>OX638369.1:717000-925590 GCA_951812925.1 Calliopum simillimum
GGTTTCTTACTCTTGGATTTTTATTATGGATGATGGTTTCTTTTAATAATCGATTAACCGTTTGGAGTGGGGAAATCGTTCATGGTTAGTATTTTTCTAATGCGATTTTTATTTATTTTGTGGAAAATGACGTCACTTATGTTGAAAACTCTGCTTATAAAATTCTTTGCCGTGTTAAAAATCATTTTCTTCGGATGTTTAGAATGGAAATTAATCAGTCTTCCTGAGGCTGTAGGTTTTTGGTACCAATCCAGTTTTATAATATTATTTTTCCTCATAACTAATGCATCTAAATATGGAAGTCTTCCTTCATCTTCTTCTTCTTTTGCGAATTTGATGCTTTTGTGGCATGCATTGAGCATATTTAATGTATCGTCGATCCTATCTTTTTTCACTATGGCGAAAATATCGTCAACGTATTTTGTGAGACATCGGGGCTTAGTATCGCATTTTTCCATAAACATGTCTAGTATTTCTTCCATGACTATATCGGCTAAAATTGGAGAAATCGGTGACCCCATGGGCATACCTTTAAGTTGGTTATAAGTAACATCGTTGTACTTGAAGTATTTGTTTTCACAAATGCAGAATTTTAAAATCTCGATGAAAAGTGGTTTTGGAATTTTGGTATGTTTTGATATTGTATCCCATTTTTTATTTACAATTTTTAAAGTGAGCTCTACTGGTATGCTTGGGAACAATGAAACTACATCAAATGAAATTATTTGTTCGTCATCGTATATATACGAGTTGTTTATTTTGTTTTTAAACTCTACCGCGTCTTTAATGTTGTACTTAGAGTCATTGGTTAAATTTTTCAATACATTACCAATGTATTGGCAAAGGCCATATGAAGGCGAATTTATCGACGAGCAGATGGGCCTCAAAGGTATACCGTCCTTATGTGTTTTTGGTAGTCCGTATATGCGTGGTGCTGGCGCGGAATGAGTTGTTAATTTTCGTTTTTCTTGTAATGTTATATAGTCTTTGGTAAATAGTTTTTCCACTAGGTTATTGTTTTTCTGTTGTAAGGTTGAAGTCGGGTCCTTTCTTAATGGTTTATAAGTCCAACCATCTCTCAGTAGTGCGCGCATTTTCACCTCGTAGTCATTTTTATGTAACGCCACTGTCTTGATGCCTTTGTCCGCTTCAACAATAATAATGTCTCTATGTTCTTTTAAAAATTCTCTTGTTGTTTTAACTGCATTTGTAACGTAATTGTCTCTTTCTGTTGGTCGTATTTCTCTTAAATGTTATTCTATTAATGTTGCTAATTTTATCCGTGCTGTTTCTTGATCTTCTTTTTCACTCAATGTCTGTACGCAATCTTCGCCTTCTGCGATCATATTGAACAACGGAAATTGTTTTTTTGTTGTTATCGGCAGTGCGAACTTTGGACCGTGTGCAAGCAGCCACTGAACTTCTTCGGGGATTACCTTCGTTGTCATGTTTACAAACCATGTAGTGATGTTGTTGTTAGAAAAATACTAACCATGAACGATTTCCCACTCCAAACAGTTAATCGATTAATAAAAGAAACCATCATCTATAATAAAAATCCAAGAGTAAGAAACCCGGAACCGAAGATTTATAAAGGCGTAACATACCTTCAAGGTTTTACTGAAAAACTGGGAAAAACGGACATATATGACAAAAACAAATACTGCCTAGCACCAAAATCGTATAATACTCTCAAAAATATTTATACTAATACGAAAAGTAAAATAGATGATATGGACAAATCAAACCTGATATACAGAATATCATGCAACGGAGACGGGACCAACATATGCGATCAAGTATATGTTGGTACGACAAAATCTAAGCTGAAGACTAGAATTTCGTCACACAAATCAGATTTAAAATCCGAAAATCTGAATAAAACTGCACTGGCGCAACATTGTATACAGCAGAGACACACACCTGCATTTGAAAATACAAAAAATTTGCAACAAGAGACAAATTACTTTAGACGATACACGATAGAAATGTTGCACATCATTAATACGCCGACGAACAAACGACTAAACTACAAGACAGACACCGACAACTGTGCACACATTTACAAACAGTTAATAAAACATAAAATCAGTCGATAGTTATACGGACATCGGTTAGCATCTGTCGATCGACAAATCTCAACCATGTAAATTTAATTTTTTGTAATTAATTTTTCTGTGTTTATTTATTTTTGCCTTTTTGTCTTTCTTTATACTATTCAGTGCCTGATGATGACTTAAAATTTAAGTCGAAATATCGCAAAATATAAAAAAACATAAAAACATATAACTTTTTGTTCTTATTGATACGGCTGCAGCTCAGCATTTTGCTTAAAGTTTAAAACAAAAAAGCCGATTACAACAATTCATAAAACATACTACTTTTAACTCGCAATAACTAAGCTCACAGTAGTTTATTTTCGGGTTAGTATATAGAGAAAAGTTCATGGTCCATACATATAAATATTCTCATCAAATATTTTAGAAAACCAATGCTTTATTGATTGATAAATCAGCGCAAATGTTATGTTTTGTCAGAATAATTTTCATATTTTTTTATATTAAATTCATGAATTATTTTGCTTTTGTACACATGTAGAGCACTTAACACTTGGATATGATTATTATCACGATTGCCAGATACTTTATAATTAGTCCATATTGATAGAAAGTCGAAATCTACTGAACCAAACGCTTGTTTGCTATAGAATCTGAGTCCAAACATGAGTTTGCTTTATGCGCTTTTGTCGTCATAGATATGTTGATTTTTAAAAACAATTTTTAAAATCAGCATTCCCATTGAAAGATGCATCTCTATGCCTTTTATATAGTTTATCATTGTAGACTTAAATATATTTCAGAGCATCATCGGACTCAGATCCTATAGCGAGCAGGCTTTTAGATCAGTGCATTTTGACTTTTTATCAATATGGACTAGTTACAAAGTATCTGACAATCGCTATGATAATTATATCTAAGTGTTAAGTGCCGTACATGTGTACAAAAGCAAACTAATTCATGAATTTAATATAAAAAAATATGAAACCTATTCTGACAAACATAACATTTGCGCTGATTTATCAATCAATAAAGCATTGGTTTTCTAAAATATTTGATGAGAATATTTATATGTATGTACCATGAATATTCTTCTGTATTCTAACCCGAAAATAAATTACTGTGAGCTTAGTTATTGTGAATTAAAAGTAGTATGTTTTTTCAAACTTTTCGATGCAAAAAGGGTGCTTCAAGCCGATTTCTTCGCAAGAGGAAGTTTTGATTCATTTTTTCACCTTGTCCCACACAAGAAAAATCAACGAACAAAACCTCATCAAAAGTTTTCAGTCCCAATATTTCGAGGTCGATTTAATATTAATAATTTAAGCATACAAAGAAAAAAGGCGCTTAAAGCCCTGAACACATTCGGTGCGAGCTGCGAGTGCGAGAGAAACCCGACCGAGATAGCACGATTTTCTCTATATGTTAGAGTAAGATATAAAATTGAGCTTTTATTAAACGTCATTTATAAAAGCTCTCGCAGTGCGATTGAATTGATTCTATTTTTCTGACGATTTTTAAAAAAGAAGAACAAGACCAAACACAAAAATTTAAATTTATTATTTTCGACTGAATTTTTTAATTTCAATTTGAAGTTTAAATAATTTTGAAAACAAATACGTTTTTATTTTTCGTTTTTTGTTTTCATTTGTTTTCAATTTTCATAAAAAAAAACTTACTCGCAACGAGTTGATTGTGTTTTTACGCACGAGAAAAAGCTCAAAAAATCGTTTGAGCAAAAGCTATTTTCTCTCGCACTCGCAGCTCGCACCGAATGTGTTCAGGACTTAAGCTCGGTTTATTCGCAATAAGGAACTATTCCGATTTAATTTTCTTATTTTCCAACTCTGGACAAATTAACGAACAAAACCTCATCAAAAAATTTCATTTTCAAGACTTCGAGGTCACTATAATATTAGTAATTCAAACTTGCCTCGATAAAAGGGACTTAAACCCAGTTTAATTGCAAGAAGGAGGAGACTTCCATAGAAAAAAATAATTTTTTCAACAAAAATTTAAAAAACAATTTGTGTTTTCTATGAAAATCGAAACGGTCTTATTTCACTAAAACCTTAATAACTTTTTAAAAAATCATCCGATTTTGCTAAAATTGAACTCCAGATATTTGCAATTAAATACACTATTGAACAAAAATATAAAAAATATATATTTGTATAAGCTACTGGCAAAAAAACCGTGTTTAATTTGGCTTGAACACGAAAAAGTGTAAAAAACCTTTATAGTGGACTTTACGTTGCTATAACTCAGCCAATTTGAATTGGATCTTAGATACTGGTACACTTGTTGGAAGTTTAAGAATTTTTCTCTATAATAGTGTAAAAACATATTCGATCGAAATTGGGTTTCTCAAAATATGTTCGAAAAAATGGAGCTATAACCTCAAAAATCGAAAAGGTCGATTATCTCGAGAACGGCCTTTAGGGAAAAAAATAAATGTGATTTTCGGACTCAGCGACCTCAAATTAGTTTAGAAAATATGGTCTGCAAAATGTTACACACACATATTAATTATTTGTAATGTAGTGAAAACAATGCAATAGATTTTCCAATGGCAATAAATTTCAAAAATAATTGCAACGGATTTTTTCAATAGCATTAAATTCCAAAAATCAATGCAATGATTTTCTGCACGATCAATAATGCTCCTATAATGCATTGAAAAAGTAATGCAATTTGCCCAACTCTATTTTAAAGTAATTGAAATTGCTACATTATTTTTTTTTCCCCTTTTTTAAACTTGATTGTTTTGTATTAATTTTATTTTGATGTGTATGATCATGTGTCCTCTGGGAATTTTTAAAATTGAGGATTGCAGCCGACAATTTTTTTGATTATCTATCTAATTTATTCGAAACTAACTAAATTTTCTTATACAAATCGAATAGCTCTTTTTATAACAAACTAATCTGTGCTTAGGGGCTATTTGTAACATTCCGAAAACACCAGAAGCGAAAATTTTTCCAGGCTTAAAATTACAATTAAACAAAATTTGAACATCACCATTTGCCTCAGGACAGCTGATTTTTGACGGAGCCGCACTTCTTTTGTTCTTAGGTTTTCCTTCAGACTCCACGAAAATTTTGCACCTCGAACAGGTACATAGCATTTTTTCTAGAAAAGAAAACGCTATAGTTTCAGGCACCAAATACTTTTTATTGACTTTCTTTTCTTTTCTTGTTTTTCACTTAGTATAATTTCCGTGCTTGACAAGCTCTGTAAAAAGTTAAAACTAAGCCTTAAGTTTTAAATGTGAATACCAATCCGTTTATATGTACTAAACATATATATATGTATACACACATATATAAACAATCTCATTTGTTTGAGACTATAAAGTCCTTAGTCTAACACTTACTAGCATTCAATTAAATCAAATACATTTAACTAAGGGAAAACAAATTAACTAAGCTGTGAAGCAGTTCTTGTTATACATAAACAGATCTTAAATGAGGCATTATTTTCCAATTCGCTGATGTGTACTGTTTAAAAACAAACTAAAAAATATATGTGCGACACACAATTTCATTTCATGAACAGGGCTCGGATTTTGAAGAAATGTCATATTTTTTCTGCTCTAACATACACGTTTACTGATAATGCAGAAACACCGTTCACGATCCCCACGTTTCAAAGCTATAAATTTCTAGGGTATTTTTGATTTTTCGGTCATTTTAGTGGATTTTTATATTTTTGTCCCTTTTTTGCAATTAATTTTTAAATCAAAATCGTTGCATCATTTTGTTTTGAAATATTGAAAAAAATCGTAGATACATTTGAAAGTTTGGATGCCAAAGCAGTTAAAGAGGAGAGAGAAAAGCTTTGTGCTATGCGCGGTAATACTGGTGGGAATGTTTTTAGAAAATTTAATTAAGTTTTAGATAAAAATTCTGAATACAGAAGTTTATGACATGTTGCTGAATTATTAAGTGGCAAAATTTTTGGAAATAGCAAAAAATCAAAATTTAGATGGAAACGACATTTTTTCTTTCAAATATGCACCCCTTGTCAGTGCAGAAGTGGAAAGAAGTTTTCTGTGTATACCACCGTTTCACTTCGAAAACTTAAAAGTGTACTTTGTAATTTATTTCAACGCAAACTAATAAAATTTTTTATTAAAAAAGACTATAAAAATATGCACTGATTTTATTTTTCTATGATTTTAACGGCATTTTGTAATTTTTTAGGTCATTTTTCGATGTTTTTAGAGCAATCAAAATCCGAGCCCTGTTCATAAATAGCTCTAATGTAATTTTTCTACAAAAAATAAAAATACGTTAACAAACATTTTCTAAAGAAATACATATAAAACAAGCAAGTAAAAAACTGAGTTTGGGTTAAGCTCTTTATTCTGCTGAATGTTTTAATTTTAAAATTAACATTTTGGTGCTGCAGATGTTGTAGCTGTTGAGCTTGCGGTTTCTAAATGTTGCATCAGCACTTGCTGCAAATTAACACGCAAGGAGCGTTCCTCATTAATTTGCAGCTTTATTTGTGACATATCCTGTTGCATTTGACGCATGGCAGTCCAAAGTTGACGTAGCGTCGGTGTCATGTCTTCGTTTTCCAAACCTTAACGTTGTTGTTGGCATTATTGTTAAATTGTAGTTGCAGTTCGAAGAATGAAAAAAAAAAGGAAAATAGCAGAATTGTGTTTTTGTGAAAATTATTTTGTTGTATTTAACATACTTATATATGCAAATATTTATAGGTAAAAAAAACTTAATCAAATGTTAAAATATTCAACACTAAAAATAAAGATATAGAAAACGAAATCCAAGCCCAATTTCCGTTCTCACATACATACATATTTATTGTTTTTTTTTTGCAATAAACACTAAGTAATTACATATATATCGCTCATTTACTTCAAGAACGGCACAACTCAAAAAACCCAAATTTTGAGTTAATGATGCAGAATTATTCGTTATATCATGCTTCATACTGTGTCAAATTTCATAATATCTTTTACGGTCACCGTTTGGGAAAGAAATAGAATTTTTTGACTTGTGCCGTTCTTGAACTAAATGAGCGATATGTACACGTACTATTATTTGTTTAGAGCAAATCTCTTATCTGATATGAAGAAACTTCAGTGCGAAGTCTTTGTCGAAAAATATTAAAAAAAAGGAATTCAAAAATGAAATATGGAAATTGGGTTTGTTAAAATAAAAAATAAATAGTATAGAAATTTAATGTAAAAATATTGCAAAGCAGGCATATTTTAAAATCAAACGTAGTTGCACACAAAAAATTTCGTGCTTATAAAAACTTACAGAAAGCTTCTTCATAACAGAAAAGCCCTTAAGTGTAATTAGGGTGGGTAGTTTTTGTATGGGAAAAAAAAGAGATAATGAGGGGATTCCTGAAAACGTGTAAAAACCTCGTAAACTTGTAAATGTTGTCAAAATCAATACGAAATTCGACAGTTTTACGAGTTAACGAGCTTTTCGAGGCTTTTAAACTTTTTCAGGAATCCCCTCGTTATGTTGCCTTAGGTATAAACAGATAATAACACAGGTTTACAAAAAAAAAAAAAAAAATGTCATGGCGTTTTGATCAGACTATGTGTTTCCTAGGGACTTTGACGTCCTGAGTCCGAATCCGGGGTCCGATTTTTTCAGAACGTCTGAGAAAAAATTTTTCAAGGTCATATGGAGGTCATGTGTCGTTATGTGATAAATTGGCTAAAATTTTGAAACTAATTTTTTATCATTGAGTCCTTAGTCCTTAAAAAGAATATGTGATTAGGAAGGGTATCTCGGACCTAGTTTCGGAGACATAGCCATCGGAAGATCCGGATATATCTTCTATGAAAACCGCTATAAGTTGGGAACCCCTGGATGGATTTGTAAAATATTGGTTCCTTATGAAAGGTATTTTGACATCCTATAAAAATGTTTTGATCATATTTTCAATTGGATTCATAGTTTTCGAGATATGACCTTTTTTGAAATTTTGTGAAATTTTTTAATTACATCAACAAATGAATCAACAACACCAATAACAACAACAACAAAAACAGCAACAACAATAACAACAACAATAAAATGCCTTTCATATGACACCAATATTTTCCAAATCCATTCAGGGGTTCTCAACTTATAGCGGTTTTCATAGAAGATATATATTCTGATCTTCCGATGGCTATATCTCCGAAACTAGGTCCGAGATACCCTTTTTGATCACATATTCTTTTTAAGATCTCAGAACTCAATGATTAAAAATTAGTTTCAGAATTTTAGCGAATTTATCACTAAACGACACATGAACCCCATTTTGATCTCCATATGACCTTGAAATCTTTTTTCTCAGACGTTCTGGAAAAAAACGGACCCAGGATTCGGATTCAGGACGTCAAAGTCCCTAGGAAACACATAGTCTGGTCAAAACGCCATGACATTTTTTTTTTTTTGTAAACCTGTGTAATTGGCTATAAAAATTAAAATCAATTTATATCTTTAGCACCCGCACTCGCACAGTGGGATTTTTGATGCGTTTAGGGCAGTTTTCACAATATCTAATCGAAATTTAACTTTAACATAAATAAAAATTTCAAGTGCCAGTTAAAGTTCCATTTAAGACTTATTAAGTTAAACTAAACATTATGAAATTCGCTCTAAGTTGAATTAATTAAAATTTCGAAGTAGTCATTAGGCCAATTTTTTTCGCGCAAATGATTGACAAAAAACCACAGTGCCAAACGGTATTAACATTTAAATTTATGCTGATAATGTCAACTATGTACTTAGATTTTATAAAGTTCATGATTTCACTAAGCCAATTTTAATACGGTTTTTGGTGGTTACCGAAGATAAAAGGTATGTTTGTATATAATGAAGTTATTGCTTACGTGTTATAAGAAAAATGTGAAGTTATATTGAACATAACAGATCGGCTAATAATTGCCCTGTCTAATAAAGAAAAAAACAACTTTTTTGATCATATGAAAATATAAAAAGTTGTTTCCCTGAAACCACTGTAACTTTTGACGCAAATTTCAGATAACACTGTACTACAAATTCGAGAAAATTTAAAAGTTCTGGGTTTTCACATAGCACATCGTGTTTGGCACTCAAAAAAAAAATAAATTTCGGCGTACTCGGTATTTCTTCATCACCCTAGGATTTTATTTTTGGGTCAACCGAAAGGTTATTTTATACCTAGAGGCGAAAAAAATTCGTAGCTCTGCCATTTTTTAACGAATTTTCATGCGTTCGACTTTGATAAAAAGCTAAAAGTTCTAACTCTATAGAAAATAAAATTTTTATAAATCGGGTGAAAAATTACTGAGCTAAGGCATGATATCATAAATTTTTTCGCACATGTTTCATAGTGTTTTAAGTCAAAATCCGAATTTTTGGGACTTCATATTTTTTTTTTATTTTTTACCAAAAGAGCATAAGAAATCCTTTCTAGACAAAAAATACAAATTCAAATAGACGGTCATTTGAAGTTTCTATGGCCCAAACCGTGTGAACTCAAAAGCAATTTTTTTTTTTTCATAAATGTCTACAGGCAGAAAAAAATTTAAATCAAATTGTCGTGAAATCCAAAAAAGGTGTCAAATTACTCGTGAATTGCCTACTGAATAAAAAAAAGTTTTAATACAAGTTCAACTATTGACTTTTGAAAAATGGTCGAAAAACGGTACATTTGAAAAAAACAACAAACCAAAACTAAAATAGTTTTTTGATATAGTAGTCAACGCTGAATCTGAATTTGGTCACAAAATAAGCTCTATCGCTTATGGTTTTTGAGATATTCAAAAAACCGGTTTTTGAGGTTATATAGAGGACGCACGAAATGGTTTTGATATTTTCTACTAAGAGCATCTATAGCACTATCCTTCGTCTTCAAAATGAGTTACAAAACGGTCTTCTTTTATTTTTTCTTAAAAAGTTGTGATCATTTAAAAGACATCATGAGAGTTAAAAATCATATGAGAATCCACATTTCTAAAAAAAAAAATTGATTTTGAGCTTACACGATTTGGGTCATAGAAACCCAAATGACCGTCTATTTTAATTTCTATTTTTTGCCTGGAAATGAATTTTTATGTACTTTTGGTAAAAAAATAAGAAAAAAATATTTATTCCCTGAAATTCGGATTTTGACATAAAAGACTATGTGACATGTGCGAAAAAGTGATGATATCATGCATGATATCGGCCGCAGCTCAGTAATTTTTCGCCCAATTTTTGGAAAAATTTATTTTCTATAGAGCTACAACTCTTAGCTTTCCATCAAAATAAAACACATGAAAATTCGTTAAAAAAATGGCTGATACACATTTTGTGTCAAACACGATGTGCTATGTGAGGACATAGAACTTTTTTTCGTGTAGCACAGTGTAATCATCAAATTTTTACAGCTACTAAATAAACATATTGACTCTGTATTTGTGGCGCCATCTGTGTGTCGGACTGGGGACTTATCAGCCGATGTTATATATCGCACATTAACTACAAGAACGTCATTAATCAAAAAACACGATTTTTGAGTTGATCATGCTTCATTTTGTACAAAACTTGCATATTTATCCGTTCATACTTTGCAGGACCAAAAAACATTCCAAGATATAAATTAGAGCGGTTCACAATTTAAAAATTTATTCAATAAGAACAGCTGTCTAAGTTATAGTTATCTCAACGCTTTTAATCTGACATATAAATATAAAAAATCGAGCCAACAATTAATATTCACATGTAATTAAAAAAGGGAGTTCTTTGTTTAAACCATGAACGCAACAAAAGCACTTTATTTGATCTTCACTGATATTGCAGATTTCCACCCTTTCCGGCGATGTATCATTTGTCATACTTGCAACTTGACAACTTTACCTATAAAATAGTTTGATTTTCTTGAAGAAGAAATAGTTTTTTAAAAAATATTGATAAAAAAAAACTTCTAAAATTTTTTTTTTAAATTGCTGTTGCATATTATTAAATTTTTCAGTTCTGAGTAGAATTTTACAGGATTCTCTCCTTTTTCAGTCTATTACGAGTTAACTATTTTCTTTGTATATATTATTTGAAAGTGGTAGATAGATCATTTGACACTATGATCAATAAAATCGATGATAAATATAAAAATATGTTTGTATAGGTATAATGTATTATAATATATCGATACGTCCAACGTAAAAGTTGGTAACTCGAAAATCGTAGTTTTGAGTAATGAGCATTTTTGTATTTTAACTTTTTTTTTATTTGTATGAAAACCTATATAAAATAAATTTAGGTTGTGACTTCAAAAATAGCGCCCAGGCCTTCAAATTTCAAGCTAGAGGTACCAAAATTTGACACAAGATGGAACCAAATGTGTAGATTTCGAAAAACGCTGTCCCGTAAAAAGTTGGTAACTTGAGTTACCAACTTTTACGTTGGAGGTATCGATATGCAATATATAATATATATATATGGACATTTCCCAGGTGATGAAAGTGGCCGTCGTACACATTTAAACTGCAAAAAAAGTGGAAGTGAAGCATATTTTTATTTTGGCTTTTACTTTACATTATAGCTCTTAGGTAGCACTGTATAAATTCCTTTGAAGATGGCGGTCAGGTGGATGTGGTATATTCGGATATTTCTTAAGCGTTTGACAAAGTTTCACATTGTCTACTTGTTTCAAAATTAGCGAAGCTTGGGTTTCATTCTTCATTTGTCTTGCCTGAGATCTTACTTAGTAAATAGGTTCTCTTTTGTAGCCATAGATCATGCTAAGTCCCAACATTTTCTGGTAACATCTGGAGTACCACAGGGCAGTATACTTGGTCCTCTTATTTTTGTTTTACATATTAACGATATTTCAACATGTTTCTCGTCTGTCCGGTTCTCATTGTATGCTGTGATTTAAAAATTTATAATGTGATTGCGTCACTCTCCAAAAAGAATTAAATAAAGTTGTCAATTGGTTTAAAAACAATAGTTTGTCGTTGAACCTTAGTAAATGTCTCCTTAACTAGGGTTGAACAAATTCGTGATCTTGGTATTTCCTTTGATACAAGTTTAAATTTTTCTAATCATGTTAATCATATCTTACCAAAAGCTTACTCACTTTTACCGTTTGTTAAACGTAATAGCTCCAAATTTTAGATCCTTTCATGATAAAATATCTGCTTACTGCCTTTGTAAGATCTAACTTAGAACATGCATTTCTTATTTGGAATCCTTATCATGGAGTGCATATTGCCCGTTTGGAGAGTATTCAAAAGAAGTTCATTAAGTTTGCTCTACGGTCATTACCGTTTACTGAACCATTGCCATCATATGAAGCGCGTTGTTTGCTTATAAATATTGATAGTCTTGAAAAGCGGCGGCTGCTGCATAGTTTAATGTTTATTTACGATATAATTAATGAAAATATCGATTGTCCCGATATTCTCTAGCTGATTTCATACAATGTTCCCATAAGAAATTTAAGGTCTTCTGACTACTTTTTCATCAAATGCCATAGAACAAATTATGCCATTAATGAGCCTATTAATAGAACTCTCATATTACTTAATAAGTTATACAAAGATGCTTCAATTGATTTCCGTTTGAATAAACTTCAATTAAAATCTGTGCTGGTCAGGCTTTTATAATAGTTTAATAATTTTAAGATTATATTACTTGATATTTATTAAAATTGTCTTAGTCTGTAGGGATCTGTTCCAAGGACTTAAATAAATAAATAATTAGTGCCAACTTTAATAGCAGGCAAGTCCTGGTTCCAAAATACAAGCAAAAAAGACACGAAACAAACGTGACAAAAAATGGAAGTAGTTTTCGTGCCTATTCAAAGAAAGTCAGAATTCAGCGAAATGAGTCAGAATTTTATAGTGCGACTGATTTTAGAATTTTAAGCAATAATGTAACTTTATAATGTATTTGGTTTGATTCACATATACAGTGGCTCACAAAAGTATTCAGAATTTGAAAATTTTTTAAAGAATCGTAAAATTTTTTAATAACGAATTAATTTTTTTTGAATCACTCTGAATAATTATAGATCGGTAAATATCTAGTATTATTTATTAAAAGAAGCTTTCCTAAAATACTTTTGTGAACCACTGTATCTTCCGCACTTTTCTTTGTTTTGATCATAATCTAAATCGATCGACAATATGAACGTGACGTTTTTTCCACCAAATTTTAAATTGAAAATCGTTAAAAAAACAGGATTTCCCAGTGAATGTTGGATCACTTTATCTTGTTAAGTTGAGGTGAAATCACCAATTTTTTCAAACGATGTCATTTGTCCCTATCTATTTTACATGTGTACCAAATCTCATAAATTATGTATTTCTTTTTTTAGGGGCGTGGCATTGCCCATTTTCCCAGGAAACATTATTTGTCCTGGCACTTTGTACACATGTTTCAAATCTCATTCATGTGATATAAATATTTTTGGAGATATGATGAAGTGATGTTTGTGGGGGCGTGATACCCCCATTTATTTCGAGTACACATTATTTGTCTTGGTGCTTTTAACATAAGTACAAAATTTCATTTATGTACGCTAAATAGTTTCAGAGATATGATGATTTAAATTTTTGGCTCAAGGTGGACCTTTTGGCGGAAATGCCAATATACATATATATGTGCATATATTAGAGCGCGTACGAGATATATGAAATGTGCAAAGTTGTGAATTTCTTTGCTCCCTGTCCGTTTCCTGAAAGTAGAGGTCATAAAAATAGGATTTAAAAAAACTAGTAAGGGTGTCCTTTGGCCTGGCCAAACATTTAACACCCTACGCAGCAGAGATGCCACGCCCTCTTGTCCGAATTCAGCCAGTTTTTGTTCAGAACTTGCATTCACAGTTTTTAGTTCAGTTTGATTATCTCAAAAAACCCTTTCAGTATAGCGTTTTGAAACTTTTGCTTGTATGGGAAGTGCCACGCCTTCTTGTCCGAAATCGCCTAGTTTTTTTCACAGCTTGCATTTACTTTTCTTAGTGATTTAGCTATATTTAGTTGGATTATCTCAAATAACGCTTTCAGTATATCATTTTGAAACTTTTGCTTGTATGGGAGGTGCCACGCCCTCTATTCCAAATTCGCCTAGTTTTTCCTCAGAGCTTAAACTTACCGTCTCTAGTATTTATGTGTATTTCGCTGCGTAATCGCAAATAATGCTCCTAATATTGCATTTTAAATATATTTTTTGTATGGGCGAAAGGCGTGAACTTGCGCACTATTTAAAATAGTACGGGCAATGAACCTTTCGGGAGTTAATTTTTTTTTTTAATAAAATGCCTAGTTTAATAGAATTCTGTGTTGTATTAAAATTATTTAAAATTTTTATAAAAATAAACCGCATCTATAACTAAACAAGTATAATAAAGTTTGAATGAAATTAATAAAACGTAATAAATTTGCTGCATCAACATCAGCATCAGCAGCAATAGCAACAGCGTTTTGAAAGCTCGTTTAAGGCGTTAATTTTTTTTTTTTTTTTTTTCATTCATTAAAGCAATAATTCAAATAATCACAAAAATTAAGTCATCAATAATTATTAATTTTACGCCACTGCTTCATAACAAAATTACCACAACACCAAGTGGCTGAGTGCCGTTGGCTGTCTACATCAGATGCGGTCGAGCCCGTCGATGCCGTACATTCAAATGCGTTGCTTCTGCCGTTTTTAAGCAACTCTCTACCACATTCACGGAAACTACTGTGCTGCTCTGCTACATCTAAATCATTGGCGTCTATATCAGCTACAAGTTGTGGCGTACTCCGTTGTAATGAAGCGTTTCGCTTAAGCGTATAGAGATGGCCGTATCCTCGCGAAGCCGTCTCAAATGAACGATTTAGTCGCCGATCGTACAACCCTGGCGATGGAGGGTATCGTTCTGTTGATGAAGGCTGCTCTTCAGAATGATTGCGCGTCAGTAGAGGCTGTTTGTACGACGGAGTTACCGACTTGGATATCGTCGCTGATGGAGGTGGCGGTGTGCGCTGGTGAGATTGATAAACATTTTTTAATAGTTGCTTGCTTTTACGTGGCAGCAACGGCGTCATAAATATATTATCGTAGCCAGAACCAAAGCCACTCTTCATACGATTAAGCGATTTACGTGTTGCACGCTCTTCAGAAAGCGCTCGATGGTCAGATGGGATGGGTGAGAATTGCGAATTAGTTGCTCCAGCACCACCAAGCGAGTAGCGATAACCACCGTTGTTCAGTGAAGATACCGATGTGGAATAAAGGTTAAAGCTATTAGGACTGGCCTCGCGCCAGATAAATGACGAGTTTAGGCTGTTCGTTGAGCTTGGCGGAAAATGTGAAGGAGCGCTGGAGCCTAGAGCAAAAGGCTGCTGAGCCTGGCTGCAAACGAAGGGCAGCTGCGGGTTTGATGTGGAGAAAGGTTTGCTTGTCTTCAGCTTACCACCACGTATGAGCAGGCAAGGAGTCCAAGGTTGGAGGGCTAAATTAAGGTAGTAAAGTTTGAAGAGATAAAAATTGAAATAGCAGGAAAACAAAACAAAAACAGAGAAATAAAGACGACAAACAGAAACAGATACGAAAGCGGAGAGAAAAAAAACTTGCCAAATAGCGAACAACAAATGGAACCTTTCAACCAACACAAAAAATAGCCACTTGCTACGGACAATTGGAATGGACAAAAAATATGAAAAAGCCACTGCCTGAAGTTGCTAAGGAAGGGGTATTAAGAGTGCATGAACGATGTAATGTTAAACAAACCAAAAATGCGAAACAACAAATGTAAACAAAGCAAATGTCAGGATATTACAATAGAAAATGAGGGGTGGGTGTAAATGAACCATAAAGCTGTTGTGGACTATATAGGGTGGGAAAAACATAAAAAAAATATAATCAAAATGATTTGAAGATATGCATGTTAGTGTATGATTAATGTTAAACGAACACTCCTAATAATTACATTGTCCTAACTCAGATAAAATCAAAAGTTTGAAATTCGTACAACAGTGATATTGCGTTTTTCTTTCAATCTTGGAAATTCGCTGATCTGATGCTTTTCCTATTTTAAGACCAATAACTTGTTTTTTCGGCTTTTGTTTTTAAAATTGTTGAAATAATGGAAGAATTGAAATTTTTACATAATTTAGTGGCTTTTTTGAAAGTAGAATAAGTCCATATTGGCAAAAGTAATGTCATAATATGAATTGGCTGACATATTGTAAGAAATTAATAATATTCGGCTATGATTTCACGGAAACTACCTGATAGCGTAGAATTGATGAGATTAAGTTGAAAAAATTATATCGGGCAAATAATCGGAATTATGGGGCATATTATAGTAGGGGAATGTCGTCAGGGTTGAGCCGCTGTCAGGGTTGGGCCACTGCTATTTCTCGTATATGACACGTGCTGCCATCTGTGTTATAGCGTCGAATTATTATATTTTAAGCATTACTTGTCACCGGGATTGTTAGTAAAAATATTTGTGCCTTCGGGTTGTTTTCGACAGTTCAAAAATAGCAGTGAAAAATTACTCGAAACTTGGAAAAGAACAATGCTACCGAAAAAGTTAGTATATATATCCATTAAGGGGTGAACCATTATCAAGTTCCCAAAGGGAAAGTTCGATTCCCTAGTCTGTTCACATGTAGTGTTGAGCGGTCGAAAAACACGCTTGTCGTCAGGGTTGGGCCACTCGTGTAGTCAGGGTTGGGCCACATCAATTGATATTTAGAATCAGTAAAATAACATCACTGAATCGGTTTTTCGGAACACAGAACATTAACATTACAGTTTTGGATACCCCCAGAGTTGACACGAACGGCAAAGTAGCGAGTTCTATTAGCAAGCATGAGAAAGCAACGAGTGAAACGCACGAGGAACTATCGACTTGTTCTCGGAGTTCGACTTCTTCGTCTCATGAGTACACCCTTCGAAAACGCCTAAAATAGTCTGAATCGAAATAATTCAATCGCATGCATTGAAAGCAATCGAGACGTGCACTTGAAGTGTCAATCTCACAAAAAGTTACTATGTATGCCCAAATTGCAATTCAGATTAATGTTATTATGGAGATTTCTCATCGGAATTTTGTATAATCGAATAAAAAACAATAAAAAGTTTTATAAATATTCATTACACACTATTTTAGTACATATTTCATCGATATTTGGTGGTGGCCCAACCCTGACTACAATGGCCCAACCCTGACTACTTTTTATACCCTACACCCAGGGTATATTCACTTTGTCCTTCCGTTTGTAACGCAGAGAAGGAGGCGTGGCAGGTATAGAAAAGTATATATATTCTTGATCAGCGTCACCTCCTGAGTCGATATAGCCATGTCCGTCTGTCTGGCTGGCTGGCTGGCTGGCTGGCTGGCTGTGTGTTGAAATACACTTTTTGGGAAAACTGAGCAAGATAATTCAATGAAATTTGGTACACTGCCTCCGTCGTCAAAGTTAGCTCGGGGGATTGAAAATGAGCAAAATCGGTCAATGGACACGCCTACCGCCCATACAAAAATTATATTCAAAATGCAATTTTAGGAGTATTTTTCACGACAATGCAACCACAATACATATAAGTACTACGAATTGTAAGCGCAAGCTCTGATAAAAATTTGAGCGAATTCGGGCAAGAGGGCGTGGCACCTCCCATATAAGCAAAAGCTTCAAAACGCTATACTGAAAGCGTTTTTTGAGATATTCGAACCAAATTTGACTCAGACACTAAGAATTATAAATGAATGCTCTCAACAAAAACTGGGTGAAATCAGACAAGGTGGCGTGGCACCTCCCATATAAGCAAAAGATTCAAAATGCTATACTGAAAGAGTTTTTTGAGATAATCCAACTAAATTTCACTCTGACACTAAAAACTATAAATGCAAGCTCTGAACAAAAACTGGGTGTACTCGGACAAGAGGGCGTGGCACCTCCCATATAAGCAAAATTTTCAAAATACTGCAGTGTAGGGTATTTATTTTTTGGCCAGGCCAAAATTTACACCCTTACTAGTTTTTTTTTAGTTTCGTCAATAACTTTTTTCTCCGAAATCGCAGCAAGTTGTCCTAAAGGTATGTTATAGATAAAGGTCCGCCCTTTTAAATAAAACAAATAGTTTGGTAGTATTCAAATATATAAAAAAGATACAGAGGAAAGTTAAAAAGTGGCCCAACCCTGACGACATTCCCCTATATAAGACATTATTATTATTCTACTTTCAAAAAAACCCATTCAATTGAGGCACACGTGTTCCTCTATTATATTGATCAACAGTTTTTCAGGTTTCACTAATAAAGAATCTTTTTCTGGCACTCATTGCCAACTGAATATGTTTACAATTTGAGTGAAAATAATGAACCAACAGAGAAGCTTAGCTACTGAACAGAATTTTATGAAATATGGAATGGAACTATATTAAACGGTTTTGGTTATGTAGCTGCCGGAGAAATGCGTTGCCACGACTAAGGCGCTACACCATTCTTGGAAATTCAGAATGCAGAAAAAACATTAAAAAATCATATAAAAAAAAAACTCTCAGTTTTTAAGAGGGCATAGCCACTCCGCTTATGGTAAAAAGCGCTGTTACGGCAGCTTTAAAAGTTTTCTCTTGGTTGACTTTTTTCGGATAAGCTTATATTGTGTTATCCCCCTCCCCACTTAAGAAACCGTAAGATTTTTTAACCACCACCTCCCCCCTCTCAAAACAAAATCTAACGTAATTAATGGATTGTTCGTACCCAAAAATATGAAAAAAATTACAAAACATGTATAATAGAGTGGTCAACATTTTGTATTGAAAAACCAAAAGTGTTAAAAAGTCAAGATGCGCGCGACTTTTCTTGGATCCTGCTGATTACAAAAAGTGCTTTGGAACCAAAAAAAAATTGCGTTTAGATATTCCGCAACGAGCTTGAATGTACTTTTTTAGGAATTTTTGTGTTTTTGAGTACCTTTTTTTAATTTAAACGCTATATCTTTTTAACCAGATAAGGTATTTGCAAAAATTAAATTGAATTTTTTTAAGAATATTTTGAGCCATATTCTGCATCAACTTTAAACTTCAAAATTTGTTAATTTTTTGAGGTGTTTGCACATTCAAGAACCATTTTTTTTCTTATTTTGCTCTAGCAAATTTTTTTTTTACTTTTATTTTTTTAGGCATTAATTTATCTCTCAACCGACTTCAACAACTAATCCATAAGCCTCACTTTACTTACTAAAAACCGTAAAGTGTAATTTAATTTGGCCAGAAAAAAAACTTTGACTTAAAAATTTTCATGGTGAAACCGAAACAATAGTCATTTGCGATGTATGCGTTCATGAAGATTCTAACTCCGGTCTCAGAATAGCTCTACCTCATTTGGTTTTAGAGATATCCTAATCTAAAAATGCAAAAAACACCGTTTTTGCTATTTTTGAAGCTGTTATATCAAGACTTGGTAACTTTCAGCATGGTATTGAAGTTAAAAGTGACAGCATTTTTCTTCAAAACCCAATTTAAATTGTATCGATATCTCTTTGTTCCTCCGAAATATCGTAAGCAGAAATAACAAAAAAAAACAGTTTTTTGCACTTTTTCAACTTTTTAGGTTAGAATAACTCCGAGAATAAAAATGATATCGGTATAATTTAAATTGAATTTTAAAGAAACAGACTGGCACTTTTAACCACTATTCCACTTTTTGTGCCTGAGAGTAACCTTGACTTGTAATATCACTTTAAAAAGAGCAAAACCGGTGTTTCTTGTACTTTTATGTTAAAATATCTCCTTAACCGTACAAGATACAGAAATTTTGAGACTGAATTCGGAATCAGCATCAACAAATACATCGAAAATGGCTATTTTAGTTTCTTTTTGATTTATTTATTTTTTTGGTTTCCTTAGAAGATCTGTTAACATATTTTGCCAAAAATAACATGAAGTGGCAAGGTTTTGACATTGCGAAGAACGTTGTTTTACTCAGAAAATTAGGAACTAATGATTTTATAAGAATAAAGTGGTACCTTACGTCATCCCATTAAGATATCTTATTTTAATGCATTGAAAACATGAAAATTAATTTTTTTTTAAGTCCATACATACATACTTAATTGTTTTAGTGAGTAAAAGTGTTACTAATAACTTAGTTGTTGAAATTATTTTAAAGATAAATTAATGCATAAAAATATAAAAATTTTAAAAGAAATTCGCTGGAGCAAAATAAGAAAAATATCGGTTCGTGAAAGTGCAAACACCTCAAAAAATTAACAAATTTTGAAGTTTAAAGTGCCGCTTAAAAAAATTGGGAAAGAGTAGATTAACTATTATTGATGCAGAATATGGCTCAAAATATTTAAAAAAAAATGCGATTTATTTTTTGCAAATACCTTATCTGGTTAAAAAGATATAGCGTTTAAATTAAAAGAAGTACTCAAAAACTCAAAAATTCCTAAAAAAGTAAATTCAAGCTCGTTGCGGAATATCTAAACGCATTTTTTTTTTTTGGTTCCAAAGCACTTTTTGTAATCAGCAGGATCCAAGGATTCAGAAAAGTCGCGCGCACCTTGACTTTTTAACACTTTCGGATTTTGGACCACTCTAATGTATAATGCAGTCAAAAAATTTCTTTTTTGCCAAAACCTTTGTTTTGACTTGGCTTAAAATGACATATAATCTCGTGTTGAGTTTCAAAATATTCGATATTCAGTTCAAAAATTTTTTGATATGCTTAGATGTTCGTTTAAAATCAATTTTGAACCCTTTTATGGACTATAAAATCGTATCTGCAATACTATAATTGCTTACTGTATACAAATTTAATAATAACTTCATTGTGCATGGTACGAAAATAACTATTGGAAAACAAACTTACACTCAAAATACTCGAACATGCAACATCAGCACAATCAAATCGGGAACTAATAGAAAGAGATGTGGCTTACACATCCATAGAAGAGTTCAATATGCCGCCTTCAAACGCAAGAAATTGTAATCAATTTGCCTATTTTTTTATGGTTCAAAAGTTTTTAATTTAATCTATAGCTTACTTAAATAAATAAATATAAAAAAAAAACTTAAGCCAAACGGCTAGAAAACTATACGATTAGCAAAATAGGGTTTTAGCTTTAAATATGAAAATGAAGGAAAGTGCTTAAAATATAATTTTTTAATAGTAACAGCCAAGGTAAGATACATACATTATATTTTTTATTAGCTGTATACTAATAATAAAACGGACAAAACCGCGAAGTCTAGTTTAATTTATGCACTTTTAGACATTTTTTTTTTTTTATAAAATCAATCTTTAAATTCGTTTGACCGATGATGACTTAAAAGTCGAAATGCGTCTACAATAAATTATAAAAATAAAACTATTTGATTTATTTTTATTTAAATAGCGAAGTCGGTTAAGGCGGTTTCGATTTTTTTAAAATTTGTTTCTAAAATTGCATAAATTAAAAGATATATACATATGAAACAACCAATGCATTAAATTAATAATGGAAAGCCTACAAAATTTTTTTGAATCTGAGACAAAATTCCTCAAGTGGATCGCTTTTCTCCCAACATGCGAATTTTAAAGCCAAAATCGGTGGACACGTTCTCCTAACGGATATGTAACCAACCTTATACTTTGTTTTGAAAAAAAAAAAAAATTGTTTTTGTAAAAGTTACAAGCTGTTGAAGTTTGTAATAGCTCCACATTAAAACTTCAATATCTTTTAATTTCGTGGACGAAATTTGATTCTGAAAACGCGAAAATTTTGTAAAATACTTGTACCTTAATAAACAAAATATAGTATTGCAAAAAATTATTCTTTTGTTGTAAAATTACAAGAAACAATAAATAAATGGATAATTAATGCACATCTCAATGCGCTTGATGATTTACAACTAAAATATTTTGAGCAGCGAACTTTAGTGGTATTATTTCCAAAAAAAAAAAATTTGTAGATCCTGGTAGTTTTCAATTTATTACAAGTTTCCTAACTACCTTTCAAAAATTTCCATACAAATTTTCTAATATTTTTATTACAAGTTTTTAAATAGAAAAAAAAATTTCGACTTTGATATTAAGAAAAATTTATGGCAAAAATAATGTGAAATTTGTATAGAAATTTTTGAAAGGTAGTTAGAAAACTTGTAATAAATTGAAAACTACCAGGATCTAAAAATTTTTTTTTTGGAAATAATACCACTAAAGTACGCTGCTCAAAATATTTTAGTTGTAAATCATCAAGCGCATTGAGATGTGCATTAATTATCCATTTATTTATTGTTTCTTGTAATTTTACAACAAAAGAATAATTTTTTTGCAATACTATATTTTGTTCATTAAAGTACAAGTATTTTACAAAATTTTCGCGTTTTCAGAATCAAATTTCGTCCACGCAATTAAAAGATATTGAAGTTTTAATATGGAGCTATTACAAACTTCAACAGCTTGTAACTTTTACAAAAACAATTTTTTTTTTCAAAACAAAGTATAAGGTTGGTTACATATCTGTTAGGAGAACGTGTCCACCGATTTTGGCTTTAAAATTCGCATGTTGGGAAAAAAGCGATCCACTTGAGGAATTTTGTCTCTCTATAGAATCAGAATAAATAAAGGAACATTTTACTAAAATTTCTGTGTTTTTCTGATTTCAGAGCAATTAAGTATTATTTTTTTTCAAATTCCAATGGACAAATGGACTAAGAGCTCGAAATCTGAAAAAATTAATGAGAAATTTTTTTTACATTTGGGGACGATTTACGATCAATCATCATAACCTTGAATTTAGCGACAACCCTTACCAACATCCACTGAAGCATATGTTTCTATTTGATAAAAATAAATTGATTACGTTCTCTTATTTTCGTTCTCTTCGAAACACTAGGCGAAATTCTTATTGAGTTGACAGATGGAAACATAAAAATTTTTTATGAAAAGAGTTTCTACTGATCTATTTTTTTTAATTTAAGTTAACTGTTTGTTAGAAAAACAAATGACCGTCGTGACAGAGTTGATGTTTTGAAGACCAACCAACCAAAAGTATTGGAGCGGTTTATGGTAATAAGTCGCTATTGAATTTTTTCTACAAAAGTAGGTAAAAAACGCAAAGAACATTTGCAATATCAATTAGAAATATTATGCCTTTTACTCTAAATTAACACGAATGGCCAAGCCTTTATTTTTATGCATTTTGTATTTTAATTAAAAAATCCCAAATTAATCAATAGTTTTATTATCAATTACGTGATTTAATTCCTTAGTGTTGTAAAAAGAAAAAAAAAATTCATTGTTTTCTTTTGCATTTACATGAAATAGAGTAATTAAAAAAACCGACAAAGTACAAATTAAGAGCGCAATTAAACCACCAAAATTTTCAAAAAACAAATTTAGCAAGAAATTAAGGTCCAATTTCGCCATGAAAATGTTCAAATGGGAGGGTTAGGTGAATCCTTTCAGAGTTAACCATTTTTCTTTATTAAAAGAAAAAAAAAAACGGTCAAGTAATCATAGTTTATAAGAATAATGCTGCTTAGAAAAACAAAAAAATTTCGTCTTCTAAAATTAACGTGTTTCCTTCGATTCCAGCAAGTATGGCAATTTGGACTAAACTGGTACCTGTTGGGGGATCTTGATGTAATGTTTTCACAATGACAATTGCCACAAAGCTTGATGAAGAGAATGTCAGTAAATCGTTCTTTGAGGGCAGCAATAAGTTTTTTATTAGGTGTTCTAAAGTTAAAATCACCTAACAATAAAATGTCGTCATTAACGTCAAGTTTTTGAGTAACATATTCTACAGCCTGTGCAAAACTATCGTAGACTTCTGTGCTACTATTAGGGGGAATATAAGCGTTAAGAATATAAAAACTTGACTTAAAAATAATAACTTCAACGCATATTAGTTCAATGTCAGATGCACAGGGAATGTCAAACAAAGAACTCGTAAAATTATTTTTTATGGCTATTAAGACGCCTCCAACGACTGGAGAAAAATCTTTGTGTGTCTGTCTTTTCTAAAAACATTAAAACTATTGTCAAATAACTCCGAGTTAAGTATATTGTTATTTAACCAAGTCTCGGTAAAAACGATAACATCATCAGAAAAATTCTGAATTGCTAAAAATATATCATGCGTCTTTGAACGTATTCCCCTTACATTTTAGTAGTAAAGGGATAGCCGATTAAAGTTTTTTGAATTGAGTCTATTATAATATCGAGTAGCCTTCTTTGTTTCCTTGAACTCAGAAATGGAGACATTATCAACCCATGCTTTTGGATTGCAGACGGCAGCGAAATGACAAGAAGCCATCGATAATTTAAAAGAAGCATGAGTTGGTTTGTTGCCAAGCTTCCTACATGAAACATATGCGTCAAGAGGAATGATATTATTTTGCATTAAATACTCTTTAATAGTGTCAGAATTTGTATCAGGGTGCATCCGCGAAATAAAAATTGATTTCGATTTAGGCAATGCACGCAAAGAAACAGGGATAACAACAGTATCAACAACTTGTGGATAGGTTGATGATGAAGCGGTTGGATGGACACTATTTGGCGGATTGGACGAAGCTGTAGGATTAATAGAAGAAGAATTAGCCGCAGCCCCAGCAACGTCATTGTTACTTGAATTCCTATTTAGCTTTCGTCGGTTTGGTGAATTTGCAGCAATTTCTGTTGATCCAATATATATATAAGTTTTTGATTTTTTATCAGGAACAAGTTGCTTGGCTATTTTATGTGATGTTTTTTCCGCACCAATAATTTTTTTTAATTTGAGTCTAAATTCTAGTGTTTTGTGTGTTTTTGTAGTAACTAATGCTGGCAAGTAGAGTTTTCAGCTTTATGGGTTTATCATCACGCACACCACCAAATATTAAGTGTTATCGCTTCATTTCAACAGCAAGAATTTAAACATTTCTTTACCACTACTACGACGCCAAGTTCAGATCTGGATTGTTCTTCATTGGTTGAATCTACATCTTTTCGTTCCTTGGCATTCTACTGACGAATAAATTGAACCTAAAGTCACTATAAATGTATAAGTTTTTTCTTATGTTTCCACAGAAAATTTCATTCAAATGTAACTTACCTTAATTTTTTTTTTTTTTTTTTTTTTTTCTTAATCCATTTTAAGTCTTGCAGTGTGCTGCATGTGTCGTCACTTCTAAATTAAATGTTTGCGAAAAAAAAAACACGTCTATACTTTCCGAAAGCGCGAGGTCCGCAAGAAAATTACGAAATCTATATCTATATATTAATACGTGAACAGTTTTTTTGCGCCCCTTTTGCGAGCTAACCATTTAACCGATTTTCGATATTTTTTTTATATGAAAGGTACTGTGGTGTAGAATCCACGAATCCAATAATTATCCTCATAAGTTGCCATTAAGGCATTTAAAAACAGGATCAAAGTTTCCCATATAATTACAACAACAACAGCATCCACAGTGTTATGCTGCGTTGTTGAGAAAGTGAATGACACAGTGGAGTGAGAGAAATTTTGATGTTGTAGTTTTTCTCTTGCTTGCAAAAACCTGTTTCGTTGCAGTCTGTCCACGTTCTGCATAGATATTTTGGATGTTTTTCGCTATTTTAGAGCTTTGACGATATTTTAGATGTTTTTCGATACTTTTGGACTTTTGTCGATATTTTGGATGTTTCTCGATACTTCTGGACTTTTACCGATATTTTGGATGTTTCTCGATGCTTTTGGACTTTTACCGATATTTTGGATGTTTCTCGAAGCTTTTGGACTTTTACCGATATGTTGGATGTTTCTCGATACTTTTGGACTTTTATCGATATTTTGGATGTTTTTCGATACTTTTGGACTTTTACCGAAATTTTGGATGTTTCTCGATGCTTTTGGACTTTTACCGATATTTTAGATGTTTTTCGATACTTTTGGACTTTTATCGATATTTTGGATGTTTCTTGATACTTCTGGACTTTTACCGATATTTTGGATGTTTCTCGATGCTTTTGGACTTTTACCGATATTTTGGATGTTTTTCGATACTTTTGGACTTTTACCGATATTTTGGATGTTTCTCGATATTTTGGATGTTTCTCGATGCTTTTGGACTTTTACCGATATGTTGGATGTTTCTCGATACTTTTGGACTTTTATCGATATTTTGGATGTTTTTCGATACTTTTGGACTTTTACCGATATTTTGGATGTTTTTCGATACTTTTGGACTTTTACCGATATTTTGGATGTTCTCGATATTTTGGATGTTTCTCGATGCTTTTGGACTTTTACCGATATGTTGGATGTTTCTCGATGCTTTCGGACTTTTACCGATATTTTGGATGTTTCTCGATGCTTTTGGACTTTTACCGATATTTTGGATGTTTTTCGATACTTTTGGACTTTTACCGATAATTTGGATGTTTCTCGATATTTTGGATGTTTCTCGATGCTTTTGGACTTTTACCGATATGTTGGATGTTTCTCGATACTTTTGGACTTTTATCGATATTTTGGATGTTTTTCGATACTTTTGGACTTTTACCGATATTTTGGATGTTTTTCGATACTTTTGGACTTTTACCGATATTTTGGATGTTTCTCGATGCTTTTGGACTTTTACCGATATGTTGGATGTTTCTCGATACTTTTGGACTTTTATCGATATGTTGGATGTTTCTCGATACTTTTGGACTTTTACCGATATTTTGGATGTTTTTCGACACTTTTGGACTTTTACCGATATTTTGGATGTTTCTCGATATTTTGGATGTTTCTCGATGCTTTTGGACTTTTATCGATATGTTGGATGTTCTTCGATACTTTTGGACTTTTGTCGATATTTTGGATGTTTCTCGATACTTCTGGACTTTTACCGATATTTTGGAGGTTTTTCGATGCTTTTGGACTTTTACCGATATTTTGGATGTTTCTCGATACTTTTGGACCTTTACCGATATACATACCGATGTTTGTCGATACTTTTGAGATCTTCTCGATATTTTGGATATTTTTCGATATTTTTTGGCACAAGCATTACACCAATTTTTATGTTATTCGGTTTTAAGAAATACTGAGCCTGCTGCATGTAAAAAATGTTGCTAAGATTAATGAATACTCAATGTTCTGGATTTCTTTTTTACCAAACGGTAATCGGAAAAAGTTTATCTATCTTAAAGTAAAAGGCCAAATTTTGGCCACCGGCGATACTAGTCTATATATAAATAGGCAAACGAAATCGGTTCAGTCCCTGTTTTTATACCTAAATTTCAACCGATTTGCTTGATTTTTTCTTTGTTGGAAAGGTTGAGAGGAGGATCAGTGCATAAGACTATATCTTTTTTAAAAGTGGGCGGTGCCACGACCCTAAATGGAAAAAACGTCTCACGGCTAAGCCGCTGCAGCGATTTTCACGAAATTTGGTATAGAGAGAGGATCAACGCTAAGAAATAATAACATGACCATTATGATTTTCAGTGGGTAGTACCACGCCCCTAAATGGGAAAACACTTTTACGGCTAAACCACTGAATTAATTTTTTAAAATTGGGTATACAGATAGGGCTAACGTCAAGGAATGAGAATATGACCTTTATGTTTTTAAGTGGCCGGTGCTGCACCGATTTTTATGAATGCGGAACCTTAAGGAAGAATATTAAAAGCTTTTTGTTTTTATCGATCAAGCTATATAGTCAGATCGAAAAGGTCGAATTTCGGCCACAAGGCGAACTCTAGTACATATAAATAGGCAAACGAAATCGGTTCAGTCCTCCTGTTTCTATACCTAAATCTCAACCGATTTGCTTGATTTTTGTTTTGTTGGAAAGGTTTTGAGGAGGAGCACTGCATAGGACTATAATTGTTTTTGAAGTGGGCGGTGCCACGCCCCTAAATGGAAAAAACGCTCTCACGGCTAAGCCGCTGCATCGATTTGAACGAAATTTGGTATGGAGATAGGGTTAGCACCAAGAAACGATAATATGACCATTATATTTTTCAGTGGGCGGTGCCACGCTCCTAAATGGAAAAAACGCTCTCACGGCTAAGCCGCTGCATCGATTTTAACGAAATTTAGTATGGAGATAGGGTTATCACTAAGGAACTATAATATGATCATTATGTTTTTCAGTGGGCGGTTCCACTCCCCTAAATGGAAAAAACTATCTCACGGCTAAACCACTGCTTCGATTTTAACGAAATTCGGTATGGAGATAGGATTGGCACTGAGGAACGATAACATGACCATTATGTTTTCAATGGGCGTTACTACGCCCTTAAGTAGAAGAAACGCTCCTACGGCTAAACTACTGCTTACGATTTTTATGAAATTTGGTATAGATATAGGGTTAGCACTAAGGAACGATAGCGTGATTGATTTTTATGAATTTTGGTATGGGCATAAAATGAACGGGACAGAAAGATATCAAAAACTGTTTGCTCTTTAGAAGGAGTCACACGCCTCTTAATGGAAAGCACGATATTGCAACTTAGATGCTGCACCGATGCAAATAACCTTAACCCTAAGGAAGAATATTAAAAGCTTTTTGTGTCTTATCGACAAAGAAAGGTTATAAAAACTGTTTGCTTTATTTTATGGTCAAATCGAAATGGTCAAATTTCGGCCACAAGGCGAACTATAGTAGAATGAAAATGGCAAATTACAAAAAAGGAATGAAATGGAAAGGAATAGTAGCAAATTTTCTACCAGTTACGTTCAAGAATGACAGAATTAGTGTTGCCAAATTGATGTAATATTTATATAAGCTGTGTTCGTTTGTGGGTGACAAATGGGAGTAATAGTAATAGGTTGATCAATGTGTTTTGCGGTTCAATAAGAAAAACACAATTTTATGGTTTAAAATACACTTTATTATTCAGTATAGTCTCCCTACACATCAATAAACTTGTTCCAACGAGATACCAAGTTATGAACTCCATCCCTGAAGTGAGAATCTGGAAGGGCTGCAAAATTCGCTTCCAAAGCTGTTACGACCTCATAATTTGATGAAAAACGCTTTCCACGCATGAACTTTTTTAGGTCTGGAAACAGACGGAAGTATACGGTGGATGCTCCAATAATTCGAACTTTAATTCATGGATTTTATTTTAACTATTGTCAAAATGATCTTCGTAGATTGCCCAGATGAAAAATAATATTTTTCTTCTGCAGACCGGGTCTTTTTTCACGAATTTTTGCCTTTATCTGGTCTTAAAGATTACAATTATATTCAGAATTTATTGTTTTACTATTTTGCAAGTAATCCACAAACAAAATTTCTTTCGCATCCCAAAAAACTGATTCTAACACCTTCTTGGCCGATTTCTGGACACAAATTCGTTTCGGAGCCAAAGAACCAGGTTCACACCACTAAGAGGCTAATTGTTTTGATTCAGGATCATGGTGATAGACCCAAGACTTATCTATAGTGATGAAAACGCTCTAAATGTTGCTGAGAAAGTCGCTTTCGAATGTGTTTTCGTTCCATTGTTAGCGAATGTGGCGCCCATTGTGTACACAGCTTTCTGAAACCCAATACTTCAGTCACAATATTGCTTACACTGCCCAATGAGGGCTTCTACTAAATCTTTTTCAGACGATTTTCCAATACGATATATTGTATTTTTTCTACAATTTCTGGTGTTGTTGCTGTTATTGGAGGTCTTTGACGTGGATCGTATTCAAGGCTTGTATGACCAAGTTTAAGTTCAGCAACCCATTTTTCTACTGTACTAACTGAAGGCGAAGAGTCCTTATACACTTTCAACATTCGTTCATAAATTTTCTTTGCTTTTAAAACTTCTAAAAATAAAAATTCAATCACTGCACGATACTTGATTTTTGTCATTGTAAAAAAATACTGTAACACGTCGATACTAAATGACTTGTAAAAAAAGAATGAATTGACAGATTGAAATGAAGCTTCACATATGAAGAGTGTACCAACATAACAAAAGAAATTTAGGCTAGTAGCAACGCCCTCTCTTATCGAACCGCAAAACTTATTGAACAACTTCTACACTCAACTGAATAATATTATATTTATATTATTATACAGTTAAAAATATCTACTTATGTATGTTTCGTGAAGCTTGAGAAGCCTCAGGATGATCAACTTTTAAAGTCGTTAAAAAAATATTTTATTTTGTAATAAGTACCATATCTAAATATGTAACACATCCCTAAATTATGACATTCTGTATGTGAACACACTCTTGTGAATTGTATTGTAAATTTGTCTTGTTTATTATTCTATATTCTTTCATGCCTATTCATTCGTTGTTTCATATTTCGTTCTGTTTCGTATTTTTAAGCGTAGGTATAGAGAAATATTTCTGTAACGGCCGATGGATTCCTTTGTTAGACTTTGATGAGTTCTGTTTGTTCAGGAGATAATTTTTGTTAAATAAACAGTTTTGAAAATTAAAAAGCATATATTCCTATTATTTCAATTCAGAAGTGGGATATTCAACAATTAAAATGGAGAAAGTAACAAAGAAAATGATGATTGATGCCTTGACCGCTGCCGGTGTTGAAATTGAAAGAGGTGCTACTGTGGCAACGTTGGGCCCTATGTATGAGGAGTTGATGGAAAAATCAAACCGCGACCAATATGCAGATGCTGGTGAAGGTGCAGATGCAGGTGAGGATTCAGATGCCGGTGAGGATGAAGTTAACGGCGAAGATGATGCAGTTGACAAAGAGCTGTCCCGAATTGATCGCGAGTTGCTCCTTGCCAGAAAGAAACGTGAGCTGCAAAAATTGATGGAAGAGCTAAACGTGGGTGAAGTGCAGGGTGTTGATAGCCGCAAATTTGATTTCCAAGCTTTCGAGGCGATGGTGCATTCGTTCAGTGGTGACGATACCTATGATGTCAAAAAATGGATTAAAGATATTGAAGACGCATTCGAAATTTTTCACTGCAGTGGTCGCGACAAATTCATTGCCAGCCGACGTTTACTTAGCGGCACGGCCAAAATTTTCTTACGTACCACCGCAGCAAACACTTATGAAAGCGTAAAACAACTGCTTACTGCTGAATTTGGCCAGGCCCACACACTAAGGGCCGTTTTCACAATGTCCAGTTAACGTTTAACTGAAACTTTAACTGTAAGTTTGAATAAAATTGTTTTCTCAATGTGAAGTTATTTATTAACTGACGGAAAATAAACTCTAACGTTCAGTTAACTTTAACTGGCACAATTTTTTCAGTTAAAATTTAACTGGCAGATTGAAATAAATTCAAATATTTTTTGAAATTCATATGAAAAAATTTTAAATGTTTACATTTTTTGAAAACATTTTAAGGGGAAATTTGTTATTTATTCACAATATATATTTAACCATAAGTTAAAAAATGTAATTTATTAAAATCCAAATAATTTAACGGAAAGTTTATACCCATAGCTTCCGTTAGTAAACTTTAGTTTAAAAATATCTTAACTGGACATTGTGAAACCGGCCCTTAAAAGAAAATCCGTTTTGAATTCGTTTTTACATATGTTTCGGATTCGAAACGGGCCCGCACTGCGGAATTACCTAGGTTTGAATTCTACTATAGGCGGATCGATAATTTTTTCTTTTTTATTTATTTTTTTTTTTAATCGCAAATAAGCGCTTCAAAATGTTTTTTCTTTTTTATTTAAACACAGCCCAGTGTGCCAGACGGTTCATATCTTCGCTTTTTTACCCGTTACGGATCCGTTACTGATCCGTTTGCGGGAGAAATTCCAAAAAAATAAACGATTCGTTTTTTTTTTGGGAATCTCTCCCGCCAACGGATCAGTAACGGATCCGTAACGGATAAAAAAGCGAAGATTTGAACCGTTTGGCACACTGGGAGTGTTTTGAATTCGTTTTTGCTGTACGTTACGGGTTCGAAATGGATCCGTTACCGCAGATTACGTTTTTTATACCTTTATGAACTCGTAACGGGTTCGAAACGGATCCTCATCCGTTTTTGTGCACATTGGGTTATGACCCAATCCCCACTTCGTAAATGGGGATTATGTCCGTTGGGATTATGTCCGGTGACAGTGGTTTGACATGAGAAATGTGAAATATTTTATGGTCATATCTGAAGTAATTTTCTTCATAGAACTCTTATTCTCTATCACGCCAAGATTCTTAAAAATTATAGCCTAATCGCAATTTATAATTTTTTTTTTTTTAGTGTACATATTTTACGAATGGTTGACGCAAATCGACTTTCTCAGTCGACTGCTCGATTCATACTGAAAGAAAATATTTATATTTTTTGAAATAAAATTTTATGCTCACATTTTGTATACATGTGAACTTTGTTCTCTTGGGGTACCCCTTGCCGACCTTTGCCTTAAAGGTATTTTTTCATCGTTTCAAAAAAATATAGGCGTTCCCGGAATGACGCCCTATTAATGTACGCTCTATAAATTATGAATTAAAACAGTAATTTCTAAGGAAAAATAGCTTATTTGCCAAAAAGCACTTTGGCAGTGGGTTATATGACCTTTCTTCTTTCCACTGAGCAGTAGCGCATAGCGAATTTACTTTAAATAGTTTTGGCCAGTTATAACTGCGTTCCCTGAATTGATGCACAAACTCTCGGACAACATATTTTAGCATATTTCTATTCGAAAACAATGGTTTTTTTAAATAAAGTCCCCAAAATGTAATTCTCTGATAAAAACTGCTCTTGATAGGTTACTTGATCTGTTTAATATTGGTAAATTTATATGATTTTTTTAAGTCTGATTTTGAATTTCACACTTTGGGACGCGTTCCCGGAATGATTCTTCGTGTATATTTTGTCAAATAATATCGAATATAATTGAGTTTTAGCATATATAATGCAAGGAACAATAAAAACAAAACAATTATAATGTTCTGTTATATTCATTTACTCAATAAGATTATGGCTTTAGTAATTTATTTGCTTCCGAAGCAAATTTCTCACCTTGGTGATTTTGAGCCATATATTGGATCAACAGAAATGCTGCGCTCAAGAAACGATTAGCTGACATTCACACATTAATTTTAGAAGATGAGAATAAGTAGTATTATTCTTATAAATCTATGTTTTCTTGACAGTTTTTTTTTTTCTTTTTAATAAAGAAAGACGTATGGATATTAGAGGATTAATATGTTCGACACGAAATTTTTAATCTCGTTCCTTTGATTTTTGGATTTATGGATATTATATTCTAAGGAAAAATTATAAAATTATAATTAAACAAATATATTTATTTTAATTTATAACTTTTTTACATCTCGAATCAATGACTTTTTTTATTAAACTTTATTTCATTCTCGAATGTTACACCCATAACTCCCATATATTTTGTATGGAGCTCAAAAGTTCAAACGAAATTTTGCCGACTCGAAATTCACCGCGGCCATATAGAACTGAAGACTTTTTTCGCATACATCGCACACCCGCTACAAAAGTGTATTTACTCAAAATTTTGCGTTTTACTCCAGATAGCCTAATAACATTGTTGTTATCTGTACTAAATTTAATGCAACTATCTTTATCCATTTGCCTGCAATCATAATTTAACCAGACAGAAGGGCAAATTTTGATCAGTCAAACTAGACACAAAGCTATTGATTGGCCACCCTAATACACATATGTTAATGTTATGTTAATGGGTAAGTTAAAAGGTAAGAAATCACAAATTTATTTGACTTTTAACTTATTAACAACATATGGATTCAGAAAACGTGGTCAACATTCTGTCGGCAAGTTGAAATTTTTTATTTTATTTGCCTACATATGTTTGTATGTATGTCAGTTTTAAACTTAAAGCCAAACGATTATAAAAATATAAAATCATTATTTACTGTTAATTGTGAAATTGGGTTTTAAGGTTAGAATATAGGATAAAAAGCAATTTGAAACTATCGACAATCTTAATTGCAACATTTTATCAGTTATTGGAGCAGAATTTAACAAATGTAATAAAAGAATTCAGTAAAATTAGAAAAAAATAATTATAAAAAGCAACTAAAATGAATGCAAACATTGAACAAAAAATTCATGGATACTTGACTTACCAGAGTGTATGGTGTTTCTGGCATTGTTTTGATATGCCGCACAATACGCTTCAAACACGCGTAGAACCAATGCATCCTCTTCAAAAGTTGGTTGCGTTTTTCGAAAGCTGCAGTAACTAGATAAAGTATTTGAGCTGCCGCTGCTTGTTGGATTCAAAAGATTTGGACGTAGTGGCGGTGCTGGACGAAGATTTGTTATACTCCAATTAGCTGCGTTATACAAAAAAGTAGTTCACAAAAAAATTAAGTTCAGATTTTCGATTAACGATTAAACCTTTTATGTTTCCGGTCCTTGCGTTTCCCACTGTGTTTGCTATTCCCATTTGTGTTGTCTTCGAAATACTGTTTAATGTCGGGACTAAACTTGATTTGTGGTTTGGAACAGCCGCTACTCCCACCGGATGATTTGGCAGACTTTGTGGTGGTTGTTGATGATGAAGATGTGGTGGATGCTGAGTGTGCGTGAATTGATTGTAGCTGAGGTGATGGTTGAACGACAAGCTCCGTTTGTGTTGTGACTGATGTGAGTTGGAGATGACTGATGTCGCCATAGGACGCGACGGTACACTCGGCGGATGATGATGGCTCGGCATGCCCAAACTGGCTGGTGGCGACATCTAAAGAGAAAAATCAATCATGATTCATCTTAAGATAAATAATATTAAAAGTAATAAGAAGAAGTTAGAAATTGCAAAGTTAGAAATGCAGTTGTTAAACGAGGGATAATAGAAACAAAAACGACCCTTTCCACTTTTCTAAATTGAGAAAAACAAATAACTCTGAGGGGTAACGAAGATTGAAATGAAGTGAAATGGTACCCCAAATTTGAACGAAATTACCCCATCATGAAGTTTTAAGCAATACGGAGGGCCTAACAAAAGTTCGCTTAGTTGGTGTCATGTTATAAATTTTTAGTAAATCAAAAAATTGCGTATTATTTGTTATAATCTTACGATATATCATTTTAATTCAGAAAGATCGGTCAAAATGGAGAGAAGAAAACGTAAAATTCGTGAAACAATGTCAGCAGATATTCCAATGCCAACGCAGCAAGAGATTCGGTTTGCTATTCTTTTTGGATTTCGACGTAAGCTCAAGCCTGTGGAAATATTTAGTGAATGCCAAATAGCATTTAAAGTTAATGCGCCATCCCTCGTGACTATTTTAAAGTGGTTCCGAAGATTGCAGACAGGTAATTTTTCTGTGGAGGACGAACTTCGAGAAGGCCGCCCAAAATCTTCGACTGATTATGAATGTGTGTGTCCAAGATACACCCAGGAAATCATTGCTGAGGAACTGGGCTTGAATACCATGGCTGTATCGCGAATATTAAAAAATGATTTTGAATACACAAAGAAATCTGCACGATGGCCTAGAATTTTAAGTGATGCTCACAAAGTGGCACATGTGCGTTTTGCTAAGTATTTTCTTGAAAAATTCAAAAACTGAGAGTGTAACACTTTCAAGAAAATTGTAACCGGTGACGAAGCATGGTTTTACAAGTACGACCCTGAAACCAAACAACAATCCATGGTATGGAGCCCAGAAGGTGCAAATCCACCTGTGAAAGCAAAGCAACAAAAGTCAGCAACAAAAGTAATGATATCAGTTAACTTCACCAGAGAGAAAGTTGTAGCTGCTATTCCTTTAGAAAAAGGTCAGACGGTTACTACTAAGTGGTATACTGAAACCTCTTTGCCAGAAGTTTTCCAAAATTTATTGGGAAAACCCCAAAAAAAGGAGCTACGCCGCTCTTTCTACAGCCAGCGCATACTGCTGAAAAAACAACAGATTTTATCGCGCTTTCGGGCATCGAAGAAATTCGTCCCGCACCTTATTTCCCAGATCTAGCGCCTTGTGACTTCTGGTTGTTTCCAAAAATATGAAAAATTTGAGAGGGAGAATCTTTAACAGCAATGAGGAGATAATAAATGCGGTTAAAGATGAAATTGTAAAACTGCAAAAAGCCGATTTTGAAGACTGTTTTTCAAGATAGATTTATCGACTTAAAAAATGCATCAAAATAAATGGCGATTACGTTGAAAAAATACAAATAGATGAAGAATAAAGTTATAAATTTAAAAAATTTTTTATAAAGTTTTTTCAATTCAACTAAGCGAACTTTTGTTAGGCCCCTCGTATAACGTTTTATATCCTTCAAAAGGGTTATGTAAAGTACTTTCCTCCGTAACTCTTACAAGATGGCGTATCATTTTCCGTAAAGTATGTATATTAGGGTGGGCCAAATTGTATGGACGAAATTTTATCGACCTCGGCTATCCCCCTATGTGAAAGTTCATTCAATTTTATGAATATTTGCCCATTTTTGATCGAAAATTTAACCTTGCAAATATTTTTTTATTTTCATACTGAATTTTAAAAATTCTTATAGAGACAAAAGTAATGTCATAATATGATTTGGCTGATATTCTGCCAATAATCAATTAAATTAGGTTCTGTTTACACAAAAAGTTTACCTAATGGTGTGGAATTAATCGTATGTATTTAAATAAGTGATGTCGATCAAATAGCCGATTATTATGATCGACTTTCAAAATAAACGATTTATATTTTTAGATGAGTTTTTTCAAACGAAACACCAACCTAGGCTTAAAGTTCATTCAATTCTATGAACATTTGCCCAAGGAATCATACCTCTACGTTCAACTTTAGTTCGGCGCATTTTCGATTGAAAATTTTATCTTGCGTTTAATATTTATTTTTATGCTAATTTTCAAAATTCTTGTAGAGACAAAAGTATTGTCATAGTATATTTTGGCTGGTATTCTGTCAGTATTCAATAAACTTAAAACCTGTTTTCACGAGAAGTTTACTTGATAGCGTGGAATTGATGATATTTATTTAAAAAAATTATATCGGTCAAATAACCAATTTCAAAATAAACGAGTCATATTTTTACATGGATTTTTTCAATCGAAATACCTACCCAAGTGTTTTTGGATGCTAGGATGCCGAATCTGACACTAACCTTTAGGAAATAAATTAGCGGCTTTTTTTAATTTTACAGAACAATATACCAAAAATCCATGTAAAAATATGAATCGTTTATAATAAATCGGTCATTTGGTCGATATAATTTTTTAGAATAAATATCATCAAATATCATCTCGTGGAAACAGAACCCAATTTTATGGATTACTGGCAGAATACCAGCTAAAACATATCATGACATTACTTTTGTCTCTATAAGAATTTTAAAAATTTAGTATGAAAATAAAAAAAATATTAAATGCAAGGTAAAATTTTCGATCAAAAATGCGCCGAACTAAAGTTGAACGCAGAGGTATGGATCCTTGGGCAAATATTCATAAAATTGAATGAACTTTCAGCCTAGGTTGGTGTTTTGTTTGAAAAAATTCATCCAAAAATATGAATCGTTTATTTTTGAAGTGGGTCATAATCATCGCCTATTTGACCCATATCACTTTTTCAAATATAAGCCATCAATTCCACTTTTCGTGTAACCAGAACCTAATTTAATTGATTACTGATAAATTACCAGCCAAATCATATTATGACATTACTTTTGTCTCTATAAGAATTTTCAAAATTTAGTATGAAAATAAAAAAAATATTAAATGCAAGGTAAAACTTTCGATCAAAAATGCGCCTAACTAAAGTTGAACGCAGAGGTATGGTTCCTTGGGCAAATATTCATAAAATTGAATGAGCTATCACATAGAGGGGTAGCCGAGGTCAGTTTCCAAATCGGCCCACCCTAATGTATATTATTGATCGTGTCGAACCCTAAGTCGGCATAATTTTAATTTAACCGTTTTTTTTCTTTTAATTCAGACGTGAGGTTGAAACGAAACCGTCTATTTTGAATGTAGATTGCTACTGTTGTTTCAATAGCTGGTACAAACCACGTGTAAACGATCCATATTTTTTTTATGGCATCCGATTTGGCTGAAAATTGGCATAAGTTATAGTAGCATAGTGAGAAAAATAACTACCAAACATTTTTTCGAAATTTAAAAAAATGTCAGAGATATGGGACTTTGAAATTTTTAGGTTAGTTTTTTTTGAGAAGCTATAACTTTATTTAGTTGCATTTATCCAATTCTCAATTTGATGGTGTCAAATGATTTGGCTTGAAACAGGCTTTTAAAATAAAAACTAGCAAACATTTTTTTAAATTTTTTTTATATTGGGGGTTATCGTGAATCAAGATTCCCGGGGAATTTTCTTAAACTGCAATAGAGAATGCACGGCAGTCTGCGAAAATTCCCCGGGAATCTTGATTCACGATAACCCCCATTGTTTACACTGAAAAAAAAAATTTAAATTGAGTTTCCCAGAATACGTCATTTTTGATATTTTTTATTTTTCTTACAAAAAAAGCTACAAGTGTAACTTACCAGTCCTCCAAAAATTGGAGTGGTTCTCCAGAAAAACAATAATGCCAATTTTCAGCCAAATCGGATTCCATGAACAAATTTCTTGATCGTTTACACGTGGTTTGTAGCAGCTCTAGTTGGACACTTTGTAAATATGGAACATAAAGGAATTCTAAGATAATTATTTTACAGAGTAGAAGTTTTCAGCCACAGGATCATAGTCAAAAATATTGAGATTGTCGTCTTTGTTTCCATACCCTTCAAGTATAAACCACATGTACACAAAAGCTGAACTATTAGGTCAAGAAACACTTTCAAAACAGATTATGTATAACGTATTAATTTTGTAGTCGTTGATTTTTATTATTTTAAGAATAAATAAATATCTAAGAAGGCGACAAGTGCAGGTTTAATTCCATGATAAAAACTTTTAAGAGTATACAAGCAAGAGCGTGGTGAGGTGAAATGTTTTATAGATTCTTTCGATTTCGTTTCTGAGTTTTGTTACAAGTCATGTTTTATAAGTACATGCACATAAAGCAGCCAACTCTACTGATTTTTTCAGGAGACTTCTGATTTTTAATCTCCGGATTGAACCTACTACAGAATTATCCTAATTTCAAGAAAAATACGACTTTAAAGGATCAATGTTGGTCCAAAAAAGTCCGGAAACATTGTCGATTGAGGATGATTTATTAAGTTATTTATTTCTCTACACCGTGTGTTTAAATATGCACCCATATCTTCGCTCGAATTCTTATTTGCCGTAAACGACACTTCATTAAAAAAGCAAAAGCAGATAACTTGTACTTGTGTCGACACAAGTTATGCGATTTTGCTTTTTTTTACGAAGTGGCGATTACAGCAAATAATAATTCAAACGACGCTATAATTAAAAATGTTTGAATAGATTGAAAATCGAAAATTGAAAATTTAGGCGTATTTTTGCTTGTACTGATTTTAATATCATACTTCTAATATTTTGATAAGTTTCTCCTAATACTCACTCAAAATAAGTTGGCTGCTTTAATTATACATATAATTTTTGGTGACAGAATGAAATTGGCAAGCAAAAACTTTTAGTAACATATCAACAAACATACAAAGGTTCTGCAAATGATCAGTATTTTAAAAATTACGAACTGATATAATAACAAAGCCCCTCAATTCTGTAAGCCTAACGCCTGTTAGTAGAAACTGCATGAATGTACGAAATATATATGCTATGAACACCAAAAAATTAATTACACACGTTTTCACTTTTGGTAAGATTCAAAAAAGTTCACTAATAGCCCAGGAAAATTAGAATATTTCTGCGAAAAAATTCCAAGTGAATTTTTTTCACCGGAATTATATTTATTTATGCATGGTTTATAATGTGTCCATTGAAGTCCATTGTGCGCATAAAAAGTTATTCAGGCTCAAAGGTCGCTAAAATCAGTTTTTTGCAAATATCTCGCTAACACAAACTTTCACAGAAAAATGTTTCTCCAAAATTTTGTAACACAGGAAATTTCCTATGTAAAGATGTAAAAAATGTTTTCGTGTAGCTTATAGTTTAGAAGATAACCCAATTTAAAAAGTTGTTCACAGTTTTTATATGTAAATGGTACGTATGCCAAGTTTTAAGACGTTTTTTGCAACATCTTTAAAAAAATTTCAAATGATGTTACGTCTTTTTGGATTTCGGGTGACTATATATTAGTGCGCCCACAAGATATATGAAATGTGCAAAGTTCCTGAAATTAGAGGTCAAAAAAATAAGATCTCAAAAAAAAATTTGGAATCGGTAATGGAAAAAACTCAGACGGTTTTCGATCAAATGTCGAAAAATTGACTAAAAAAAGGCAAGTCGCTTTGACTTCCCGTTACTTCAAAACTATTCATTTTTTCGTAATGTTTCCAAGCCAACTTTTGTGGAGAATGACGAGGTCAACAATATCTTCTTGGAAAGTTTTGGTCCAAAAATTAAATTTGTGGCTGTGTCGGTGCGAAAATTTAAATTCTTTAAAAAAATTTTCATGACTTTTTCTATAAATTGGTTTTTCGTAATTTTTTAAGGGAGGAAAATTTGTTCTGGAATTCTAATATTGCAGGAGATTAAATGTTGATTAATTTAACAAAAAAAATTATTTAAATATATTAAGTTTTAAGGTATGGAGCCGGTCTCAATGTTGAAAAAAAAATAAGTATTTTATTAGTTGTTATTCAATGCATCACTTAGAACTGCTTTTTGCCTTCAAAATGAGTTATGAAATGGGTTTGTGCGATTTTTTTTCAAAAAGTTATGACCATTTTAAAATGACATCATGAAAGTTAAAAATCATGTGTGGATTCTCTATAGCAATTGCCATATTGCTATATCTTTTATAATGTTGTTTAAAATGGTCATAACTTTTTAAAGAAAAATCATACAAAACCATTCTGTAATTCATTTTGAAGAAGAAGAACAGTACTAAATAACGCATTTAATAGAAAAGACCAAAACGATTTCGTGCGTGTACCACACAACCTCAAAAATTGTGTTTTTTCAACATCAGGGGTGAGATATCTCACAAACCACAAGTGAAACAGTAATTTCGCGTTCTTTTTACCGATTTTTAAAACTATTTTTCTTATTCAGTAAATGCTCACGTGCAATTTCACATCTTTGTGCAGTTCACGACAACTTGATTGAAATTTTTTCCTGGGCTGCGTGTTCGAAATTTGAAATTTTCGATTATCTCTGCTGGAACAGCCCAAAAACGCACTAAAACAAAAATAAATGCTATTTTCGTGTTCAGCGATCCCAAATTAGTTTAGAAAATATGACTACCAAAATGGTTTCTTACCAAATAAAAAATTAAGAAGAAAAAATAAAAAAATAAATTTTTTTTCTTAACTTTGAAACGGGCTCCATTTCTTAAAAACTAGTATTTTTTAATAATTTTTCTTTTAAATTAATCAACATTTAAAAATTCCAGAACAAATATTCCGACCTTTAAAAATTTCAAAAAACCAATTTATAGAAAAAAAGTCACGAAAATTTTCTTCAAAAATTGAAACTTTTGTACCGAAACAGCAACAAATTTAATTTTTGGACCAAAACTTTTTAAGAAGATAATGTTGACCTAGTCATGCTCTACAAAAGTTGTCACGAAAATATTTTGAAAAAATGAATAGTTTTGAAGTAACGGGCAGTCAAAGCGACTTGACTTTTTTAGTCAATTTTTCGACCTTTGATCGAAAACCGGCTGGGTTTTTTCCACTACTGATTCCAAATTTTTTTTTGAGATCTTATTTTGTTGACTTCTAATTTCAGGAAATGGACGGGGAGCGAGCAAAATCAGAATTTTGCACATATGGGCGCTCTACTATATATAGAGTTTGAACAGTTTTACTATTTAATATCAAATAAAAATTTGAATTTCAAATAATAGATAATTATAATCTACCATCTAGTTTATTAATTACTAGGATGATTTTCCCAAAACCCTAGCAATATAAATATTTGCAGTATCCTTGGGAAGTCACCATTTAACAAAATTATGATTTTGAAGTGAATTTAGAGTTTTGGGTTCAAATTTCATGATCCAAATAATCTTTTAAGTAAGCCAATGTTGCATAAGCAAAATCACAAAAAGAAAAGCAAACGAATTAAGAACAAAATGTACAAAACAAACGTGCACACACACGCATTCCTCAAGAGAAGCGCGCTTTATGCTTGCCTTCCGCTGCTAGCGCAACAAAATTTTGTTCCACTTCGGCTACCAAGTCTCCATCAGGCCGATCAACGCTGGTCTTGTCAGAAGCGCCACAGCATACAAAGCAATCATATGAATTGGAGGGAGACACAGCTGTTCGTGGAGCAGAACGCAATTCTGCAGTAAATGATGCCTCCTGACTGCAGAGTGGACAACGTATAGATGAATTTGATAGTGAGGAGATTGTTGTAGTGGTGTTTGTAGTTCCAGTAGCAGCAGTTGCACCACTGCACAACGATGAACATTCTTGGCAAATAGAACAGTAGGTGGTGCCTTCGCTAAAGCCGCTAGCACTTAAGGAACACATGCAAGTAGAACACATTGAGCAACGTGAAAGGTCTTTAATTGATTGTGGAATTGACAGACTTCTGTTGTAAATCTGTACTGGCACGCTTTCAATAGAATCCCTTTTATTATCTGTTGATGACATATTTTTATTACACATATGCGCAATACCATGGACTACAGCTGCCGGCAACTTTTCCTTCTTCCACCAATGTGCATACATACCAGATCGAAACATGCTTGCAGTAACCGGAATGGGTTCTTCTGTGGTGTTAAGAACATTTAAATCTTCGGAATTGCATTGAAGCGCTAAATCTGACCCATTGACAGAAGTGGCAGTGATGCTGGTAGGGCTGAGAAAAATACATTTAGTGTTAATTTGAGTTTGGTTGCCACCGGGTGAGGTCATGCTGTTGGTCATCTTAGGTAGAGACAAAGGCTGCGGAATTGCTTGATCCTTCTCTATAGATTCTTCTGCATTCTGGGGAGTAAGAAACTTTTCTCGAAACGTTCCACAAACACCAAAACGCATAAAATCAAAATCAGGCGAGATGGTACTGTCCGCATCTGTTATATTATCTTTTTCCATTACTTCATTATAATGTGGATTTGGAGGATCTGGTGATGATATAGTGCAGCTTCCTACCATGCCAGAATCACTAGATCGTGGACTAGGACATTGAGAACTTTCGCAACACTTGCACTTAGGACTACGAGTTGAGTTATTACACGCATTACTGCGTCTTGAAGCATCGGCGTCATCTCTGTTGGATTGCATTTGTGTTGGTGGTGCAACAATGCTCATGTCATTCCCCTCCGACATTTGCACAAACTGGTAGCTGATACAACGACGTATTGATAAGTGGCCACCACTTGTGTCTTTTCTAATTGAAGTTTGATTATTTCGTGGCTCAATACATAGTTCAAGAGTTGAGGTACTGACATTTTCCTGGCTTATTTTTTTACCATGCTTATCCTTATCTCTGCGTGAGAGACGTTTATCAGAATTTAGTGTATGTTTTCTAAAAGAGTCTTCATTGCGCCTGCTAATGACGACACGCTCTGCTGCTTCTGAAACTGACACAGGTCGTTTAAACATTAATGGTGGTGCTATTATATCTTCCATGCTCATTCTTAGGCTTGAACTGTCATTAAAATTATAAAGCAGTTCGGCTTGTAATTGGTCTGGTGCCATACGACATGCAGCCGGTAAATCCAATGAACTGGAATGCACATCTTCGGTCGGCAATCTATCGCACATATCTTGTTGGTCCATGCTATCAACGCTTTGTTTCTGCATTTCATTGCGATCTTTCCAAGACGGAACGTACACTTCTGTTGTAGATGAGCGGTTAAAGCGATTTCCAACAAAAATATTTGGCATGCTGCGACGTTCTATTGGCGAATGCGGCTCCTTGGTGAAGTTCCGTTTTGATATTTGCGTTTTTATTCTTGTTTCGTCAGCTAAACAAGCTAGATTTTCACAGGCTAAATAAGCGCCTCCTAGATGCCCGCCATATGATGACGATATTTGTGAAGCATCAGATAATTGCGGTTCTAGCGTAAGATTGTTAAGATTAGTATATTTCAAAGGATTTTGCAAGCAATAAGTTAAGTTATCGCCAACACCTGCACTAAGATTGAGCCGTGCTGTTGAAGTATGTACTTCTAATTGATCACCCTGCTCTGAGGAATTGCGTGTTATGGCTTGCACTGCTTTCGAGCCAATTATAAGGGAATCTTTATGTGTTTCCGGCAAAATGCTTAATTCATTTTCAATACTTGTTGAATCAAGATTTATCAAATCAATTGAGGACGCACAATGAGAACCATGATCTATAAAGGTGCCTGTCGAGTAGTAAATGGAATCTCTTTTGTTTGCATAAAAGTTAATGTATTCAAATGGACTCGAATCGCAAGTTCCACTTTCTGCGTCATCGCTTTCTGAATCCGTTGGAAGCTCAAATGCATTTTGACGTTCCATTTCTGAACGCTCCGAAAAGCCAGAATTTTTTCCAGATTCTCTCTGAGACTTCCGTAGTTTTAATGCGGATTTGTGAGTACGTTTTTTTCGCATCAAAACTAGTTTTCTGTTTATGCTCTGGCGAGCTTGTGGATAGAGCAGTAGCTTCACTATGCTCGATTTCAAGACACCTTTTCGTACTAATCTTGCAAAATGAGCGCTCAGGTTAGTATAGGGAGCAGTAGGCGGATAATGACTTGGCGGCAATGTAACGGTGTATGAAATATCATTGTAGATGTTGCTGTTGTAGTAAGCGCATAGCGAAAAACGTGTACAGTAGCCGCGCTTATCAAGAATCTAAAAGGTGCATGAACTTGTATTAAGTTTGGATTTTTATTATAATCATTATTTGGAGTCATAAGACATACATATATGTAAGTGGACGTCGTGTTTCAAATAATAAAAGACTTGAGGTAACACAAACGAAATTATATAAAGAAGCAAGCATTACCACAAACAGGTTTATAAGCCCAGAAGACATATTTTTATGAATGTAACGATAAGGACATCCTAAATAACTGGGAACCATATGTTAACTATGATTCACTATAGTAGCAGATACTACATATAATGTACTATTACCTTAAATGAAAAAGTTAAGGAATAATAATTCCCAAAGGAGACAATTTGTGCTATACAAAGGAAAACGGACAAACGGACAGAGTAAAATGTCTTCTGCCTTATTAATATATTTAACTATATTTTTTTACTTACATGCGCTGGTGGTGCTGGTGCATGAATACCTCCTGTTGAGGAATTACTTAAATTGCTAAGTTGACGTTTGATGCCTATTGGCATTGTTGGATTAGCAGAACTCAAAAGATGTACCCACTTGTTTGCTTCATTGGGACCTTGACAAACTGCTATGATGCGTTCAATGAGCGGTCCTGTTATTTCAAATGCGTTTTTATAGGTATCGCAATCTTCAAGGCGGTTTATACTAATGTTAATAAGTGGAAGTTTCCCCTACAAATAAAATAGATACATTAATAATGAAAAATAAAAGAAAGTTAGCAAACAAAACCTCATAGATAAAGGCACTCATTCTTTGACTAACGCTGAGTATTAACAATGTTTGTGGAAACAAAACAAAATAGCGATCACGATGGTCTGGACCCACAGCGACACTACCCATATGAATTATATCGCCTAAAATTATAAATAAGCTGTTATTAAATACTGATAACATCACATACAAGCATATTTAAATCAAAAAAATCCTTACCTAATGAGCTCAACTCTTGTCCTTGCCATCCGCGTACCGGTCCTGTGAGTACTTGCAGTTCTAATTCTTTTTGTCTTCGCGTTGCAGAACATGTGGCCTAAAATATAAGTATAGAATGCACATACATTATATATACCTTTTGCGTATCGATGGAAACTAACTAAATTTTAAGTCGTAAGTAATTTGTCAATACTCCTCTTTTTTATATGTTTGCAAGGTTCGGGGCTGTTTGATAAATTTAAGGCTTCATAATTTCCCAACACTGCTCCCGTCAGCTGTCACTATTAACAGACCTCTGCGAAATTTTCAGAGCTGGGTAATTTATATTTAGTTTGTGTTCTACAGCCAATGATCTTGTTGACCGACAAAACCACCTTGCCCTTCTTTGGAGCACGATCTGCCGAATAAACTTACTGCCCAGATTGTGCTTTGGTCTCCATGTGTAATCCATAGTACCGAAACAGCGCAAAAACTCATTCAGACATTGCCAAACTCTCCTTTGAATTAGTCACACGGTTCCTATTATGGTCGAGTGTGAGCAATTGCGGCAGCCATCGCATTATAGGTCAAATAGCACATTTTTATGCCGAAAACTTATAACAGCTACATTAACATGGTGATCAACTGGAAATTTATATTTTATGTTGACTCTAGACTAAAAGGAGAATTCTGATAATCTTAACCCTTAACCTACCGCGTTAAAAATGGTATGTACTACATTTTTTTAATTAATATGTTTCCAGGGAGCTGATGCTCATTCAGTAGTCAGTGACCGATCAGAAAGCTTCCCGCGCGGTTATGCAGATAAATCAGCAGGAACCGTTCGCAAAAAATTTGTAAATAAAATTATACATGGTCAGAACTGATGCAAGGTGAAAATAGTGTGATATAGCAAATAATGATGAATTTCGGTAGTCCTTCGGTCCTTAATGAAATGTGTTGCATTAACAATATTGTTATAGTATAGAAAATGGGGTAACCCATGGTGGTCTATGTCACCAAGTTAAGAAACTTGTTGAGATTTGAAAAATTCGGAAAATTTACATAGAAGAGTGCAATTTTTTACATTTGGTCAATGAATGAAAATTAAACAACATATGCAAAAGAATTAAAACTTACCGCAATATCTTTGTAGACAGAAACACTGCGTTGCGTATCACCTCGATCTGGATGACTGCTTTCCATGTGTCGTTCTAGTTCCTGCAACATTGCAGAATATTTGTCTAAGCGACGAAACGGCTTTGATAACCCAGTGGTCAGCACAAGCAAACCAGGGGTAGCCGCACCTTGCTGTTCCATATAGTTTTCAAGCTCATCTCTACAATAAATAAAATCAGCAAAAACCTAATAATCCAAACTTAAAGAAACCCACTTGTATTTGTCCAATATAACAATGGCTTTCGGGTGTGCAGCGCAATAAGCTTGATGCACTTGCTTCATAAGTGGCGCCTTTGTTAAAAAGAGTTTACCCACGCGATCATGACATTCCTCCATATTAGAAAACAGCTCCTCATGCATTTTGACAACTTCCACAAAGTTGCACATTAGTTGAGCGTATTCATCTACTGTAAGTCTACGAAAAATATTTAGTTAATGCGAAAGGAAATAGTTTTTAGTTTCATACATTTGTGTCTGTTGCAATGGTTCTAAAAAATTTTCCAATAAGCCCTGTATTTCAGCTACGTGTGCTCGCTCCGAGTCTAGTAAATCTTTAAGTACCACGGAACGATACTCTTGAATTTCCTCTGGTGGACGTATTGCCTCTGAGAGCGGGAGCGGTGCTTTGTACTCAATAACATAGTTACTGGGAAACCAGCCAGTCTTGTCGTTAAGAGTGCCTTCCCACCATCCACCTTCCTCGCGCTGAGTAACTGTAATGAGATCGCCTTTTTTAAAGCAAAGTTCATCGTTGTTGCCACCCTTAAACGAGTATTCCGCTTGCACTATCAGAGGTTGTTCCATGATTCTGCGTGGATATGAAAATGGGGCTGTCGTGCCTATCCTATGAAGAAGCAGAACGATAACATTATATTGATGTTGTGCAATTATGTTTTCAAATTTAGGTAGTATTTTGTATTCAACAAAAATCGTGAGTATGCGAGAATTTTGTTTTCATTCATAAATGAATCACAATCTAAAAATAAAAAGTTTTTATTCAGTATACAATTTTTCTTTCCATCACACATTTCTAAGAAAATTATATTAAAAGACAACTACATTACAAATTATAATACTTTTCCCATTGCACACTTGTTTCTTGCTTTTGTAGAATTTTATACCCTACATCAGTCATTTGGTATGGTACTGTGTTAAACTGTCCGAAATGGAGCGTTGCCATTTACGGAATAGTATATTGACTTTAACCACTTCAAAAGCGTATATTCAAGGAACTCTATAAGAACTGCTGTTTCTTTATGTATCTAAGTTTCAAAGAAACCAACTATGATATATTTGAACGTTAACTAAAATCTACTGAATTATTAGCTCTCAAAAAAAAAAAAAACATTATCCTAATCTGACCTTGAATGTAACCTTTTTTGATGATATTGATATCGCTGCATGACTTTTCCGATTCTTTAATTTGTTCCTCCAAAGACATTTTTGCGATGAATTGGAACTAAAAAATCCAAATTTTTTATTGGCATTTTAGTTCTAAAAAGATATAGGGACATTTTTTAAACACTTTTGCTGGTTTATTCTTAATAGTCCAGTAAAATTAAACTCCAATGCGACTTCTGTTGAAAAAAAATCAGAACTCCTTCACTTTTTTAAATGGAATCGCTTTGTTGTTGTGTTTTGAAATTAGTAATATCAAAAATCGACGACGAGATCAAGATTCAGGCTAAAAGGTCGCAAAAATCAATTTTTTGTTAACGGTCACTTCTACAGAAAAATGTGGGTCCACAATTTTATAGTTCCTATAGAAAAGTCGTGAAGGCTGTTTACGTACAACTTAAAGTGTAGGAGATATAGTCCAGTGAAATTTAACATTCCCATATAACAAATAAATAATAGTAACTATTCGTTACTATAAAGCGATTCCAATTAAAAAAAGGAAGGATCTAATTTTTAAGAACAGAAAGTCTTATTGTACTGGACTATATGTAGGCACAAAACAGAAAGTGTAATACAAAAATATTATTGTTTATATAAAATAAATTTCAAGAAAATCACAAACCTTCAAACATTTCGGACAGTAAGTAAATGCACAATCAATTTTTTGATAGGAAACGTAGTGATAATATGAAAATCATCAATCTGCAGGGTTTATAATGTGTGATATGTGCATATCTTCCACAGCATGGAATGAGCATTCTACTGATCGGTCTGTAGCACTGTGTTAAAAATAGGCATTTTCGCTCTATACAAGTATGTATGTACCTTATTAGGGCTGTTGAAAAAAAATTTTTTTTTCGAATTTCTTAGATATACTTTGACATCATGTTCTACATCATGACAAAATATCCCATAAATTTTTTCAGATTTTTAAATGCATTTTTAAAGGTGGCTCAAAGCAAAAATAAATTTTTAATATTTTTTTTTAATAATAATAATTCACACGTTCCTTGCATGATTCTAAACATTTTATGCCATGTGCACTTTTTTGTAAGATGCCTCCCTCTTGAGTAAAAAAGCGTTTTGCCTTTCAAGGGGCTGCATTGCAATTTAAAAAGATATTTTGATATGAACGCAAAGGTAGTATTTCATATCATAACTGTTAACAACTTTTTAAATTAGGTAATCTCCTAAACTAGAAGTCGTACGCAAATACTTTTAACGTACTTTTGTAGGAAATTTCTTGTGCTACAAAATTGGAGACCAACATTTTTCTGTAAAAGTTAGCATTAGCGAGATATTTGCAAAAAACTGATTTTAGCGACCTTTGAGCCTTAATAATTTTTTATGCGCACACGACTTTGCAATGGACTTTTCACAGTTTGTGTATCATGCATAAATAAAAACAATTCCGGTGAAAAATTTCCGGAAACAAAGTTTGACACAGCTCACTCAATTTGGCATGACTTCATAGAAAAAATGTTTAGGAACGTTTCTAAAACAATCGCAAAGTATTGATCAATATTGTTATGCTTTGTTTTAATTATTTTTGTTTAATCTTGTTTGTTTTGAATTGTGTGATATCACACTTTCCAAGACCCCCAGATCTCTGTCACAAATTTGTGAACAACCTCCCCTCTCTCTTAAATGTGATGTAATTTATGGAGAGCCCCTTATCAGTGAATTGCCCAAAAAAGCGTAAGGGAGAAACATGCTTATTATTCACATTCAGAATAGCTCCCCGATTTGTATAAGATCAAAGCCGTCGCGAGGTGGTACTCCCAAGGAAATTAATTTTTTTGCTTTTTGTTGAAATTAGAATTTTTCAGATTCAGTTAAATTTTTTTTTTTTTATATGTCCTACACCCTTTTTGTTGAAATTAGAATTTTTCAGATTCAGTTAAATTTTTTTTTATATGTCCTACACCCAGGGTATATTCACTTTGTCCTTCCTTTTGTAACGCGGAGAAGGAGGTGTGACAGATATTGAAAAGTATATATATTCTTGATCAGCTTCACTTCCTGAGTCGATATAGACAAGTCCGTCTGTCTGGCTATGCGTGGAAATATTTTTCACGCAAAAACTAACCAAGATACTTCGATAAAATTTAGCATAGTTGCTTTGTCGTAAAAATGTTAGCTCGTGGGATTGAAAATGAGCGAAATCAGACAACGGACACGCCTACCGCCCATACAAAAAATATATTCAAAATGTAACTATGAGTATTTTTCACGACAATGCAACCAAAATACTCATAAATACTAGGGACGGTAAGCTCAAGCTCTGAGCAAAAACTAGGCGAACTCGGACAAATGGGTGTGGCACCACCCATATAAGCAAAAGTTTTAAAATGCTAAACTGAAAGTGTTTTCTGAGATTATCGAACCAAATTTCACTCAGACACTAAGAACAGTATGCGCAAGCTCTGAGAAAAATCTAAATAAGCTCGGACAAGAGGGCGTGGCACCTCCCATATAAGCAAAAGTTTCAAAATGTTATGCTGAAAGCGTTTTTCAAGATAATCCATCAAAATTTCACTCAGATACTAAGAACAGTAACTTCAAGTTCTGATCATAAACTACGCGAACTCCGACAAGAGAGCGTGGCAACTCCCATATTAGAAAAAGTTCAAGTGTTATAATGAAAACGTTTTTTGAGATAACGCCACCAAATTTCACTCAGATACTAAGAACAATAAGTGCAAGATCTAAACAAAAGCTATGAGAATTCGGACAACTGGCCGTGGCATCTTCCGTACAAGCAAAATTTTCAAAATACTGCAGTGTAGGGTATTTAATGTTTGGCCAGGCCAAAGGTAACACTCTTATTAGTTTTTTTTGTTGTTTTGCTCATCAACATTTTTGTAACTTTGCGAACTCGTACACTGTGGGACGATACCCATGCAAGAAAAAACGGATATTATTGCAGTCAATTAATGATGCAGATTCAATTAAGAATTGTATGATAGAAACATCAAGGGCGGACACACACATATGTACTATGTACAGGGTAGCGCATAAGTCACAAGTTGGTTGAGTAATAAGTGACATTTTTATTTACAAATACGACTACATCAATTGACTATTTTGTTCTAGAAATAAAAGATTGTAAGTCTCTCGAAATTACTTAATTTGAATTTCATGTTATCCTCTTTAAGTAGTTATAACTTGTAACAAAAATCATAGTAGAAGAATAGTACTAAATAATGTAATTTTAGCGGAAAAAGCAGAACAATTTCGTGCCTGAACAAAAAAAAAAAATACTAAATTAAAACAATGCAACAATGCTAAGATGTCGACTACAGCACTGCACAGAAGAGGTATTACCGAAAAGGCCATAAATTTAGTACTTGCACAATTTGAAGGATTTAAATGCAATGTGTTGCACAACGGGTGATTCCCGGTCATTTTCCCCAATACCAGTTCCCGAAATGCCCATATCTTGAACGACCATTTTCCCGAAAGACCATTTTTCCGAAGGGTATTTTTTCCCGAATGACGGTTATCCCGAATATATATTTTCCCGAACGTTGATTGTCCCGAATGTTTGTTTTCGCGAAGTGATATCAATATATATTGAAAATTGTCGAAATATGTCATAAAAATGTATTTGTTTACAATCAGATGTTTTTATAAAAATGTATTTGTTCACAATCAGATGTTTTTATAAAAATGTATTTGTTCACAATCTTAAGTAAATGTAACCACCTACTATTAATTTAGTTTCATTCGTGGGCTTTGCATGTTGCGGAATTCTACACGAAAAAGTATATCAAAAAACTATGTCATAAATTTTTATTTTTCGACTGTCATTTACTTTTTTATTATAGCAACAGTAGAATGGCAACGGTTCACACTAACAAAACTTTGGAAATTCGGGAAAAAAGGTTTTCGGGGAAATGATCGTTCGGGAAAAAAGTTTTTCGGAAAAACGATCATTCGGGAAATAGGCTTCGGGAAAAAAGCTTTCGGGATTTATGTCATTCGGGAAAATGACCATTCGGGAACTGGTATTCGGGAAAATGGTCGGGAACGCAACGGGTTGTTGTCACCTACATTCACTAATAATTCAGGCGTCCGAAAGGGCTGATGGTGAGATAAAGCTCTTAACAAGAACTCAGGTATGCAAAGCAAGATTGAAGACCTTGTATTGGAACCGCAAAAGACCGCCCTAAAAATCAACGTATCCAAGACTAAAAGCATGAATCTGTACGGAAACTGAAATGACATCTCTTTTAAAACAGGCAGCTTTACGTATTTAGGCAGCATTATCTCCAAAGAAGGCGCGTTTGCTCAACTGAACAAAATTTGGTCGTCTTCCATTATCTCCGCCAAAACGAAAATGCGCATTTTTTATTCGAATGTGATATCGGTTTTGTCATATGGGTGCGAAACGTGGCTTGTTGCCGAGTAGTAAATGAACAAGCTCCAAGTATTCGTAAGCAAGTGTTAAGGCGCAAACTAAATATTTTGTGACCTCGCTTTATCTCAAATGACAAGCTACATCAAAAATACAATCAGAAGGCTATAGCAAACGAGGTCATGCTGCGAAAGTACAGAAACCAGTCTGTCACCAGGCCCTTGGTAGACCGAAAACCACCTTGAAAAGGTCGCTGGATAAGCAAATTCAAGGATCGGGAAAGTCGTGGCAACAGATAAAAGTCATCGCAAAGGATCGTAACAAATGGAGCCGTATCGTTTTGGCCCTATGCTCCACCTAGAAGTTACAGGAGAATACACATGACCTCACCCTGTAAGATTATAACTACTCCAATGAAAATAACAAACTTAAAAAAATTATGTACGAATAAAATACATACGAAGAAATTGGTTTCAGAAGCAAACAATTTAGCAAAGATAGCTACTGAAAAACAAAATGATTTTACGTTTGCAAATTCAAAAGGCAAGTTTTTGATATTAAAAATTTTATACATTGCGAAATATATAAGGCCTTCTTCTTTTATATCAAAAAACACTGCACACAAAATACCAACTTGGCATGTGACCAAAAACCATAGATATTTTAGCTGTATTTTTTATGTTTTTGTCAAAAATATTATATAAAAAAAGAAAAGCAGAAAACCAAAAAAATAAGACTGTATACTCGTTTTTCTCATTTATATAAAAATACCAAATATTGAACAGCGCTAATACCATTTTTTTACTTAAAACACAACTTTGTGTTTTTGTTCATTCCGCATGTTATTTTATGTATACATTAAGGTGGGTCGGTCGTCAACCATATAAAAATAAAGTTGTTTTCTGGTAGCCATTGAAATATATTTCTTGGCTTATTGTTGGACTTTTCACAAAACATTTTGACAATAGTAAAAACTTCAATAAAGAAAACACAAAATTTGTATGAAAACTTTTTTGTTAGGCTAAATATCGCAAAGAACAAAAAATCACAAAAATAGTAGGTACATACAAAATGTTTAAGTTCTGCATCAAAAGTTTTTGGAAAGTTATTTTCTGTGTCAAATAAGAAGCTCATTACAAAACAAATTGCTTTTCAATCAGCCTCACAATAATGGGGGGGATAATAGAGAGATATATGGTGGCAATCAAATAAAACACCATTTTTTAACTTTCAGAAAGAATTTGAAACTATCCATCTATGACAGCAAATTATCAAAACATGATATTAAGGAATGGTTCAGATCGTACTTAACAGATAAAATTGGGTGCAATTAAAACATGCTTTGGGCATGTTGGGCCCATTGTATACCAGGATTATAAATTTATTGTCAACTTATAAGAAGCAATTCTAAATTTTTATAAATTCCAAAATGGATTTGGAACTTTTTTGAGCGATATCTTCAAGAGAGTCGAAGAAGTGACTTTCACAAGAGAAATGAAGAATGGACTCTAAGCCCCAACCTTGGGGCGTTCTTGCCTATGAAAGTGCCTAGTAATGACACCAATTCTGAGGTTTTGCCCATCTATTAAAATAATTTTTTATCTCGACGCACAGTGGGGCAGATACTCTCAATACCTGGCGATAATTCAAAAAATTAAATGTTATTTCAGTATACCCTTTTATATTGGTTAAGTGCAATATTAACCAACGTACTATTTGCCATTTTTCAAATGACTTGAAACAAACCCATTTCATCATTACAGCACGCTAAACTTTAACTTTGTAGACTGAAATAATTTTTATAAGTTATTTCCATATTAATCAAAGCAGTTTTTTGCTTAAGCTTATTTACTTTCAATGTTATTTAACAATTAAGCCTTCATCTTTAGGTATGTAACAGTATATAAACATAATTTTTTCCTTAAAAATGTTAGCACATTTAGGTAGGTAATTTAAATAAAATGGAGAAGAAAAATTTTTCGAAATTAAATAAATAATAGATAATTTAATTAGATTCCAAGCCTTTAAGCATTAGTTATGATTCAAAAATATTCCGTTTAGTATTGAATTCTAGAAGCGACAAGAAAATTTTGCTACCTCTTGCTACTTTAAAGTTTACATCGATTTTTAGAACGTAACCTAAAATAAAATATTTTTTCTTGCATTGCCGACATTATTCAAAATTTCTAATTTTGTTTTACAAATGGCCTCTAACTTATTATTTGTCGCGAGACAAGATCTTATAAACATTATGTATAGTTCTGGACAGCATAATTTTGAAAAGAATTCGGTTTTTTATTAAAACAGCTGGACAGGTGGTCCTCACGAACACTTAAGTAAAAAATTATCTCATTTCAAGTCCCAATATTGGTCAAAATATCTGAAAGAGTGTCTCTAATTTTCCTATCAGAGCTGACTTTTACTATTCGAAGCAATTGTACTAAATTTGCTTCGATTACCTCAGAAAGCACTCTCAATGTAGAGTTTTTAAGATTTTACTTGTATGGGAGGTACCACGCCCTCTTGTCCGAATTCGCTAATTTTCCTATCAGAGTTTAACTATACTTTTGGTAGCAAGTGTACGAAATTTGGTTTGATTATCTCAGATAGTACCCTCAGTATAGTTTTTAAGACTTTGTTTGTATGGGTGGTACCACGCCCTCTTATCCGAATTCGCAAATTTTCCTACCATAATTTACCTATACTATTGGTAGCAAGTGTACGAAATTTGGTTTGATTATCTCAGATAGTACCATCAGTATGGAGTTTTTAAGATTTTGCTTGTATGGGAGTTGCCACGCCCTCTTGTCCAAATTCAACCAAATTTTGTTGAAAGCTTAAGTGATCCATCCTTAGTATATATATGTAATTTGGTTGCAGAGCATAGCTCTGTTTATTTGATGCCACATATGAGAGATCCTTGCCCCACTATGCGACGTAGAAAAAGTTGTTAAGAAAATACATTTTGAGACAATGTTGGCTCTAATAAATGCAACCGGTTTCATAATAAAGGTGTCAGAAATTGTGTCAGTTGAAGACCTTTCCAGATTTGTCTGCATTTTTATTACCAACGAAATTGCTTTGTCCGGGAACCCAACATATTGTAAGATTACATAGCTGCCCTACTTCACATATGGATTTTCTGCAACTAAGGACTAAGCTAGACTTAGTAATCGCTGTCTGACTGTCAACGTGAAAGATTCGAACTTGAAATTTTGGTATTTACACATTTTAAAAGTTTTGCAGCATTTGAACGACATTGCCCGATAGGGAATGCTGACTTCCGGACATTCTCACTGTATTCCGTTCAGCAATAGGCTTCATTCAGGTAATTGGAGCCACGGCCCCATTTTAATAAGTTGCAAAAGATTTGATAAATAAAGTCAATTCTGTGATAGTCTTTTGCATCAATTATGTTGCAATGAGCTTTTCGGTCGCAAGCTTTGAAATCTTAATACCACGCATTCCATTTATTTCATATGATGTAATTTATATTCAAAAGGCTTCAATTTCCATTGCGTATGGCTTTCGCTATAACAATTAACAAATCTAAGGGACATTGAAAGTAGCTGGACTAAATTTGGAAGAGCCATGTTCTGCACACGGTCAGTTATAGGTTGCACTTTCGAGAGTTGGAAATTCAGACAATTTACATAGATTTACAAAAAATTGCATCCGGAGGGGGGTCTAAAATGTACCCCTAAAGAGTTATAGGGTTAAAACTGATTTTCTGCTTCTTTTCAGAAAAAAAAGTTTCTTGGATCACTCTAACGTTTTATTGAAAACATTTCTATGGCAAAGATTTAGCTAATTGTAAGAGCTTTTAGATAGTGTATATGGTTTATAGGGTTTAAAAGGATTTCGCAAAGTTCTGGACCTTTAAAATTTATATTTTAATTTTTTTCCCCATTTTTTGACTTTGATGGCCATTTTAGTATGAAAAAGGTCCTATTACTATAGCTTTTTATAATTCTTTTTGAAATCTGCGTTAAATATCCTTTAATATGATAGTGCATTTGTCATATACATATATACAACATATATGTATGTATGTAACATAACATATTTTTAATTGAAGAATTCCTTTAAATACTTATTAAAAGGTATTTTTAGTATAACTTTTAATTGGGATCTGATAGGATTTCGCTAAAAACAGATTCTGAATCAGCAAAAAAAAAATAAATTTTATCATCCAAACCAATTTTAGCAACACTTTTATACGTAAATAATTTTCCTCCGTATCACCATGCACTACATCATATCGATACCTTAGAGCGCTATAGTCCTATCTCCACTTTTTGCGATTTTGAGATTTTTGCAGTTATGGCATCATTGTGGGCTTCTTTACCGTGTGGAAAACTGTGTGATGTCAAAATACCACTAAAATACGGAAATATTCGATAGTTAAGAAAAATCCTATCTCCAAACTGTAATTTTTTCAAGAGCGCTACTGTCCTATCTCCACTGAATATTCAAATAAGTCACATTTTTAAAAAAATTCTTCGTTTTTTCGCATTTTCTTCACGTTTCGTGACTATTTGCGACATTTTAGTGAACAAATTTGGTTACACCCAAGGCTCCACTCTTGTTTGTCGAAACCAAAAATTCAAAAATTCAAAAAAAAAAAAAAAAAAATTCGTTTTTTTCGTGTTTTCTACGCGTATCATGACTTTTTACGACATTTTAGTGGAAAAAATTCAAAAAATTTACTAAACACGTCGTTTTTTTCAATAGTAGTGGAATTCTGTATAAGGGTAAAAGTAATGGCACACTACAAATTGGCTGGGATTTCGTTAGAAATTAATTAAATTGGTTAAAAACATTAAATTATGCTAAAAGATACTATAGGTAAAAATATTGCATGTATCGCTATATCAAAATAGCAGCCAATCCTAAATTACCACTGTTTGAAATCTTCTTTTTGCATTTCCCAACAATTGGAAAAATGGAGATAGGACTATAGCGCTTTAAGGTATCGATATGCAGCGCAACGCACCCGTGTGTTACATAGACAAGTATTGTTGTCTAACCTCAATCAAAAAAATTGGTATGACAAATGTACTACCGGATGAAAGAATATTTAACGAAGATTTCAAAAAGAATTACGAAAGGCTATATTAATAGGGCCTTTTTCATACTAAAAAGGCCATCAAAGTCAAAAAATGGGGAAAAAAAATTAAAATATCAATTTTAAAGGTCCAGAACTTTGCGAAATCCTTTTAAACCCTATAAACCATATACATTGTCTGAAAGCTCTTACAATTAGCTAAATCTTTGCCATAGAAATGTTTTCCCTAAAACGTTAGGGTGATCCTAGAAAATTTTTTTTCTGAAAAGAGGCACAAAATCAGTTTTAACCCTATAACTTCTTAGGGGCACATTTTAGACCCCCCTCCGGATGCAATTTTTTGTAAATCTAGGCCTCCCCTACTACCTCCCAGAAGCTTCGTAACCTTATGAAAATGTAACAACATATTTTTAATTGAAGAATTCCAAAAATATTTATTAAAAGGTATTTTTAGTATAACTTTTGAAGGGGATCTGACAGGATTTCGCTAAAAACAGATTCTGAATCAGCAAAAACACACAAATTTTTTCATATCAATCGATTTTAGCGACACTTTTATACGTAAATAATTTTCTTCCGTATCACCGTGTAAGAGCGCTAAAGTCCTATCTCCATTTTTTCAATTGTTGGGAAATGCAAAAAAAATATTTCAAACAGAGGATTTTTAGAAATGGCTGCTATTTTGATACATCGATACATGCAATAATTTTACCTATAATATATTGCAACATAATTTAATGCTTTTAACCAATTTTAATAATTTCTACCGAAATCACAGCCAATTTATAGTATGTAATTATTTTTGCCTTTATATAGAATTGTATTAATTTTAAAATAAACGACATATTTAGTAAATTTTATAAAATTTTTCCACTAAAATGTCTTTAAAAGTCATGAAACGCGTATAAAACACGAAAAAAACGATTTTTTCTTTTTTTTTTAATTTTTGGTTCCGACATACAAGGGACCCCCCTTGGGTGTAACAAAATTTGTTTACGAAAATGACGTAAAAAGTCATAAAACGCGAAGAAAACACGAAAAAACGAAAAAAAATTTTTAAAAATGTGACTTATTTGAATATTCAGTGGAGATAGGACAGTAGCGCTCTTCAAAAATTACAATTTGGAGATAGGATTTTTCTTAATTTTCAAATATTTTGGTGTTTTAATGGTATTTTGACATCTCACAGTTTTCCACACGGTAAAGAAGCCCACAATGATACCATAAGTCCAAAAATCACAAAATTTCAAAATTGCGCTCTAAGGTATCGATATCGTCGGCTGAGTATTATTTTGCCGTAAACGCCACTTCGTTGAAAAAGCAAAAGCAGATAACTTGTGCTCGTCTCTACACAAGTTATGTGCATTTGCTTTTTACGTTTACGGTAAAATAATACTCAGCCGACGATATCTACTACACTCTTAACAATAAAACCAAAAAATATTAGAGTTATTCACGATCTGGAGTAACGAGCTGAGTAACAGGGTAAAAGTGCACTCAGTTACTCTGAATAGTGAGCATACTCAAAACTTTGCACGTATATGTGCTTTTCGTTTCTCAAAATAATTTTAGCTGACAACAAAAAAAAAAAATTTTTAAATGAATATTTTGCTCTAATTCAAATTTTTATTTTTGATGAACGAAAATTGCCTCTCAATCATAAACAAGTTCAAACGTTTCTATAGAAATAGAAATAGTAAAAAAAGGCAAAAGTGTAAGATTATTTTACACTAGAAAATAGCTTGACTAAAAGGGTAAAAGAGTAACAGAGTAACTTACGTATATTTTGTTGTTGTGGTTGTGCACTGTTACCCTGTTACTCTGTTACTCAGGACGTTACTCTAGATCGTGAATACCCCTATTGTGTATCAAAAAGCTAAACTAAATCTTAATGAAAAATAAAATAATTTTTCATTATAAAATCTACTAACATGTAAAAAATTAGATTTTTTTATTTCGTTATATAAAAATAAGTTTATTTTAGGTATGTATGTATGTATGTATTTATTTATTTAGTTAATATAACTATTAAATTCTGCTATAAATTTATAAATTACATAATATTTAATTAAGACTATTTAGAAAATAATTATATAACATTATCTTTGAGATGAATAATAAGCAGTCTTTTAAATCTTCTTAAGTTATTTTCTGTTTTTATTGCTGATGGCAATTCATTAAACAATTTGAGGCCACGATAATTTAATTGATTTTGAGTTCTGGAGTCTCTATACTGCTGGAGTCGAAAATCAGAGTTTGATCTCAAAGTGTACGGCTGCGAGTCACCAACGGAAATCAAGCTCGACGTTAGATACTTAGGTACCATGTTGTTTTTCATTTTAAACACGAACAGCAGGACGTTAAAGATGATTCGTTGTTTAATATTTAGCCATTTTAGACACGATAGCATCCACACAATTGGTGTATAAAAACTACATTTGAGAATAGTTCTCATAGCTTTATTTTGTAGCATTTGAAATTTATTTATTTGTTCATTATTGCCCATGAACAAAATAGTTGAACAAAACTCAAAATGAGGTTTAATTATTGTGTTATATATATTAATGGCACACATTATGGTAACATTTTTTCTTATTCTCTTGAGGAACCCTATTTTCTTTGAGATTTTTTTCGCCACGTATGTCATATGACTACGAAAGTTCAGTTTAGAATCGAGTATAACACCCACATATTTAATTTCATTCACAAACAAAAGAGCCACAAACGAAGAGCTATTTTTTATATATAGTATTCAAGTTATTAGAAAAAACTAAAAATTTTCTATTAAAAAAATAAGTTTTTGGTTGTGTGAGCATTTGTCCCTTAGTATCAAAAAAACATAATATTTCTGGAAATATTTGTTGCAAACATTTTTATAAGATTTGGTACATAAGTAAGGGTGTAACGACGCGCTCAGGGTAATGCTAGTATGTATTAAATAAAATTTAAACAAATTTCGTTCCACTTCTTCCCAACGTTTCGCCTATGGGTTCGTCTGTTTCTGTGAAAAGGCGAAGTGAAAAGATTTTTTATCACTTTGCCGTAACCAACATGTATGTTGGTTTCTCAATCTGAGAAATATCCGGAAGCAGCTTTGAATCGAAGAATGCAAGTGCTTGTACATTTTTATAGTAACAAGCGATTTCTTAAGCCCCGATATTTTTCCTCTTGGGTACATACAGATGTAGTAACAATGCAAAGTTGTGTATATACTTTGTTCAGACTTACCAATTTACAGTGAAATTGCGTTCAACTATTCCCAATTGATATTGCAGGTGATCCGGTACCTTATTTATACTATCGACGCGTCCTTTAACACTCAATTGAAGTTGAACACACACACACGATATTCTTTAACATTTCTTGCTACCAGGAAGAAAATTTTTCAAATCACGACTTAACAAAAAGTGCAGACATACATGGTAGTGTATGTATGAAGTACAATATAAAGACCCTTTATTGCATAGATTATCTTAGCTTCACTCTTCTCTGTTTCTAATTTCAGCACTAAGGTCTTCAATTAAGTGCGTCGTTACAACGCTCAGAAACAGAATTTTCACATAATTCACTTCAATTTTCCTTTTGAAGAACTTGCCATTCGTTATTATTTTATCGCAATTCTTATAGAAAATAATATTAATTATTTAATCACTTTTCACACTTCGCCAAGAAAACTTAATATTGGCCACAGTGACTGGTCAGTGACTGAACAAAAGTCCCAATTTGTTGATTTTTTATTTTGCTTTATGGTTACATAATCTCATTTTTGTTTTAAAATCTCATTGACAATTGATGTACTTTTTTGACAATTCAAAGTGTCAAAAAAGTACATCAATTGTCAATGAGGTCATAACAAAATAGGAGAAACCAAATCACTGAACCTTTTTTGGCAAAAATTAACGAGAAACTTTCCCGCTAGGGGCGCTAGTATAAATTTTGACGCAACAATTTCACCTCATATGACTGCACAAACAGTTTTCCCCACAATATGAGCGCCTTTTAATACAGGGCCATACATTGATAGATTTACAACGCTTTTCAATCAAGGCATAACAAAAATAACATATTTAAAAAATTTAGAAAACTTTGAGAAGCAAAGGAATAATACAGAAAAATTTAAAATTTTACAAATGTTATAGCAAAATTAATAAAACTAAAATATATAAAATACTAAGAAAAGGAAGAAAAAATAGTAATTAATGTTATTACTCATATAAAGCAATATTAAACATAGCTTATTTATACTCCGCAGCTAAATTTGGATCTAGTCCAAAGGAGTAGCTATTTTTGTAACAGTTCAAAAATAGACTAGCGTAATTCTGGTTTCAATGTAGTTTTTTTTTTTAACGAGAAGTAAAAGCATCTTAAACCGATGTGGGGGACTCAAAACCGCTAAAAATCTCCTCTCGTCAGGGCGGGTTACTCCTCCTGGAACTACCGTTAAGTAATACGTCAGGAGGTGTTTCAATGTAGTACCTACTTTGATTCGTAGGACATCAACCTTTAAAAATCAATTTATTATATGAGAATTCGTTTATTGCGGATCTAGTACTAGAACTATTTGTTCAGGGGCTATATATACACCTGTCCAATTTGCATTTGCATAATGGAACGTATTAAAAAAACCACCTTCTTTTTATACCTTTCTGAGCTACCATTAACACCACTTTCGTGTCTGTGTGTAAGCAATTTCCGTTTCCTTTAAATTTTTAAAACACTGAGCTTAGATTTTTCGAGACTCATTTCCTGCATTAATTGCACAAAATGTGCAAAGAATAACGTCAAACATTTTGATATAAATCTCATTGTGGGTGTTATACGTATAAAAATTGTCCATTTTTGTTTGAAGAACGTTGGTGGGACTCTAAATACGCTATTACATAATTCTAAGAAAACACCCCTAAAATGGACAAGTAACAATGACCAAGCATCACTGATTTCGACTGCCATAAAAGTTCAACTCTTCTGCGCATGTACGTCATTGGTTCCCAATTCCGTAAACTTTTGACAAAACATCTTAAGATTGGCGTCAGGGATGATATTTGTAGCGGAATCGTACTTTTTTGGTACTATTGACTTTACAAAAGTACTGAAGTACTTTCGCCTCGAAAAAATACTTTCGCAATTTTTTGTGTAATTAAAAGATGTTTGGAAATATATACAGAATTGCACAGAGAATTTTATCAATTGAGATTTCTTCTGCAAATGTGAAGAGAATATTTTCTGAGTAAAACTTGATAAAAACTAGATGTCGAAATCGTTTGGTGGTATCTACGTGCTCAGCTCTGATACAAGCTAAAGGCTTAATTAAATTAACAAATTGTTGTTGTTATAACTTTGATATTGGTACTGAGATTTTGCGAACAAATTTATACAAACTAGTATCGCCGGTGGCCAAATTTGGCCTTTTACTTTGAGATGGATACACTTCTTCCGAGTACCGTTTGGTAAAAAACAAAGCCAGAACATTGAGTATTCATTAGTCGTAGCAACATTTTTTATATGCAGCAGGCTCAGTATACCTTAAAACCGAATATCATAAAAATTGGTGTAGTGCTGGTGCCAAAAAATATTGGAAAACATCCAAAATATCGAAAAGATCTCTAAAGTATCGACAAACATCGGTATGTATATCGGTAAAACTCCAAAAGTATCGAAAAACATCCAACATATCGATAAAAGTCCAGAAGTATCGAGAAACATCCAAAATATCGATAAAAGTCCAAAAGTATCGAAAAACATCCAACATATCGATAAAAGTCCAGAAGTATCGAGAAACATCCAAAATATCGGTAAAAGTCCAAATGTATCGAAAAACATCCAAAACATCGGTAAAAGTCCAAAAGTATCGAGAAACATCCAAAATATCGGTAAAAGTTCAGAAGTATCGAAAAACATCCAAAATATCGATAAAAGTCCAAAAGTATCGTTAAACATCTAACATATCGATAAAAGTCCAGAAGTATCGAGAAACATCCAAAGTATCGATAAAAGTCCAGAAGTATCGAGAAACATCCAAAATATCGATAAAAGTCCAAGAGTATCGAGAAACATCCAAAATGTCGGTAAAAGTCCAAAAGTATCGAAAAACATCCAAAATATCGGTGAAAGTCCAAAAGCATCGAGAAACATCCGAAATATCGGTAAAAGTCCAGAAGTATCGAGAAACATCCAAAATATCGATAAAAGTCCAAAAGTATCGTTAAACATCTAACATATCGATAAAAGTCCAGAAGTATCGAGAAACATCTAAAATATCGGTAAAAGTCCAAAAGTATCGAAAAACATCTACAATATCGAGAAGTATCGAGAAGCATCCAAAATATCGGTAAAAGTCCAAAAGCATCGAGAAACATCCAACATATCGGTAGGAGTCCAAAAGTATAAAGAAACATCCAAAATATCGGTAAAAGTCCAAAAGTATCGAAAAACATTTAAAATATCGAGAAGTATCGAGAAACATCCAAAATATCGGTAAAAGTCCAGAAGTATCGAGAAACATCTGGTGCCAAAAAATATTGGAAAACATCCAAAATATCGAAAAGATCTCTAAAGTATCGACAAACATCGGTATGTATATCGGCAAAACTCCAAAAGTATCGAAAAACATCCAACATATCGATAAAAGTCCAGAAGTATCGAGAAACATCCAAAATATCGATAAAAGTCCAAAAGTATCGAAAAACATCCAACATATCGATAAAAGACCAGAAGTATCGAGAAACATCTAAAATATCGGTAAAAGTCCAAAAGTATCGAAAAACATCTAAAATATCGAGAAGTATCGAGAAGCATCCAAAATATCGGTAGAAGTCCAAAAGTATAGAGAAACATCCAAAATATCGGTAAAAGTCCAAAAGTATCGAAAAACATCTAAAATATCGAGAAGTATCGAGAAACATCCGAAATATCGGTAAAAGTCCAGAAGTATCGAGAAACATCCAAAATATCGTTAAAAGTCCAAAAGTATCGAAAACATCCAACATATCGATAAAAGTCCAGAAGTATCGAGAAACATCCAAAATATCGATAAAAGTCCAAATGTATCGAAAAACATCCAACATATCGATAAAAGTCCAGAAGTATCGAGAAACTTCCAAAATGTCGGTAAAAGTCCAAAAGTATCGAATAACATCCAAAATATCGGTAAAAGTCCAAATCTATCGTCCACAGAGCGCAACGAAACAGGTTTTGTGCAAGCAAGAGAAAAACAACAACAACAAAATTTCTCTCACTTCACTGTCTCATTCACTTTCTTAACAACACAGCATAACATTGTGCATGCTGTTGTTGTTGTAATTATATGGGAATCCTGTTTTTGAATGCCTTAATGGCAACTTATGAGGATAATTTTTGGATTCGTGGATTCTACACCACAGTACCTATCATATTAGCTAGCAAAAGGGAGACAAAAAAAACTGTTTACGTATTTATATATAGATTTACCAAATACTCAATCATTGGAAGAAGAATTATTACAGTAATATCTAAGTACTTTTAACAAAAAAATCTATGTCAAAATGACACAGTTTTGCATGATTTTAGTGATTAATATAGAATTTGAATATGCTTTTTTGGCTATTCGTCGGTTCGCTATCTGTATTGATGTAAGAAAGAGTAATTTTTTATTTGTCAGTTTCGAGTTATGTTGTTTTGTCAAAAGCCCACAGATAGTAAACATAACTATGTACATTTATTGATTTGGGTGCAGGATACTCAGTGTTTTTTTTTCACGAAAGTAATTTTTTAAATTACAAAGATTACTCATACCCTATTTGTAGAAATGTATTTCTGTGGACTTTTGACAAAACAACCTAACTCGAAATAAGACAATTTTCCAGGATTTTAATCATATATATAAAATTTAAATACACTTCCTTTGGTGTAATCGTCATATATCTATGACTTATAGTTGCAGAGATATAGAATCGAAAATCAACTTATCTCGATGTTTTATTCCAAATTGCGTTTGACAAAACAACTTATCTCAAATAGGTTAAAAAATTCAAGCATTTGCAATAACATAAACTTTTACAAATGTTTTTCACAGAACAACTTATGTCGACATAAGAAAAGAGGGTTTTTCTTCACAAAACATCTTAAGTCGAGATAAGATACTGGTTAAATGGCAAAAAAAGTTTGACAAATAAGTTACTTTTCCTATGAAAAGAACTAAATTTCTTAAATCAAAAAATTTTTGACAAAAACATCTTATTTCAGTTTTATTAAAAACTATTGACATTAGAACAAAAAAAGTGACGGTAAAATATTCGTGTAATATTCATGTATAATAAAAAACTTTTACATTTGTTCAAAATCCTACACAAAAAGAATTGAGAAGCATTAAATTAGTTTTTTAGCTCTCCTAAAAAGTTACCAATTTCGAGTTAGGTTGTTTTGTCAAAATTCCACAGATTTATAAAAAATTCATTTTTTTTGATATTTTATACATCAAAAATCATTTATGAATAATTTATCGGCAAACTAAAGCTGAATCCATAAATTTTTTTCATATTTTTATCGAAAATACTCGATTCTCAAATAGCCCAGGAAAATAAGACGAAAAAAGAGCTTCTGTGCGAAAAAATTCCCAGTGGAAATTTTTCACCGGAATTGTCTTTACTTATGCATGATACACAAACTGTGAAAAGTCCTTTGCAAAGTCGTGAGCGCATAAAAAGTTATTAAGGCTCAAAGGTCGGTAAAATCAGTTTTTTGCAAATATCTCGCTAATGCTAACTTTTACAGAAAAATGTTGGTCTCCAATTTTGTAGCACAGGAAATTTCCTACAAAAGTACGTTTAAAGTATTTGCGTACAACTTCTAGTTTAGGAGATCACCCAATTTAAAAAGTTGTTAACAGTTATGATATGAAATACTACCTATGAGTTCATATTAAAATATCTTACTTTTTAAATTGCAATAACTCTTCAATGAGAAGTGGTACAAACAAAATTAAAATGCTGTTTGAAAGATAATTTAATTTTCTATATACCGTACAAAATTTTTTTTTCGAACGGCTCATGACCTTAAAAATATTCTTGAATAACCGTCAAGGCTTCTAATTTACTGGTTTTTTAAGGATATCTGCGAATTGGTAAGTACTACGATAAAAAGTAATTGGACCAAATTTGTAGAGAATTACAAGATCTACAAAAAATAAGCGATATGTGTACACATAGAAGTAACCGTATAGAAGATATTCAATAGAAACCGGTTTTTTGGCAATTTATGGGTTTTTTTGGAATATCTTCTAAACGGTTACTTCTATATGTACACATATCGCTTATTTTTTGCAGATCTTGTAATTCTCTACAAATTTGGTCCCATTACTTTTTATCGTAGTACTAACTAATTCGCAGATATCCTTAAAAAACCAGTAAATTCGAAGCCTTGACGGTTATTCAAGAATATTTTTAATTAATTTAAATTAAATTATCTTTCAAACGGCATTTTAATTTTGTTTCTACCACTTCTCATTGAAGAGTTATTGCAATTTAAAAAGTAAGATATTTTAAAATGAACTCATTGGTAGTATTTCATATCATAACTGTTAACAACTTTTTAAATTGGGTGATCTCCTAAACTAGAAGTCGTACGCAAATACTTTAAACGTACTTTTGTAGGAAATTTCCTGTGCTACAAAATTGGAGACCAACATTTTTCTGTAAAAGTTAGCATTAGCGAGACATTTGCAAAAAACTGATTTTAGCGACCTTTGAGCCTTAATAACTTTTTATGCGCACACGACTTTGCAATGGACTTTTCACAGTTTGTGTATCATGCATAAATAAAGACAATTCCGGTGAAAAATTTCCACTGGAAATTTTTTCGCAGAAAATGTCTTATTTTCCTGGGCTAAAAATTCAGTTCACGAAAGTGGATTTCTTGATTCACAATTTTGTGTTTCATTTAACCTTATTTTATTTATATTTGTTTGCAACGTTTGCCGAACTTTGACATCAAATATTTCAGTATTTTTTTTTTTATAAAACTGAACTTTATTCAAGTAAATAATTTAAGTTTTTAGATTTTTTATATCGATACGTCCAACGTAAAAGTTTGTTACTCGAAAATCGTAGTTTTGAGTTATAAGCTTTTTTGTATTTTAACTTTTTTTTGTATGAAAACCTATATAAAATAAATTGTGACTTCAAAAATTGCTCCCAGGCCTTCAAATTTCAAGCTAGATGTACCAAAATTTGACACACACAAGATAGAACCAAATGTGTAGATTTCGAAAAACGCTGTCCCGTAAAAAGTTGGTAACTTGAGTTACCAACTTTTACGTTGGAGGTATTGATATGTAATACAATTGAATTTAGACTAATTTAATTTGAAAAACAAACTGATTTTGAAAATTGCTATATAATAATATATTTAAATAGAAATAAACAGTTCTTCTCATCGAATAATGCGCTGGTGAAGCCAAAGAACTATATTATATTATTATTATTAATATAGTTCTTTGGTGAAGCGGATAACTTTACTGTACGCAATGTTTTCTTTCTAATAGCCTAATCATGTATGACGAACGAATCGAGTGACTGGTTTTCAGCTGCTTACATCCTTCAAGTTAAGAGATGATTTGAAGTTTATGCTTATTAACTTTATTCCTTGAACTCAAATGAATGCTTAAGTCATAGTTAGTTCTTAATAAAAAGTTTTAACCAGTTGATATTAATGAGTGAAAATCAGTCACTTTATTCGTTCGTCATACATAATAAGGCTATAAATTTTGCACATACCCAAGGCTGCAAAAGCAAAAAGTACCAAAAGTACTATTGGCTTTTTTAAAAAAAAAGTACTATTGGAGAAGTGCGAATATCATGCCTGATTAGCGTAGTTATGCGAAAAAAATTTCACTATCAATAAATTTAATGCAATTTTCATTGGAAATTGTTAACTAGTGATAGTGAAAAACTTTAACTTTTTCAATACCACTGAACGAATTTTTTGATAGTGAAAAATTGTTTGCTAAACGCGATGTCACACGAAGGGCACTTGGAGTTTGTCGGCAAACGGAGGGAAATGAGAAACACCGTTTACCTCCTCTTGCCTACAAATTCTAATAAATAAGAAGAGTTTAGCGGTAGCGAAGAAATACATTAGCCGTGTTTCTTTTGACGCGTGTATACAATTGTGGATATTTTTAACTTGCGATAACTCATGAACAGTGAGTCGCACAATAAAAACTCTAACATCTCTTCTCATCCGGAAGCGAAGAGATATAAATAGATTTTTTGGTTGAATTACGCTGTCGTATAACTTTTAAATTCGTCAAAGCTACCGTCTGCGAACAATACAAACATCAAAAAATTGCTCCAGTGCTTCTTTGCGCCTCTTGATATACATCACGTGAGACTTCAACAAACAGCGAAGACATCTCGAGCACATCGTCTTGGATTTTTTTAAATATCGCTTAATTTTCACAGCAAGAATTTAAACATTTTCTTACTACTACTACTTACCACAGATGTGGATTGTTCTTCATTGGTCGAATATACAGCTTTTCGTTTCCTTGGCATTTTGCTGACTAAATTGAACCTAAAAAGACACTACCCTATAGGAAATTCAACTGGTTTAAAAGCGGTTTAAAACTACTTTTTTTTGAACCACAACCGGTTGAAATTCTGACTTTTTCCTTGTAAGAGACTGGTTTATTTAACATGGTGGTGTCATAGGGGCAGGGCAATTGTCCTACTCTGCATATATTTTCAACTGGTTTAAAACCGGTTTATTTTCAATCGATAAATAGTTAATTGCCCTACATTGCATATATTTTCAACTGGTTTAAAATTGATACTTTTTCAATTGGTAAATAGTCAATTGACCAAATCTGGTTTAAAACTAGTTAAGTAGTTGCAATTCCACTACAAGAACTTCAATAATATATAAGTTTTCAATTTAATTGAAACATTCATTGGGGATTCATATGGGAACTCAAGTTTCAAAGAAGAATATTAAACTGTTAATAATATTAAATAATAAAAAATAACTTAGAACTAGTATGAAAATTAAATTAAATGAAGATTAAATAGGAGCTTAAAGAAAAAAAATTTTGTGAAAATGAATTTGAATTGAATTTCTTGATAATTTGACAATCTCAGCAAGGAAATTAAAAAAAATTAGAAAAAAATTTGAGATTAAATTTTAAAAATTAAAGTCAAAGTGGTTTTTGCTTCATATAATTTAAACCAGTTTCAAACCGGTTGCTTTTTAACTACGTTTCCAACCGGTTTTTTTTTTGTAACCGGTTTATGTTCTTCCGACACGGTACTTATATACAGTGCTGTGCATACATTTGCAACCAAAAACACTTGAAACTGAATCACCAATTTTCGGCCATTAAAACAGATGCAAATAAAATACATGGTAAGAGGTTTTATGTCATTTATATTGTTGTTTATAAAACAAAAATAAAAAGTCCATACATCAGTAATACAAAACTAAAACTTAAGTTCAATATAAAAATGTATCGGTATTGGCTGTGCAAAACATTTGCATCTATTAATCTAAATTAAAAATTAATAACTAAAACAATTAATATTTAATGGAATAACCACTGTTTTTTATAACAGCAGTGCATCTTTTTGGCATGGATGCAATAAAACTGTTTTCGAATAAGTGCGAAATAACCTGCTACCGTTTTTTAACTTCATTAAACAACTCATCCTGTTTTCTAAATTTTTGATTGTATAGTAAGCAATGCATTTTCGTGACTTGACGATTTGATTGGGTTTAGATCTGGCGACTCCACAGGGCATTGATGAACATCAATATTTTGTCATTTTATCCAATCTTTTACCACCTTCGATGTGTGCTTAGGGTTGTTATCAAGCAGGAATATCCATTTTAGTGTCATTTTCCAAGTTGCATATGGCATCATAGTATTTTGTTGTATGCCTTTATAATCATTAGAATTCATTATGCCTTCAACACTTTGAATTGGACCGATTCCTTCATCCATTTTCAGACCATGATACTACAACCTCTATGCTAGACAGTTCCTCTTGTATATTTCGGGCTTAGCCTTTTTCTCCTTGGTCTTCTTATAAAACTGTTACCACTCGATCCGCATAAATTAAACTTGGAATCGTCAGGAAAGATGGTAAAAGTATATTTAGCAGCTTTCTACACATTCAACTTCGTTCTGGCTATAGAGAATACGTTTTGGCACAGCTACTTACTTTCGAACTGACGCCATTTTAAGTTAACCATATAAAAATTTAATATAATTTCGCGCTGGTATGAAAAACTTCTTAATAAAATTTTTTTCCAGTAAATTTTGTTGCTAGGCCTCTTGCTGAGAGCGAATTCGATATCCATAGACGTAAAGCTACATCATCAGTTGATTTCATGTAGAAAATTTCTCAAGGTGGTGTTGTTGGCGTTTGCCTTGTGCAATCCCTACAAAGTGTTAGCGAGTTGCTAAACACTCATTAGCATCATTTTGAAAAAAATTACATATTTGTAATTTGTACGAAATAATTTTAATTTAGCTTTACTATTAAATATTTATAACCTTATTGTATTAAACTTAACTATTTTTTAAATTCAAATTTAGCCAATTTGCTTGCTATAGAATCTCTTTTTTACCCGTCTTCGCCAACTTCCTTTGTATCAACAGCGCTTATCTTTCTCTTTGAGGCAAAAGGATTCGTTTGATTAGCTACATGTAAGCGTGATATTTCTTTGAACTCACGCATTCCAATTTTAATTAGTTCCGCACCAGCAACATTTGGGTGGTTTTCTTCCAATTGTTTTTATTTTCTGCATACCAAGGTGTAAAACCCTTTTTTTCCTTTGAATTTTCTTGTCCAAAGGATGTTGAGTCTACGTCCACATTCTTAATTGATGGACTTAAGTTCAAATCTAAATCTAATTCTAATTGTTTCTCTTGTTAATTCGACTGCACTGAAAGACGCTTGAATGGATTTCGTTTTTGATTGCTGAAGAACATTGTTTTTGGAGCCAACTTAACACACTGAGTTTCTTTGTTCGATATAGATTGCATTAACAAGAGTCCTGCGTTAAGAGGACTGTTTTCAATAATGCTAAGGGCATCAGTTTCCATGACTTAAATTTCTTTTTCTCGTTCATTACTTTCCTCTTCTAGTTTTGGCATTAGTTCCTTTAGTTTGTCAGACAGATGTATGCGTCCTAATTTTGATGCAAACTTTTCTGCTAATGGCACAAGTTTCGGTGATGCTATCATTTCAATCAACTCCTTGGCACGCATTTCTGACTCAATACGACAGACAAGCACAAGCAAAAAGTTTTATTGCTGTCTCCTTGATTATTTTCTCAGCATCGTCTAATCCGAAATTGCAACTACGAGTTAGCAAATCCTCTAGTTGCGATTTTTCCGTATCAAGGTCACACAGAGGCAACTGTACTGTTAATTCCGTTACGATAGGTCGTGGGTTTGTCATTGGATAAGAACAGCCACGACAGAGGACAGCTTGAATAATTTGATTACGTTCCGATACGTCGATAACGAAGAAATTACTGGAAACACTTGGACTCTGCTTGATAGTATCACAAATCGGATACCAAAGATTCGTTCTCATACTGTACAGTTGTACAAGTCCCATGTTGTCATATAACACCGATGAGCCACAATCAGAATAGCCCAGCCAAGATATTTTGCGCCCAGAAGGTAAGGGAATGCGTATTTCACGTGAACGCAGGCTCATACCAACAAATTGTAGAAGTATTGCTGATAAATGCTGATCATCGTAAGCTGGTCCACTATGATAGCATACAATGAGCCGATCATTGAATCCAGCCATTGCTAAAATTGGGCCGGGTATAGAAATAACTTTGCGCTGTGTACCTACCCATTACGGAAAAAATTCTAAGGAAACGCATATCGGTGACTACACCTACAAATTTTGAAGAGCACGCAAGTGCTTGCACTCCCTCACAATCTGGCATTTCAATAGACCATTCTTTGTTTCCCGATGTTGCAAGCGCAATACATGTGAGCTTAGTGGCACCTTCTCCTGTCAAGGCTAGCACTGTAGAGCTCAAGCCGGCCATAGTGTAGTTATTGCTAAAATTTGGAATATGCAAGGAATGATGCACACTGGCATCATGAAATTCAACATCAATGGAACCATCACCAGAAGCATCCCAATGCGCGGTAACGATTCCCACATTGTTCCAAACCAGATAGCGGTGTTCAATATCACTGGGGGTTGCACTGGGCTGAAAGGGACGCTGTTGCTTATTTATCTTGTGTTTGTAGCGATCATCCGATTCAGAAATTGAAGAACGACTGTCTGCATCTTTACTCTGAAAATTTTCTTCTAGATGTTCTCCGGTGAAAGGCTTCGGAACAATTTTACATGTCCGACTGTTGTTGTTTTTTTTTTATTTTTTTTGCCCAAATAGGGCTCTGGGAATTAATTACAACAACAACAACAACAACCTCTGAGCGGATCTACTTTCGGAGATATAGCCATCGGAAGGTCGGGATTTATCTTTTATAAAAATCGGTATAAGTTGGGAGCCCCTGGATGGATATTGGTGTCATATGAAAGGTATTTTACCGGGCTATATAATTGCTATACAAAGTTTTTCAATTTGAGTGATGGTTTTCGAGATATGACAATTTTTCAAAAATTCACCCGATTTTTTTTGCAAAAAACCGTTATTTTTCCCAAAAAATGTGTTATTAACCTATAATTTTAATAACTAAATTAGAAAGCCTAATTTATTTCCTTTCATTTGATATGCATCATGTATCTGAAATTGCATCATTAATAAATTTTTATAGAAATAAACAAAAATGGACCAAATCAATTTTCTTCAAATTTGGAACTTTAAACAACAACAATGCTAAAACAGACAACAACAACTTTACTACTACTACAACAACAGTAATTTTACATAAGAGTAGGGGTAATTGGGCGGCCTGCGGCCGCAGCTCAGGATTTAAAACTCCCAAAAATCCGACACCGGCTTCGCGGATCAGTCTATAATATATCCAACACATAGTTTGCTAGCCAAATTGCGCGCGCAATTTTTAATAAAAATTTTAAATTTTTTTAATATAATAAGTAGCTGATCCTCTTTGTTGTTGTTGTTGTTGTAGCAGTATCCAAGTTGTAGTTGTTGTAGTAGTTGTTGTTGTTTTTGTTGTTGTTGTTGTTGTTTGTTCTGGCATTGTTGTTGTTTAAAGTTCCTAATTTCAAGAAAATTGATTTGGTCTATTTTTGTTTTTTTCTATAAAAAGTTATTAATGATACAATTTCAGATACATGTTGTATATCAAATGAAAGAAAATAAATTAGGCTTCCTAATTTAGTTATTAAAATTATAGGTTAATAACACATTTTTTGGGAAAAATAACGGTTTTTTGCGAAAAAAATGGGGTTAATTTTTGAAAAATTGTCATATCTCGAAAACAATCACCTAAATTGAAAAACTTTGTAGTGCAATTATATAGCCTAATAAAATACCTTTCATATGACACCAATATTTTTGAAATCCATCCAGGGGTTTCCAACTTATAACGATTTTTATAAAAGATATATCCCGATCTTCCGATGGCTATATCTCCGAAAGTAGATGCGCTCAGAGGTTGTTGTTGTTGTTGATGTGACTAATTTTCAAAGCCCTATCTGGGCAAAAAAAATAAAATAAAAACAACAACAGTCGGACATGTAACATTAAGCCAAGGCTTCATAGTTTCATTTTTCAACTTTTCTAATGAGATGCCATCGTCCTCTTCTTCGTCTTGAATTAACTCGAAGTTGTCTTCAACTACATCGTTCACAAGTTCTTAAAGCACTGCACAAAATAAAAAAAGCTGCAAAGTATCAAATTACAACAGTTCTTTTACATGGATCGTATCGAACGTCGAAACTGAAATCTATTAATTTTGGATATATTTGGACATAAGTAAAACGCGGATAATGTCAAAAACTGCACTTTAATTTGTATATCGTTTTATAAATTTAAAATTTTATTACGTTTTTCATAAGTATCTGCAATTTTAAGACCCATCCCGTATTATTTATTAAATTGCACGTATTTCTTTTATTTAAACTTAAGTTTATCTGTTATCGCTTAACAGTATTTTGAACACCATGTGTTTCAGTTTAAAACCAAGTGCTCACTAAATTACGTTACCAATTTATCTTTTATTCTTATATTGTACTTAGTACGAATATTTCTACAACTTGTAATGCTATATGTACTAGAGAGCTTTTCGCCTTAATTACACTAGGCGCCAAAATTTTTGTGCTCGCGTTTTGTACTATGCTTTTCTTACGAATACAGGTTTTCCATTACAAATTAAATCTTTTTAACATCATATTGATATTTCTTCAAATCAAATAAACCTTTTTCAAAACGAAATGAACTTTACCAAATCAAATCCAACTTTTTTCAAAACTTAACCTTCTCCAATTAAATTAAACTTTGTCAAAAATACAATTAAAATGATATATCTCTGTCTGCAGCTACAGCGACTTGGTATATCGATGAATATTGTGCCTAAAAAAACACGTTCCAAAATGTGGAGAAGCATTATTCACTTACAAAACTAACAGTATGTATAAGGGGCTGTCCATAAACTCCTAGGGGGTACTAATATGGAAAAAAATCATGGATAGGGGAATGGGTTCGGTTACCGTCACATGACGTTAGAGAGTGGTCTGATCTGGCGTCATGTTTTGTCGGATAGAAGGAAGAGGGTCTATTTTAGTGAATTTTAGCGTCACAAGGTTTATGGACAGCCCCTCAGTAAAAATGTTGTAGATAAATGTTTCACTACGATTTTTACGCATAATTTTTTAGTTTTAAACAATTCTTGCCTTGTGTGAACCCTAGTGAAATTTTTCGCGGAATACTTTTGTAGAACAACCCATCATAATCCAGTTTTGAAAAAAGGGGTCAAAACATTTTCCTTGTATGATTTTATAATGATTTATCCAAATGGTCTAAGAATTTTACATTATTTTTGAGGACTTAGCTAAAAAAAAATTAGGCCTGTTCTCAATTGCAATTTCGATCGGAAATGGAATGCAATTAATCTTAAGGTGCTCTGCGCTTTGAAAAACAAAATGGCGTAGAAATTTAATTTCAGTCACTACCGATTTCAATGCGATTTACTGAAACGTAATTTCGATGTGATCGGATTCAAATCCAATCGAAATCGGAATTGAGAACAGGCCTGGGGGCGTCGAATAGTCGCATCCGTGAACGTACAACTCGTGACGTAAAATCATGTGTTTCACATGTATTTTGCTGCGATTCAGCCCCTGAATATATGAGATATAATTTTTTTATATACCTTGTATTAAAACAAAAAATTCGAAATATTGCACGACTCATTCCAAGCATTCAAGCCGAGATTTTGAATAAAACGGCCGCTAAAACAATTCTTAGCTTACTTTTTTGAAACCATCTACTGTAAAATTTTATGTAGAATATTATCGGCAATTGGGGCATTTAAGAAGAAAAAACCGCGGAGTGCTAATAAATTATAGGGTGCAAATTGGAGAGGGGGAGGGGGGCCAAAATGCACCTTTTACAGTTTTTTCAATATATCTAGCGAACAAAGCAAAATTTCGATATTTTTTCTAGAAAACTTTTTGTAGAGAATTATATTTTCAATCGAAATAGCTTGTTTAAAAAATTTAAAAAAAAAATACTATAAACTTTTTTAGGATCAGAGATAGGTAAAGACAGAGATTATAATTTTAGCAGCTTTCTACACATTCAACTTCGTTCTGGCCATAGAGAATACGTTTTGGCACAGCTACTTACTTTCGAACTGACGCCATTTTAAGTTAACCATATAAAAATTTAATATAATTTCGCGCTGGTATGAAAAACTTCTTAATAAAATTTGTTTCCAGTAAATTTTGTTGCTAGGCCTCTTGCTGAGAGCGAATTCGATATCCACAGACGTAAAGCTACATCATCAGTTGATTTCATGTAGAAAATTTCTCAAGGTGGTGTTGTTGGCGTTTGCCTTGTGCAATCCCTACAAAGTGTTAGCGAGTTGCTAAACACTCATTAGCATCATTTTGAAAAAAATTACATATTTGTAATTTGTACGAAATAATTTTAATATAGCTTTACTATTAAATATTTATAACCTTATTGTATTAAACTTAACTATTTTTTAAATTCAAATTTAGCCAATTTGCTTGCTATAGAATCTCTTTTTTGCCCGTCTTCGCCAACTTCTTTTGTATCAACATCGCTTATCTTTCTCTTTGAGGCAAAAGGATTCGTTTGATTAGCTACATGTAAGCGTGATATTTCTTTGAACTCACGCATTCCAATTTTAATTAGTTCCGCAGCAGCAACATTTGGGTGGTTTTCTTCCAATTGTTTTTTATTTTCTGCATACCAAGGTGTAAAACCCTTTTTTTCCTTTGAATTTTCTTGTCCAAAGGATGTTGAGTCTTCGTCCACATTCTTAATTGATGGACTTAAGTTCAAATCTAAATCTAATTCTAATTTTTTCTCTTGTAAATTCGACTGCACTGAAAGACGCTTGAATGGATTTCGTTTTTGATTGCTGAAGAACATTGTTTTTGGAGCCAACTTAACACACTGAGTTTCTTTGTTCGATATAGATTGCATTAACAAGAGTCCTGCGTTAAGAGGACTGTTTTCAATAATGCTAAGGGCATCAGTTTCCATGACTTTAATTTCTTTTTCTCGTTCATTACTTTCCTCTTCTAGTTTTGGCATTAGTTCCTTTAGTTTGTCAGACAGATGTATGCGTCCTAATTTTGATGCAAACTTTTCTGCTAATGGCACAAGTTTCGGTGATGCTATCATTTCAATCAACTCCTTGGCACGCATTTCTGACTCAATACGACAAGCACAAGCAAAAAGTTTTATTGCTGTCTCCTTGATTATTTTCTCAGCATCGTCTAATCCGAAATTGCAACTACGAGTTAGCAAATCCTCTAGTTGCGATTTTTCCGTATCAAGGTCACACAGAGGCAACTGTACTGTTAATTCCGTTACGATAGGTCGTGGGTTTGTCATTGGATAAGAACAGCCACGACAGAGGACAGCTTGAATAATTTGATTACGTTCCGATACGTCGATAACGAAGAAATTACTGGAAACACTTGGACTCTGCTTGATAGTATCACAAATCGGATACCAAAGATTCGTTCTCATACTGTACAGTTGTACAAGTCCCATGTTGTCATATAACACCGGTGAGCCACAATCAGAATAGCCCAGCCAAGATATTTTGCGCCCAGCAGGTAAGGGAATGCGTATTTCACGTGAACGCAGGCTCATACCAACAAATTGTAGAAGTATTGCTGATAAATGCTGATCATCGTAAGCTGGTCCACTATGATAGCATACAATGAGCCGATCATTGAATCCAGCCATTGCTAAAATTGGGCCGGGTATAGAAATAACTTCGCGCTGTGTACCCATTACGGAAAAAATTCTAAGAAAACGCATATCGGTGACTACACCTACAAATTTTGAAGAGCACGCAAGTGCTTGCACTCCCTCACAATCTGGCATTTCAATAGACCATTCTTTGTTTCCCGATGTTGCAAGCGCAATACATGTGAGCTTAGTGGCACCTTCTCCTGTCAAGGCTAGCACTGTAGAGCTCAAGCCGGCCATAGTGTAGTTATTGCTAAAATTTGGAATATGCAAGGAATGATGCACACTGGCATCATGAAATTCAACATCAATGGAACCATCACCAGAAGCATCCTGATGCGCGGTAACGATTCCCACATTGTTCCAAACCAGATAGCGGTGTTCAATATCACTGGGGGTTGCACTGGGCTGAAAGGGACGCTGTTGCTTATTTATCTTGTGTTTGTAGCGATCATCCGATTCAGAAATTGAAGAACGACTGTCTGCATCTTTACTCTGAAAATTTTCTTCTAGATGTTCTCCGGTGAAAGGCTTCATAGTTTCATTTTTCAACTTTTCTAATGAGATGCCATCGTCCTCTTCTTCGTCTTGAATTAACTCGAAGTTGTCTTCAACTACATCGTTCACAAAACGTTCTTCGTTGAAGATCTTATCATCTTCAGACGCTCCACACAAAAATAATGTACCAAGTTGTCCCGTGTTGTCGCAAAAAGCTAGTTCCTTTGAATTGTCTGGATTCCACGCTAAGCAAGTGATGCCACAACATTCACTAGAAGAGGTCTCACATTTAAGCTTATGCTTCTGAATAAAATCAAATAAACTCAATTCGCCAGTTTTTGTGGCTGCAGCCAACAACCGTCCGTCGTGCGAAAACCGGCAGCAACTATAATTACCAGTTACTTGATCATCAGCTAGCGTAAACTTAACTTCCCAAGTAGAAGTGTCAAGTACAATAACTTCTTTTCCATTTACATACGCCAACGTGTTTCCATGGATTGGCTGAAATGTTGGCGTTGTGTAACAAAACGCTTCTTCAAACGATTTTACTTTTGGTAGTCCCTTGATGGAAATAATTTCCTTCAAAGTGTTAAGGTCCCATACCTTTAACGTACCATCACCGGCAGATGAAGCTAAAAGATCATTACAGCTGATATCCAGTGAAAGTATGGGGCCCTCATGTCCTTGTAGAATAAACTCTTCTTCCGTGTCATTTTTCAGCACTTTGATCATAGTGTCTTCCGATCCAGCAGCAATGTATTTATTAGATACTTGGATGCAGGTAACCATTGCAGTGAATCGCATCCGTGTCCCATCCCGGTCCATCTCTGGAAAAGTATAGGCCTGCACTGTGTTCAGGTCAGTAGAAGCCAATAATCCTTTCTCGTAATGCGCAATACATAACACAAATTCCCCCAAACAGTGAGAAGTCGGATCGTCATCATTAATACTTTTCCATTTTCGTATGTCACCATCAGCGCCACAAGTGGTAATGCCAGTTTGTGAATATGCCACGCTTGTGTAGCCATTTGCATGAGCATAGCGCATCGAACTACGTTTAAACATCTAGAAAAAACAAATTTTTTAATAATTTTAATTATCAAAAAAAAAAATACTTTACAATTCAACTTTTCTGATTTTCTAGTTAGTCTTAAGTTTGGCGGGAACTGTGGTGGCTAAGAACTGTCATTTGTACCTCAACAGTTGTCACTTCGCGTGTACACACTATCAAATTGCAAAATTTAATTTGATGAGTTCGAATTTGTTTGGCATCACCCAATTTTGCGTCAAAAAAAATTTATATGGATTTGATGAGTTTTGGATTACCCTGGTTGCAGCGATAACAAATGCTGCATCTTAGTAAACTTCAAAAGTGTCAAAATTTTCTAGTCTTTTGACGGATAGCAAGGCAAGATCAGGGTTACATTTTTTTATTTTGACAACTTGCCATAACCATTGTTATTGAATCATGTTTTGGATAGTGAGAGCTTCTTCAAATAATTTGTCAAAAACTTTGAAGAAAATCAAAAATTTTAGACTTTTCGCTGATTTGACGAGTGATTTGATGAGTTATTTGAAAATGTGAACGCAAATACATTTTTCTGTATGCGTATTTTCATTTCAAAACAAGATTTCAACGAGTGCCTGTCGCTCGGATGATGAAAGTAAAGAGGAATATGATTTCTTTTTTATTATAAGAGTTGTTTTCATTATTCTAAATAAGGTTGTGATTGAAAGAAAGCTTAAATAATTTAATTTAATTATTAAATAACTTCCTAGCCGATTTGCATATACATGTGTAATTTTAGATGCAGCTACTGAAGGATTTTATGTACAAAAGTATGTTTCTTTTGTAAAATATTAACAAAATAATTTTTAGTTGTTTTTTCAATGGATGGAATAATTTATTTCTGCAAACAAGATTTAATTTGTGGTATTTCCACTACATTTTAATAATTAGTTTACTTGTTTTTCACCGACGCTTCAATTTTCATAGCCAGAATTCATCCGCTATTGCGATGTTACCTCATCGGCGTACAAAGCAAAACTGAAATTTGAAGAGTGATTTGATTGTACACTCAAAACTCAAAATTAGTGATGCCAAACAAATTCGAATTCATCAAAATAAAATCAACAAATTTTGATAGTGTGTACACTGCCCCGATAAAAAAAAGTATATCAAAAATATATCAAAATGATATCCAAAATTTGTCAGTGACATACAAGATTTTGATAAAAAAAGGATATCGTAGTGATATACGGAATGTAACGCTTTTTGTATATCACCATGATATCAAAAAAAGATATCAAAATGATATCAAAAAAAGATAACAAAATGATATCAAAAAAAGATATCAAAATGATATCAAAAAAAGAAATCAAAATGATATACAATTTTTGTACATTTCTGATATAAAAATGACAGCCAATTTTGGGTCCGATAACTAAAGTGACGCAGATTATGGCCAAATTTTACAATATTGTGGTTAATCGTCGTCAAGTAGTTTCTTTTTTGTACTCAATTATATTTTTCATATGCTTTTTCACTAATTTCATGGCAAAACTCACTTCTTACTAAAATTGGCTGCTCGTCCGTTTTCCATACTTTTAGTTTTCCCAACCACAGGCCGCATGCAGCAACTGAATGGAGTGTCGGTTTTTTTGCACTCAATTATATTTTTGTGCTTTTCACTAATTTCATTAGAAAATTAACTTATTCACTAAAATTGGCTGCGCGTTCGTCTTCTATAATTATCTTTAAATAAAATTCACAAACGAAAACGTAAAATTTGACATATCAGCAGCTGAAAAAAAACCGAATACAACACATTTACATAAATACAAGATGAACATTAAGACAATACAATGCAATACAAAATGAAATAGAATACAAGATATTTACATGAATACAAAATAAAAATTAAGAAAATGATAATACAAAACATTTAAAATACAAAATAAAAATTAAGCCGATGCTCAATGCAACTAGAGATCAGTTAATGTTGGAAGGAAAGCTAAAAAACTGCAGTAAAAGCTAAATAGGAAATATTTTAAAAACATTCGCTATGCATCCAAAATCCAAATGGAAACTTAAAACTAAAAACGACATAATTTCACACTTAAAGAAAAAAGCACACAATCACAATGAAGAGCGCCTTAGAATCGGGCAAAACAATGAGAACAGTCTAAACTACCTATTTCCCAAAAAACCACTATAAGGCCTACACACTAACCTATATGTGCACAGCAAAAAGTTTAAGGACAAAGTTTAAACTTTGGATTTGTATTCATTCCAATTTGGTTTGAATTTTCCACCCAAACTATTTGCTGGGTGTAAAATTCAAACCAAATTGGAATGAATACAAATCCCAGCAAATAGATTGGGTGTAAAATTCAAACCAAATTGGAATGAATACAAATCCAAAGTTTATACTTTATCCTCAGACTTTTTGCTATATATTGGCAAACGCCAATCCTATGACAAGCCCCATAAAAAATTTTGCAAAAATCCTCATCTAGGATCGCTAAATACTCAATAAATGCCTGAGGGGCCTTAACTAACTGACAATTATCGAATTGTTTTTCAAGAGAGAAACTAAATTCTTTAGAAACGGGGTTATCATCAAAGTGGGGCATGGGATTTAAGCATTTATGTTGCTTTGAAAATTTTAAATAAAACCACCCGCACAAATAAGCAAAAGAATTTTTTTGAAGAAAAGTTTTTTCCTCAAAATTTAACTCAATAACATTGGCCGAACGATCATATGGGTGGTTGGGTCGTGACAAGCTTTGGAAATCTTGCCATGATATATCTCTAATTGAATCGTCTTCGGAGACGTTTTGAATAATTGCTGAAGTGCTAGGGCCAGGCAGATGCGGGGAAAATTTTTCAGTGTAGTCGTCGAAAGATGGCTCACAATTCCCATTGATAACTATATCTAAAAAGGGCCATCCCCACTGTTTTTGGAAGGTGGTAGTGAAAATTATGGGCGTAATTTGGGATGAATTCCCTCCTCCTTTCCTAATAGCTCCGTAAAGGTGCTCTAAATTGTCTGTGGTCAATCGTCTCGTTTGTAAGTGTGTAAAACCGTTTTGTGACAAAAGCTGCCACAATTGTTGCAAACTACTTATATTGGTGAGCCATCCATCTATGAACTTGTATGTGTCCGTGATGTCCTTGGTACTCCTAACTCAGTGACGGTTAACCTTTTCTTCTGTAACTTTAATTGATTTGAGCACGCGTTTTGCTCTTCGCAGAAATTCTAATTGTTCGTTAGATGCACAAAAGACGCCCTTCACTGAACTAAAATTTAAAATCCCTTTACTATTGAAAATATTAAATAATTCATCAACAAATTTTACAAAGTCTATTGTGTTTTGCATGGTTGAAGACGTTTCCAGTTCTTCATTATCTGCTAATATCTGCATACCAGAGGCGACCGTTTTACTAAAAACCTGCGATGCCAAACGAACGCGCATCTTCTCATAGTTAGTGGGATTAATGTGCGCTTTGGTGAGCTTAGGAGCACACCGAACGTTTAAAGCAACATCTAAATTGTAAAAATAAACAATATCGCCCCACGCTACGGGGGCGTTATTGAATACGACCGAATTTTTTGGATTGTGGAGACAATTGCGAGTGCTTTTTATTAAGTGACATGCATCAGCGAAAACAAAAACTTTCTCATCATCCACCTTAAAAAAGGGAATTTCCTCTGATACCCCCTGTAATTTTAAAAATCTTCGAAAATTAGACCCCTGATCGGACACGAAGTGAACCGCATACAACCCAATAGAACGGAGTAGACGAACGACTTCATAAACATATTTTTGAAGAATATCTCCTACACATGCACCATGTACAAAAAAATATGATAGAGCGTGATGCCAAGGTTTTCCCCCAATCCCTTGGATGACAAAAGCCAGAGCGACAGAACAAATCCTAGAAGTACGGTTTTCATCTCCAAAATCTTCCAGACCGACAATTTTTTCCCTATACTTATCTAAATAAAGGAACATCATCAATGCCATTTCATCAATAGAAATAGAAACGAATTTCTGTTCAAAAGAAAACCCCTTGACACGCATTTCCAAAGCTTTAATGCTGCTGTGGGTATTTCCCGGAGACCTTGGCCAGTCTTGAACGAAATTCTGAAGAGTTCTTGTGGTTGGCCAACCAAAGGATTGCTGTAAATAGCGATAAGTTAAGGGCGACAAAAAGTAGACTCTTAATGCTATTGTCTTCAGCACATGTCATACTTGCGCCCCTTGGGTCCTTACAATCGCTATTGCTGACAAAATTCCTAACACAATGGGCCAGTTCATGGGAAAGCTTACTATATAAGTTTTCAATTGGGTCCTCACTACTTTCATTTGGGACATGGCATAGTTGTAATTTAATTTTTTTAAGTTCGGAAGTTAACTCGCGATTTTTACGTTTTAAATCATTATTCTCCTGAAGCAATTTAAGCTTTCTAGGAGTAAATTCGGTTGAATTTTGAACTACCTGAATATCTCTGTCGATAACTGTCGAAAGGCTGTTATCTGGCAGAGGATTTTGATCAATCAATGGCATAGAGTCGTCTACACCTGTTGATTTATCAAAACATGATTCAGAATAGTGTGCAAGTAACGGAAGCAAAGCTCTACGCGAGGTACTAGCCCTGTCACAATTTTCAGGTGTTGAAATAAGTAATGGGCCTGACATTTGAAAAATACCTGAGTCTTCAGTTGCATCAAGCAAGGGTGGTTCACAATCGCAAACGTTTTAATTATTTAAAAATACGTCAGGTATAGCATCATAACTAAGCTGGGTGTTGGTAAACTGGTTGGGGGAAAAATGCTTTTGACATGCATATATGTCACTACAAAAATTCTCACCAACACCCAAAAGACGAGTCCATAAGCGCCATCTAAACGTTATTAAAAAACAAAAGCTTAAGTTAATCTCGCGAATTGTATGGACTGAAATCATGGGCAAATGCAAAATGGATGTAAATAATATGAAAACAAAAAAACAAAAAACCAAAAAATGCATATATTAATACGTAAACCAAAACCAAGATTTTATAAAATTAAAAGTTAATAAAATGATAAAATTATATGGTACAAAGAAGCGTTATGAAAAATGTTAATCAAAATATTATTAAAGTGCAAACAACATTGTTACTTATTAATTTCCGATTTCAGTTATATAAAATTCCTTAACCCTAAGAACAGTTAAAAATAAGCCACCAATTTTTACACAAAGTTTGTGTAATTGGCATGGCCTTTACCTGATTTGTTTTTTAAGACTGTAACAAAAAAGTCTCCAGTTTAGTCCAGTACGTTCTGTGCGTAAACAAAATAATAGCAAAAATAGAAAATTTAATATCAAATAGTTAAAATTTTGGAGGATTTTAACAGTAAAGACCTTTAATAAACGAACTTATATTAGTAGTACGAAGAATCATTTGACCATGACCTAGAATATCTATTATGTAGCCTTTTTCCTAAGTAGAATAATTGAGTGGTTAAGAAAAAGGTATGATGAAAGCTTGTGCTCAGTCAAAATAGCAATACCAAGTACGTCTATATCCAATTTATATATTTGGTTAAAATCCAAACAAAGACAGCAATCCCCATTACAGATTTTTACTTTTTGCTAAACCCTCCGAGCAAAATTTCTTAGACCTCGGAAACAAACACAGCAAACTCCAAATTTCGTATTGTATTTGGCTATGAATCTCTATGCAAAATTTCGTTGAAACTTCGTTGAAAATCTTCATCCAATTCTATATATATCAATGGTTGAAAACTGCTAATCAAAGCAAAGGCAGCAATCTCTTTGGAGATAACTTCTTAAGCAAAACTTCTTAGAGCTCCGCCAAAAAATACTCTCATTTTTTTACCATTTTTATTGGTTTTAGCAATTTATGAAGTCATGTACCTAATTTTAGGGAAATCGAAGGGGGTAGAGTCCGACCGATTAATTGGCTTCGGCCACCTTCGGCCAAAAAAACACCTTCGGCCAAAAAAACACCTTCGGCCAAAAATAAGCCGAATGTTTGGCCGAAGCCGAAGCATAAAGCAACTTATTGATTAAAAAAATAAACTTTTAAGCAAAATGATGAATGGATTGGGACTTTCTAATTACGAATCTGAACTTTGTTTTTTCTATTATGTCAGAATCCTGAGTTATCCTTGCTCAAAAGTGCAAAAATCATTGTTTTGAGATATACTTAAAGCTATGTAACAAAAACAGTAAATACCAAAATTTAATTTTGTTATTGCATTTGGATAGGTAAGATCACCCTTAACGCTCTACATTTTCAATTCTATTCGTACTTTCCGAGTTATAAGCCATTAAAAGAAGGGTATCTCTCAATAACATACAAAGCATTTTTCCGGACCGAAAAATTAAAGAGTTCATTATTAATTACTTTTTGTCAGTAACATATTTCATTACAAAAATTTCGAGCCCTTGCAGAATAAAGTCGAATGATATATGGCCACTTTATTTAAGGGAGGTGGTGCCTTTGTGAGATATCGGATAAAAAAGGACGAGTAAATCAGTTTTTTTGTCTTCTGATAGTAAGTATGATCTTTTGTTTTAGTCAAACCTTGAGAAGTTGTGCCTTCCTGAGAAATCGGGTACTAAAGGTCAAGAAAATTCCTTTAAATAGAATATAATTTGTACGAAAACATACAGTATACTAAATTCGTGTATCTTCAGAGATATACGTTTTTGTTAGTTTTCACAAAATTGAAAAAAGTGGAGATTGTCGCCTTTGCTTCTATACCCCTCAGATAATCATTATAAGCGACCTATGATATTCACCTTGGATTAACGCACAATCTTCTCCAATCAGCCTTCTCTGAAGTGGCACCATTGCGAAGTTGTAAGCTTACAACAAAAACTAGTATTTTTAGGTGCAATGCAGGTGCATTGTCTTACCCCAAGGACAACTTTTCAAACATTTTTTATATATTTTACAAAAGTACACTTACCTTTCATGCTGCTTGACTCCGTCTGGAAACTTGAACAATTTGACTGTTCCTTCGCACTCCAAAATACATCTTCTCGGCATTCTCGGCTTTCTGAAATGTCCGACAAAAGAAATACAGCAATTAGTGTTATTTGTGGCTTGAAGCTTTGTTGGCAATATAGTTTTGAGAAAAACTTAATTTTCTGAAAAGAGAAATAAAAGTAAAATATTAGTTTAAAATCATTATTATAAAAATATTTTATTTTACAATGCTCATTGCGCCCAGTCCAATCATAGATTGAAGATTTCGTACACTTTAAGCGCGAAAAATTTAACGAAATCTGTCAAAATTGACTTCTCACTAGATTGCCCATTAGAGAAAAAAATAACTTACTATTCCGCTGCAGCTCTTCAATGTCTGGGATGACAGTTTTTTTAAGTCGAAGAGTAAACGTTGCTCTTTAAATTCCTTGATCAACATTATATTTGCTGTACTAGAGGCTGCTAGCTTTCTGCTACTTTTTTGCACTTTTATTTCTTCGTGTCGCTCCATTGTTAAAGACAAAACAGCCCTACTAAAACAAATGTTTATCCTATTAATCATTACAATTACGTATTCAATAATATAAAATTACCTGTGAGACCGACGTCGTAGAATCCATAATTTCAATTATTGCAAGGTAAATAAATAATTTTCAGGTTTTGTTTACGCTTCCAATGTAGAGTCCTTGCTCAATCAATTCATTTGAATAACGTGCAGTCCAATCTAAAGCTTCTCGCAAATCATTAGTTTCTGCTTTCCATATTTTAAAACAGTCTTTAACAAGCAGCTTAGGCACACCATCCATCCTCTGTTGGCGCCATCGCTTAGCCAGGAATTTATTTAAGAGCATCATATTTTCTGCATCCTTAGAACATGGCCGTAAAGTTCCTGAAAAAAGAAATAAAAGTAAATATTAGTTAAAACTCAAAATTTTATGCAAGAAAAATGTAAACAAACCTGTGTTGAATTAAAATGTCAAAATTGACTTCTCACTAGGTTGCCCAATGTTTACATTTTTAGCAAAAAAGAAAAATAAATGATTTTCTGCCTTATTTAAAATTAGTGCTATCACTATTTGATTGTATTATTAATTTTATTCAATTAATTTTGAGATAATGCCTGAAATACAGCAAAAAAATTTAAAATTATTACTTAAACTCCCTAATTTGGACCAAAATACCCTAAGTGGTAAGTCCACAATTTTGCAAGTCACCACACCAAGGTGAACTTGCGAATTTACCAATACAACCAAATACTTTTCTAACACCAATGGAAAATTCTGCTCACCCTTTCATATCTTTTGATTATCTTTGATATACGTAGACTAAACGTGACATGCGGGGCTTAAACAATCATTAATTCAATTTTCATTTTAAGGATTTGAATCTTCAATTATACCTATCTTAATTAAAATGCCTACCATGTGCCTTTTCAGATGTCAACAGTGCCAATGGCTCGTGTTACCTTATCTACAACGACAGAAGCGTGTAGAACTGTAACAACTGGCGTACATATCAAAATAATTTGTTGTCCGAAAATTTTCGCAATATTATTGAAGAACTAATTCAAACTCTAAAAAAAATCCGATAATTCACAGAATGCACCAAGCACAACTATTACAATTTGGCCTTTTGGTAAATTTCAACGTATATGTGTTGAAATAACATTTAGGGCCAAACAAAGCAAGCTCAATACAATATCATAATTTGGGAAAATCTAATAATTTCTGGGTACACTGCGCTAGTGAAGTGTTTTGTGTAAAGTGTTTGAATTTTCATGTTTGCATCAGTGTTGCCAATAAAAAACTTTAAAAATCCTCAAAAATGGAGACAAAATCCTCAATTTTAAGTAAAATTCCTCAAATCTGAAAAAAGTCAGCGAAATGTGATGCGTTCAATTTTAAAGGTTTTTAAAAAACGGAATTTGAACTTTAATTTGATGTGAAAAGTCATAAAATTTGTTATATCATATTCTGCTCATGGATAATTGTTCAGTTTATAAATGTACATATGTATGTACACGAAATAATATATACATTTCATGAATGTTATTAAAAAAAATACAGTATAATAATTGTACAACTGTCTTTAAATTAGGGCATTTTGGTGATTCCACAATGTGTTTTTCTTTAAAAATCTTATTTCAACTGCACTCTGGAAGAAATTTTGTGATCTATCAATACGTGCTCCCTCCATTCAAGTATTGCAGGTTAATATCAATAAATTCAAACCGCTTCTTAAACAAACTTAAAGTTTTGAATGCATTTCCAACGTATTTAAAAATCAATCTTAGTCTATAGACAAATCATTGTGTGTAACAGATACTCAGTGGTTTTTTGACGGACCCTCAAAAGGGCAGATTTCAGAGTTGCATATTGTTCTTATAAACTTAAGTTTTAATAGAAAGCCACCGCGTCAAAACAGATAAAAGAATTTAGTAGATTCCTACTGAAAAATATTGCCGAAAATCCTAAAATCTTTCATAACCCACATTTATTATAGTAAAAAAAAAAAGCCATTAACAAATGGGTAATATCAAGAACTATACTTGTGTTAAGACAATTCTTCAAAAATTCCTCAAATAAAGATTCCTCAAAAATTCCTCCAGCGGATTCTGAATTCCTCCGATTTTGAAGAACTCCCCATGTTTTGGCAACACTGGTTTTCATTTTCATTTCTGCCTTCGAGGCAGTGATGTCGTTTGTACTCCTATAGGAGTATTTTACTCCTATTTGAGCAAGCGTAGTCCTATACTCCCCTGAACCATTTTTGTACTCCTTTTCAATACTTGGTACTTCACTGTAAGTTTTCAATCAAAAACCTTGTGTGATGCAAGCTAAAATTTTCAATGTTGCTTAGAGCTGGTTCCCACGACAGACAATTTAGTGTGTCTGCACAAAGATTTTAATGTTGTCTGGCAATACCCACTTTCAAATTAGTTTTTAATATTTGAAAAATTCGCAGTAAGTCAATGGCGATAATTTGGAAAAGCGTTGAAAACAAGTTATTTTACAGAAATATGAACAAGTAAGTGAAAAAGTTTGAATATTTCTGCAATTAAATTTACGAATTCTATATATTTATAACAGGTTTATAGTTAAAGCAAAAAAAGTAGCTGCAAACTCCACTGATGCTAGCAAATCACCCGAAACAAGGAGGTAAACGATATCAGACGTGCTAAAGTATCCAGCAACAAAAGAGCACGAAAATTTCGAACTGCTTGGTTGGAAAGTTTTAGTTTGCTCGAATCAAGCATGGGTCGAAAGATTGAAGTCGTTTTGAAAATAATGCCAAGTTTTGATTCCAACCAACGTAAGGCAATTGACAAGACATGAAAGTTCAAAATTTCATTCCAAGGTTGTGCTGAGTTTGTGATATTGCAATATTGTCAGTTAAAAGCTTCTACAATAAACAACTTGTAATTGATACCGTCATTAAAAATCATTTTATTCTGTGAGACGGTTAAAAAGCGAACATGTTAGCATAGTACTCCCCATTAGCCCAAAATACTCCCAAAAAATCTAAAATCCAGCAACAAAAGAGCACGAAAATTTCGAACTGCTTGGTTGGAAAGTTTTAGTTTGCTCGAATCAAGCATGGGTCCAAAGATTGAAGTCGTTTTGAAAATAATGCCAAGTTTTGATTCCAACCAACGTAAGGCAATTGACAAGACATGAAAGTTCAAAATTTCATTCCAAGGTTGTGCTGAGTTTGTGATATTGCAATATTGTCAGTTAAAAGCTTCTACAATAAACAACTTGTAATTGATACCGTCATTAAAAATCATTTTATTCTGTGAGACGGTTAAAAAGCGAACATGTTAGCATAGTACTCCCCATTAGCCCAAAATACTCCCAAAAAATCTAAACATGAGTACCGAGATTTTTTTTGAAACGACATCACTGCTTCGAGGCCAGATTTTTGACATGTTGTGTACCTTTTGACGTTTGGTCCAATTGTCAAAAGGTACACAACATGTCAATTGAAAGAAAAAGTCAGAAGAAACTGGTGCTCGATTTGTGCAAATGTAAAGAAAGGAAATTAATCGCTCCTTAGATCCAATAGATTAGATTTGATAATATTTGATAAAAATCTAAGCGAAGGATCGAATTGAATATGAAATACATTAAAAACTCTGGAATAGGAGTTACGAGGCATTATGGGATAATTTAATTGTGTTTGAAATAATTTCTGTGAAAATTCAATACATATGTACATATATATGTTGAAGATTAATTGTGTTTAATGCATATACTATATTCTGAGATAAGTTCCAAAAATAAAAATGTTTTGCAAACAAAGTGCTGAAATATGTTAAAATTGTGTTAGCGGAAGTGACAATTGAAATAAATATGATTAAGTAAAAGCAAAAAAATTAATAAATCAACTACTTTAGAGGCTTCCTTTGCATTTTACTTTCCGCCACTCAGTCGTTGCGCCCCCGCTGTGCCCACAAGCATCGTTTATTACCAGTGCCACGACTGTTTTTGCGGTTGATGTGTCTCGTGTGTAGCTGATTAAAACAGAAGATAAAAGTTAAGGGAAAGTTAAATTAAATAAAGTTTTGTGGTGTTCTCTAGAAAAGAATTGGTCTCCTCTGCCTCCTTCCTAAAACGTATCGCTTCCAACTGTCCACAAATGTGGGACACGAAATCTCTGTAGATACACAACATTATAAGAAAAAAGTCTAAAGTTTCCATTAAAGATAAAAATTCTTTTTATTAAAAGTCGTGAATGTATGTGTGCCAGCGTGTGTGTTAAATAGTTGCTTCCCTATAGCGAGCCTCCCGTAGCATCGCTCCAGTGGTCTCCGATAAATCAGAATAAACAATTAAATAAACTATGCGAATTCGCAGTGAATTATTCGTCTGCACTCATTTGCACATACAAATAACTCTTCCACCAGGCGTTTCCATCATCTGCCAGCAGTTACACGTTCCAACGTAGCTGGGGCGAAACGCAGCTTCCACAACCACTAAACATATCCATTAAAAAGCAATCGCTTTCGGTCCCGATTCCGTCTATATATTTTATGCTATTTTATTTTGGAGGTATACGCATAAAATACGTTTATTTAGCTTCAAGAACGTCTATCCAACTTTATCATGGACTGGATTATTAACGATGAAATGGGCCTCACAGTAAGTGACGTGCTCGGTTGGGCTGCTGCCTCGGCCATGGTTATTGGTGGTGTCATACCTTATGTACCACAATACCGTGAAATTAAAAAAACCCAGGACGCAGAAGGATTCTCACTTCATGTCTGCTTTGCATTACTTATAGCAAACTCACTGAGGATTTTATTCTGGTGAGTAATTTCATTGATTTCAATAATAGTTCACAACAACTTGGAACTTTTATACCTACTTTTGTTCATAAAGGTTAACCAATACAAGTTTTTAGAGACATTTTTTTGCATTAAAGTTTGTAAAAAAGTTTTTTGCAACTTTTATATTTAATAATTTTTTTAAAGTTTTTCTTAAAAAAAAGTTGACATACAAAATAAAAAAAAAAAATACCCGAAAAAAAACATTGACTAATAAAGTATAAGAAATATACAGAGTGGTTGGGGTTTAGAAGAACACCGGAAAATGTAAGATTCCTGGGACAATTCTGAACGATTTTTCTTAGGTCCATTTTTCTAAATTGGCAAAACTGACGGAGATATAGCCATCGGAAGATCGGGATATAGATTTATGGAAACCGGTATAAGTCCGGAACCCCTTGATGGATTTTAACAATATTGGTGTCATATCAAAGGTATTTTAATTGGTGCATAAAAGTTTTTAATCTGAGTCATGATTTTCCAGATATGGCGAATTTTCGGTGCTATTGTAATATTTTGGTAAATTGCATGAAAATGTCTTTGGTTTACTTTTTTGTTTTCCTATAAAATAAATATGCTTATGAAAGAAATCAGGTACAAATTATATATCAACGGAAAGGAAATAAATTGGGCTTTTATAATTTGTAACTAAAACTATGTATTAATAATAGTTTTTGGAAAAAATTGCTTAAAAAAAAACTGGTCAAAATTTTCCAAAAATTGCCATACCTCGAAAACCATGAATCGGGTCCGTCAGTTTTGTGAATTTCGAAAAATGGACCGAAGAAAAGTTCTTCAAAGTTGTCCCAGGAATCTTACATTTTCCGGTGTTCTACTAAATCCCAATCACCCTGTATATATATACAGTGACAAGCAAAACTCTCAACATGTTTTCTGCAAAATACTGCATAGCATCCGTTCTAACTAAAAAACCAAAAAGAAGTATGAACTTAACTTAAGCTTAACCTTCCCTCTTCTCAAACATGAAAACAATTTTACCAAACCTCGCACCATAAAAAACATAATGAGCAAAAAACCATTTCGCAAACAATTTGGACACCTTAGCACCACATTAAGTGATGTAGAACGTATACTTTTCTTAGTTAAACAAAAAGATTCCAATAGATTTCGTTGTGCTGAATCCAAAACTGGCCACAGAATACCTCTACCTCATCAGGATTTCGAGTTATCCTAACCTAAAAGTGAATAAAACGAGATTTTTACTGTTTTTTAAATTAAGTTCCAGGACGTTATATAAAATCTAATGAAAAATGGCCGAATTGCATTTTTGGCTATTTTTCAATTTCTATATCCTACACCTCCTGAGTCGATATAGAAATGTTCGTCTGTCTGGCTGGCTGGGTGACTGGCTGGGTGTGCGTAGAAATACATTTTCTGAAAAAACTGAGTAAGATAATTCAATGAAATCTGGTACACTGCCTCTGTCCTCAAAGTCAGCTCGTGGGATTAAAAATGAGCGAAATGGGTCCACGGACACGCCTACCGCCCATACAAAAAATATATTCAAAATGCAACTTTAGGAGTATTCTTCACGATACTGCAACCGAAATACACATAAATACTATGAATTGTAAGCGCAAGCTCTGAAAAAAAAACTGGGCGAATTCGGACAAAAGGGCGTGGCACCTCCCATATAAGCAAAAGCTTTAAAATGCTATACTGAAAGCGTTTTTTAAGATAATCGAACTAAATGTTAATCATGCACTAAGATCTATAAGTACAAGCTCTCAACAAAAACTGGGGAAATCGGACAAGACAAGATTGACCTGCCCACTTTAGAAAACCGCAGAACAATGCTTAATGCTTGTTTTATCTTAAAACTAATAAATGGCAATATTTATAGTGAATTCCTATTGAGTGATGTTTATTTCAATGTACCTCATCGCCCAACTAGGCATTTTGAATTTTTTTACCTAAGTCATCACAGAACTAACTACATGCTTCAAGAGCCACTTCGACGCTCTTGTAGTGACTTTAATTTGGTTTATAATGTCATCAATCTCAATGAATCTTTTCATCAAATTAATAGAAAAATTCTAGATTTCTTGGAAAACATCATTCGATAAGGTTGCTGCTACAGCCTACAAGAAATACAACGATCATTATGACATGTATCGTTACATCATCCACTAATTTCATTTAGATGGCAATTCATCATACCAGCTTCTACAAAGCGTTTTATCTAACGCTGTGGCCATAGCGCTCCTTCCAGTGCATTTCGTCGAGAAAGTGGTTGCAATGCATAGCGTCCCTCTAGCGCTAGGGTGGTTCGCGAGCACCATTCTCTGCTCTAGTTGCTGGGCAAAGAGTTTGGAAAAGCAATTTAAGGAAACTCTTGCGAGTATCTCTCAAATTGCATATTCCAATAATGCTTTGTTACGGTACTATTTGAACCACTTTCTTTTCTTGTAACCACTACTTTCATCATACCAGCTTCCACAAAGCGTTTTATCTAACGCTGTGGCCATAACGCTCCTTCCAGAGCTTTTCGTCGAGATAGTGGTTGCATTGTATAGCGTCCTTCTAGCGCTGGGGTGGTTCGCGAGCACCATTCCCTGCTCTAGTTCCTGGGCAAAGAGTTTGGAAGAGCGATTTTAGGGAAACTCTTGCGAGTATCTCTCAAATTGCATATTCGAATAATGCTTTGTTACGGTACTATTTGAACCACCTTATTTTTTTTGTAACCACTACTTTCGGATGCAACTGGCTGCTACCTTGCTGTTATTTGTGAACTGTTTTTAAACAAAACTTATAATTTTTTTGTCTCGATCATCTGTTTTAATGTTTATATTTTTGATTGTTTTATATAAAATAATAATTATTGCATTAAAGCTCAGTAAATGGAACTAAATAAATAAATAAATAAGACGGCGTGGCACCTCCTATATAAGCAAAAGCTTCAAAACGCTATATTGAAAGCATTTTTTGACATAATCCAACCAAATTTCACTCAGACACTAAAAACTATAAATGCAAAAGCTTCAAAACGCTATATTGAAAGCGTTTTTTGAGATAATCCAACCAAATTTCACTCAGACACTGAAAACTATGAATGCAAGCTCTGAGCGAAAACTGCGTGAACTCGGACAAGAGGGCGTGACGCCTCCCATATATGGAAAATTTTAAAAATACTTCAGTGTAGGGTATTTAATGTTCGGCCAGGCCAAAAATTACACCCTCACTAGTTTTTTTTAATTTTATTTGTCGTAAATTTCTATACTATTTAGGGGGTATCACATAAGGTTATGAAGCATCTGGGAGGTGATATAGGAGGCCTGGGGTAAAAAAAATTGGACCTGAGGGAGGGTCTAAAATGTAGCCTTGAGGAGTTATAGGGTTAAAATTAATTTTCTGACTTGTTTTAGAAAAAACATTTTATTGGGTAACCCTTAAAGGCAAGGCCTTGCCTTTTTGAGAAAACTTTTTTTATGAGAAACTTTAAGCTAATTGTATGAGCTTTTTAAGAGTACAATTGGCTTATAGGTCGCAAAGTTCTGGACGTTAAAAGTTGATATTTTAATTTTTTTTCCGTTTTTTTAGTACGAAAATCCGTATGGCTTGCAAAAGAGTATAATAAAAAATTCTAACATAGAATACCAGCTTTGGACTGATGTTTTTCAACACTCTGCTTTTTTGGATTGGATTAAATCTTACCTTAAAAATAGAAATTGTTTTGTGGAAATTAATAATGTTAAGTCTTTTGAATTTGTGGCATCATCAGGTGTACCGCAAGGTAGCATTCTTGGCCCTCTATTTTTCATTTTATTTATTGATGATGTAAGTAAATATATACAAGTAGCTAAATTTTTACTTTATGCTGATGACTTGAAGTTATTCAGTAAAGTATCTGGGGGTGGGTCTGCTGTCTTACAGAGTGATCTTAATAATGTGTTTTTATGGAGTAAACAGAATTATTTACCATTGAATATTAATAAATGTTTTTCCTTGTCCTTCTCTAAGTGTAGAAATTGCTTGAGCTCTATCTATTTTCTGATGTTCCTTTGCAGGTTGTTAATTCAATTCGCGATCTTGGTGTGATTTTTGACTCTAAGTTCACCTTTGTTGACCATTTAAATTATATAATTCCCAAAAAATATTCTTTACTGGCTTTTGTGCGCAGGAATAGCTCTGAATTTTCAGATCCCCATACCTTGTTGTGCCTTTATGGTGCGTTTGTAAGGTCAAGTTTGGAGTATGCTTCATTTATTTGGAATCCTTCCTATAATTGTCGTTCCTCTAGATTGGAACGAATTCAAAAATCGTTTACTAGATTTGCACTTAGGTCTCTAAATTTCGAGGTATCTTTGCCTTCTTATAATGCAAGATGTATGCTTCTGGGTTTGCAATCTCTTGAATCGAGGAGAAAGATTAGTTCCATTGTCTTTATTCATGACATTATTTCTGGTAAAATTGATTGTACTCCATTATTACAATTAGTTGAATTCAATATTCCGTCAAGAACGTTGCGACATTTCAATTTATTTTATACTCAACTGCATAGAACTCAATACGCACTAAATGAACCTATTAATAGAGCTTTACTATTGTATGATGAACTTTCTATTGTCAATAATTTAGATTTTGCTTTAACTAAACTTAATTTTAAGAAATTGGTTGGCAGTTTATTTATTGTGTAATTTATATTTTAATTTTATTTTCTCTTAAATATATATAACTGTTATTTATTATTTATTTTTTTTGCTAGTCTGTAAGGAACTTGTATATCCAAAGACTGAATAAACGAAATGAAATGAAATGAACATTCAATTTTGTAGAGGAGAGTCACTGGTTGTGGGACACCTCCGGGTATGGGATAGTCGATTTTTTCTATCATGCTAAATTAATATTGTTGAAAAGAAATCGATAACAATCAATTTCCCTCGCCTGGAACCAAACAAAAAGTAAATTAATACAATTTTTGGTGTTTACGAAAAGTTGTGGAGTTTTTCTTTCATATCATTTTCATTGCATTTTTCTTGGTGTCCCATACCCGGATATAAATTTTAAAAGAGCGAAAAATCATGTCTTTTGAAAATTGGCCATAACTTTTGCATTTGATAAAATAGTTAATCATCCGTCCTGTAGTTGAATGTTGTGTTCGTTTTTTACCTTTCCAACGATGTATAAAACACCAGCAACAGTTTAACCGGGAACAAGCTATGGCTCAAAAACACAACCTGTCCCATACCCGGTGACTCTCCTATATTATCGTAGTGTTAGTTTTCAACTTTTCTATATTATTGTATTTATAAAACGCATTTCGTCTTTTGCCTTTCATGAGAAGAATAATCTAAGCTAATTTAATTAATCTTAAAGGTTATCAAACCTTTAAACGGGATCAATACAAAGGGTTTTCCAATAACTAAGAGTGATATGATTTCTTTAAAAAAAAAAAACACTTATTGTTAAGGAAATTCAAATGTTTTTTATTTAATGTGAAGTTAATTAAGTTCTGAATAAAACGTCATTCAAATGGCCTCCACGACTTCTTCTGCTGGAACGAATTCCATTAACCCAATTTTTGAGCACTTTTTCCACTAAATCAAGTCGTATGTCATGAATAGCACGTTTAATATTGACTTGTAAAGCTTGAAGAGAGTCTGGTTTATTGCTAAAGACCAATGACTTCAAATAACCCCACAAGAAATAGTCTAATGGTGTTAAATATCAACTTCTTGGAGACCATTCAATGTCACAATTTCTTGAAATTATCGAATCTCCAAACTTTTCTCGCAATAATTCAATTGATGCAGTTGCTGTGTGGCACGTAGCCCTGTCTTATTGAAACCAGATGTTGTCAAGATCAACTTCTTCCAATTTCGGCCATAAAATCCGCCAGGTTGTGGTTTGAGACAGTCTCAATTCTTGAGTACGTCTTGGAATCGACAAATTGCGGTCATCAGCAACACTTGCCTGAACGGCAGCAATATTTTCATTACTTCGAGCGGTTCTTCGTCTTATTGGCACTTGAACATTATGTAAAGAAAATGTACGCTCGAAATTTTCAACAATTCGACGAATTACGAGCACACTTCGACGATTATTACGACGATAAAATGGCAAAAGCGCACGAAAAGTTGCAATTGGAGAACGATTTTTTTGATAATAAAACTGAATAATTTGTAAACGTTGTTCTTGCGTATATCTCTCCATGATGAAATTGTAAACATTACTGAATAACTACAATGAAAAAAAAAAAAAAAAATTACAGATCATGACCGAAACGTCACTTAAAAATCATATCATCCCTATTGGAAAACCCTTTACATCAGTGCTGGAAAAAACCCGGTGGGTTGGGCTTTTTTGGGTTTAATTGGGTTTTATTGGGTTTTTTGGGTTTTATTGGGTTTTTTTAATATTCAATAAAAAAAAGCTTTAAATCTTTCAAAGATAAGTTTTAATTATTTTTTTAATTAATTTCAATGAACTATATATAACTAATAATAATAAATAAATAATATAATAAAATATTACAAAAATATTCTTTATTCCCACTTGGGATTATTTTCACGAAGAAATCTATAGACTTTTACAAGCTTGGTAGCTTTTTCAGTTCCAAGACAATTTCGAATGGGTGACCAAATTAATCCGTATGTAGAAAAAAATCGTTCAATTCCTGCAGAGCTTGAAGGGCACGAATACAATTTTTTGAATAATTCACAAAATCCAGCTGGTATGCTGTTTTGTTTTGCAGTTTTCATCTCCATTATCCGCCACCATTTGGATGCAGCAAATTTTTTACTAACATATCCTTTAAACATGTTCGGTGGAAAAAAATCCTTGTCTTCGATTTGAAAGTTTAAAAAAATTGTATGGAACTCAGGATAACGTCCACTTAACCAATTCTCAGCTTGCAGCTCTTGCTCGGAACTTAATCTTCGGCCTCTATATAGAGGATCAGTGATGTAGGCAAGAAGATGAAAAGGTAAAATGGATTCATAAAATTTTTTCTTGATGTCATCCCTATAACTAGTTAGTTCTGAGGATTCAAGGAGATCCAAATGGTTGTTGTGTCGCTCTGCAACAAATCCAAAGAGTTACCAACTATAGTTAACTGTTTGTATAAATTGTTTGCTTCTGAATAGAGACCAACATTTAATAAAATATTGTTTATTGAAACATCAATACAATGCTCAATTCTAATTTCATTGTACTTATGGTAATTTTCAATAAACGTACGTACACACTCCTTTTGTGAATTCTATCTTGTATCATTTGGTATTTGGGGCATCAAGCTTTTTTTTCAATAAGCCAACCATGTGGCAGGTGATGGTTTCGAAAATATTTATGGACTTCCACAATATGTTTTAAAACATTTTTTGGAGTTACCACAGATTCTAAAAGATTTAGATAATGCGCAGAGCACCCATACGTCAATATGTGTGGAAACTCTTGCTCTATGCATTTTCGGAACGCTTTCATTTTGTTTTCGTTGTCAGTGCAAACCGCAAAAACCTCTTTCTAATATTTATGTTTTATTTCAAGAATAGCATCTCTTGCTAATTCGAAACATTCTTCCGCAGTTTTTTTTCTGATCCACAATCAACTGCATTTAAAAGATACGAGTTTGAACCTGTATTCATACTGTGAGCAATTATGGGATCGTTTCGAACACTTGACCATCCGTCTACTAACAATGTAACGCACGCATTTTCTAAATCGTGAACCATTTTTTCATCGACCTCATCTGATATTTCATCCAGAAGTGGTCCGGCGAGCTACTTTCTGTTCGGAGGCTTATAACCTGGTCGAAGTGCTTCAAACATTTGTTTTGTAATGTTGTTTTCGACGACAGAAAATGGTATATTGTTGGCGAAAAAAATAAAAGTAATTTCATATTGTAAAAAAACCAACTGAAGGATTTTTTTAAAAAAACCCAAAAAAACCCGAAAATTGCGGGTTTTTTTAGGTGGGTAAAACCCAATAAAACCCGGGTGGGTTTTATTGGGCTGGGCAAAATTTGCCAGCCCTGCTTTACATACATATGTACAAAAACGAAGGCAGAATTGTATGAGATAATACTTTCAAAAAGTATTAGTTATTTTATGAGAAACGCTATGAACAAATAGTGGAAAGCCAAGTGTTAAGTCGTGGCAAAGTACGGACCCTAGTTTCCCTACACATGAATTATACTTTAAAAATCTGTCAAGTTCTTAGTTCTTTATTAAATTGGAATTACTACTCCCATGTTCGGCTTAAAATTGTAAATTTTTACACCCTAAACCAGTGATCGGCATTCTATAGCACAATTGTGCACTCAAAAATCTACCTAGCTCTCTCTATACTTTTCTTTTTTCTATTTGTAATTTAGAGTAGTGAGGTAATCCAACCAAATTTCACTCAAACACAAAGTATAGTAAATGCAGTCTCTGAGCAAAAACTGGACGAACTCATAGTCTAAGAGCCAGCGCTTAAAAACAACTTTGCGTTTCTAAAAGCTGGTTTTGTTACAGTTGGTTATAGTAATTGTGTACACCAATAAACTGTCGTTCAGTCAAGCGAACTGTAGAACAGGCGGCTAATATGTGGTCTCAAACATGTCATAATTTCGATGGCGATCAAATTAATTTCTAAAGGCTGAAAATTCTTATACAAATTGTACAGGGTGGCTGATTAGAAGTGTTACCAATTCAAAAGACTATATTTTTAGTTTCCATGCACAGATTTTATTGATCAAACGCTATAATTGTTGGGAAATGTTCAAATTTTAAGAATCTACTTAAGATTTCCGATATGGCCACCTTTGGCCTTAACTATGGCCCGTAGACGGTCGCATGCTGCACGAATTTGATTTTGTGGAAGTTTGCGCCATTCTCATTGAAGGGCCACTTTTAGTGCATCAACGCTCTGGTATTTTTTAGTCAAGACCTTCCTGTCCAACATACCCCAGATTGAGAAATCCAGTGGATTCGCATCAGGCGAATTTGAGAGCCATTGTTGAGCAGAAATGAAGCTAGGAACGTTTTTTTCTAACCATTCTTGATTCACACGAGCTTTGTGTGACGGTGCCGAGTCTTGTTGGAATGTCCATGGCTTGCGACCGAAATGTTTACGTGCCCACGGTAGTAAAGCACCCTCCAACACTGATTCACGATACACCTGGGCGTTTACTTTGACGCCAGCGGCCAAAAAAACGAGTGGTGAGCGCCCATCAGCAGTCACTGCAGCCCAAACCATCACATGCGGTGGTGCCTGCGTCCTGGTGGCCAAACGAACATTCAAATTTTCGTAGGACCTCTCTGTCAAGTAAACCCGATCATTCTGTTTGTTTACATATTGCTGGATACAGTAATTTTTCTCATCAGAGAAGACAATTTGTGACAGATTTCCGGCGGCGTGCAAGCGCAACAACTCCATGGCTCTATCGAGCCTAACTTTTTTTTGAGCAGGAGTGAGATCATGCGCCTTTTGGAAGTTGAGGGCCTTTAGTCCGAGCTTGTTTGACAATATGTGTTGCATTCGTTCACGCGATATTTTCAGCTCGGCAGCCATTTGTCTGCCACTGCGTCTCGGATTTCGCTCAATTCTGGCCTTCACCTTTCGATCCATTTCTGGTGATGTTGCAGTTATTTTCCGACCACCACCATGTCGTTTGGCAACGCTGCCGGTACCATTGTAACGTGTTATGGTTCGATACACAAACATTTTATTCACTTTTAAATGTTTCAGCTCACGAACAATTGCTGGTTGCGATTTTCCAGCCAAATAAAGAGCAATCACACTATTACGTTTGAATTCCATTTCGAAAATTTTTTATTTTCAATAAATTGACGCGCAAATGCTTTTGGTTACTTGTTGACAATAGAATGAACTAACATCATGCCAATTTTTAGACAGCTGTCATGTTCCATCTGTCAGATAAGTCTATCTGAAGTTGGTAGCAGTTCGAATCAGCCACCCTGTATAATGCAATTAAAAAGCAAATGTGCCGGTCAGTCAGTCAAACGTTAGAACAAGGCTGGTCAGCAGCCCCGTAGAAGGCAAGTGGTTTAAAAGTGGTTATTTTGATGTCGAAGATAAAGAACGTCCTGGTCAGGACCAACTAGGTGTGATCCATTATGAGCTGTTGCCAGGTGGCCAAACCATTAATGCTCAATTCTATCGTCAACAATTGATCCAATTGAAGCAGAAAATCCAGGCAGAGCGGCCAACGTATGCGACCAGACATGAGTCAATCATTTTCCACCACGATAACGCTCGGCCACATATTGCTGCCCCAGTCAAAAATTACCTGGAAAACAACGGATGGGAAATCTATACAAATTTTTCCTCACCCGCCTTATAGCCCAGACCTTGCACCATCAGACTACCATTTGTTCCGATCGATGCAGAATGCCCTATCAGGAATACGCTTCACTTAAGTTCAAGATATCGAAAATTGGATAGATTCATTTTTGGCCGCCAAGCCGGCGCAATTTTTTTGGGATGGAATTCATAAGTTGCCTGAAAGATGGAGAAATGTTGTAGCTTCCAATGGACAATACTTTGAATAAAATATATTGTAACATTTTTCCACAATAAAGCATCAAATTTCGCTAAAAAATTCCGGTTTTTTAGTTGTACACCCAATAAGTTTTTAACAAAAAAAAAAGTTTTGATTGCAGATGTTTATGCATAAATATACACTAAAAAAACTGTCATACAATCGCGTTTTTACACATTTGAAAACTTTCATATTAATGGAGATAACTGAGTTTGAAATTTGGAAATGTTACCTTTTGTCAGGAAATGTTGCAAATTTTACTTTTTGATAATCATTAAACTGAAATGATGCCTTGTGGGAGCAATAAAAGCAACTGAAAATGTTCGCGAAGACTATGATTAGTATTAAAAAGGTTAATGTAATTTTTCGTCAGAACTACAAAAAAATTGTAACACGGTTTTCTTGGGAACTGTTATTCTTTGAACTGCCAAATTCAACTGGAATGTGTAGTTCATAGATTTACATACGATTCTTCAAAAAAAAGCAAAAAGACAAAAACTGGAAATGTTACCTTTTGTTCAACTACTCCTCATTTGTACTTTTCATTTTAATCGAAAAATCAAAAAAAATTTCAGTTTTTTTATAAGTATGTATCTGAAAATGAAAATTTTGTTGTAGAGGAGTTTTGATCGGAGTTCTAGGTTGCGCTCGAAGAGTTCTAAAGAAAATAATAAGTAAAATTTTTGCAAAATATTTGTACTTGTTCTAGGATTTTCTTTAGAACTTTTTGAGCCCTATACGGAACTCCAATCAGAACTCCTTTACGAATAGTCTTTTTCGGATACTTAGTTAAAGACCAAAAGTTTTTTCTAATGAAAAGTACAAATATTTCGGAAAAATGCTACTAAGATTTTATTTACAACTTTTCGAGCACTATCCAGATCTGCAATCAAAACTTTTTTTTTGTTAGAAACTTATTTAAAAAAAATTTTTTCACCCAAAAAAAAAATAAAAAATTAAAAAAAAAAAGTATAAAGAACTCCAAAACTCTTTCCTATGAGCTCAAAAATGTAATCAGAAGTCCTCTACGTGAAAAACATGGCGCTGAGCAAAAACGGTCCACCTCCGATTTTTGGTCCAATTTCGCAGAACTATTTCGAATTTTGTGAAAGAACTCCAGAACTACTCCCAACGGACCCAGAACTCTAAAAAAATTTTCGGTTTTCGAAAATCACGGAGCCAACTCCACATGAGTAAAAATGTTTGTTGTTTTTTTTTTTGAAGGAAACAACAAAAAGAATTTTCATAAATATTTAAGTTCCGTGAATTTTGACGAGCTCAAAAAAAAACAACAAAAATTATTGTATTTCTGTGATTGTTGTACTTCTGGGAAATTTTGCAAAATATTGAAATATTCTTGTTTTTGTAGGCGAGCCAAAATTTGCTCACTTTTGTTCTAAGCTGACACCCTTGACCCGCATATGCAAAACTTTCGTTATTCTTTATTGCAAACTTTTTTAGGTTATGCAACCAAATTTCTCACAAGAGGGCTTGGCACCTTCTTTACAAGCAAAATTTTCAAAATACTGCAATTCAGGGTATAGTAAGTCCGGGTAATGTGATATAGGCATTTTAGTTTTCTAAATTACACGTAATTTTAAAAACATAGCTGCTACCACTTTATGTATTATGTTTTCTTGATGAATTGTGCAGTATATTATGATTTTGGAGTTCTTTATCGTGAACCAATCTTAAGCTATTTAAAAAAAAAAAGGCAAAAAAATTATAAAATAAAATTGCCGGGTAATGTGATATACTTCATCGCATATGAAAATTTTGGACCAACAAATTGCATTTTTGGCAAAAAACCATTGTGTTATAAAGTTGCTTTAGTTGTGGAGCTAACTCAGGTTAGGAGTTATAAACATTGCTAAAATAATTTTTTCAAAGCTTTAGCTAATTTTTCTTAATAACTGTAGCTTTTATATAAAAATGTTGGACCAACAAATCGTTAATAAGGAAAAACGCTTATCTTATTTCTTTCCTTAAATTTAAAAAAAAATATCTTTATGTATCATGATTTAGAATAACGTCCTGTGTAACAGTGCACAGTGCCAACAACAAAATGTGCGCAAGTTAATCTAAAAGATTAGTCAAGCTATGTAAAAAAAATAATCTTACACTGTTGTCTTTTTTTGCTGTCAGTTTAAATTATTCTTAAAGGAAATAAATGAAGTGTAATTTTTAAAAGGGGTTATGTGTCGCTCGGACGAAAATTGTTTTTTGCTTTTTTGCCATTATCGTGATGGCGCTGGTTGGTCTTTCCTTTTTCCAAGTAAGCAGATTACTGCTTAATATCAATGTTAGTTACCCTCCATCATTAAAATCACATTAAAATAAGATTTACCAAACTTATGAGGGTTTTTGTTAAATTTGCCACAAGTGTACATTTTGTCACATATCCCCTTTTAAAAATAACAGATTCAAAATTAAAATTTTTGCAATGTTTTGTGTTGTTTAATTTAATAAAATAAGTAAACAAATAAATTCTAGTGAATGATCAAGCTAAAGTTTCGCTAATTTGGAAAAAACGCATTATTTTCTTACTTTCTATATGATTACGTGTGCTTACAATTTAGAGCAACCAAGTACACTTTTAACCTGTAACTCGGCATCATTTTCATCGTTCCGACAATAAAGGCGGAAGTGCATCAAAAAAATTTTTAATCTGAATCAAAAATAGTTAATTAAACCCAATTTATCCGCTACAAAATTAGACACAGAGATACAGCAGGATTTAAGGAATTCGTACTTGACTTTGCTTTGAGGCTCAGAAAGCCAAAAATTATTAATTAAAAATCATTCGAGATTATAAAACTGTTCCAAAAATCCGAATCTCTGTAACCATTCTAATATTGAACTCCATAGCAAAGATAGAAGGTTTTACTTATTTTTCTTTCTGTCAACCCATTTTTTTAAAATGCAATTTTTACCCTCACATGCACATGATAATACTAAAAATTGGCATAGAAAAATAAATTCCGGTTAGACAGCACGAAACGCTGGCTCCAAAGTGAAAAAAAAAAAAAATTAAAATTTGATGGTGTTTTGATTACACAGGTTTACAAAATAAAAAAATGTCATGGCGTTTTGACCAGACTATGTGTTTCCTAGGGACTTTGACTTCCTGAATCCAAATCCGGGGTCCGATTTTTTCCAGATTCTGCGAAAAAAGATTTCAAGGTCATATGGAGGTCAAAATGGTCATGTGTCGTTATGTGTCGTTTAGTGATAAATTCGCTACAATTCTGAAACTAATTTTATATCATTGAATTCTTAGTTCTAAAAAAGAATATGTGATCAAAAAGGGTCACTCGGGTCTAGTTTCGGATATATAGCCATCGGAAGGTCCGGATATATCTTCTATGAAAACTGCTATATATGGAAAATATTGGTGTCATATGAAAGGTATTTTGTTGTTGTTGGTTTTGTTGATGTATTTGTTGTTGTAATTGAAAAATTTCTCAAAATTTCAAAAAGGTCATATCTCCAAAACTATGAATCCAATTGAAATATTTTTAGAGGTTGTCAAATTACCTTTCATATGACTCCAATTTTTTTCAAATCCATCCAGGGGTTCCCAACTTATAGTGGTTTTCATAGAAAATATATCCGGATCTTCCGATGGCCACATCTCCGAAACTAGGTCCGAGATACCCTTTTTGATCACATATTCTTTTTAAGGACAAAAAACTCAATGATAAAAAATTAGTTTCAGAGTTTTAGCGAATTTATTACTAAACGAGGCATGAACCCCATTTTGACCTCCATATGACCTTGAAATCTTTTTTCTCAGACGTTCTGGAAAAAAACGGACCCAGGATTCGGATTCAGGACGCCAAAGTCCCTAGGAAACACATAGTCTGGTCAAAACGCCATGACATTTTTTTTTTTTTGTAAGCCTGTGTTATTTTACAAGATATAGAGTACTAACGTTTAAAAACATTACTGCATGAAATAATCTTTGAGCCATTGTTTATAAATTTTTTTTTTTCTTAATAACTTTCCAAAATTTGTACATTATTTTGTAAGCTCTAGGGGGGAGCAGCTGACCCCCCTGCTCCTACCTGGCTACGCCCTTGGTTTTTGATCAATCTTCCTAAATCGCTAATAACCGTCATTTTGCCATATTTAACTTATGTCGTATTTGAATTAGTTCGACGAATTGTAATATTTTCTTGTAACATAGAAATTTTTATAAAGTCATTAACGATTTTCGGTACAAAAATTATATATGAATTTTCTTTCCGTGTACATACATTTTGCGAACGTTGAATTGTAGTTAGAAGTCGGGGTATGGTGTAGTAATGTAGAAACGTCGACAACCATCATTTACTCGTAACAACTGCACCTCGTTTACACAATACCATAGATAACGAGAAAGATTTCTGAAGTTATTTAAGCTCTCAATATTAAGCTGGTGTTGCTTTCAGGTTGTAGCGTATTGTCCTTTGAGGAATTAAAACATATTTAATATAGTGAAGCCTATCCTTTCTTATTCCTCGTAGCGTACATATATGTCATCAACACACAGTCGCTTAGCTCTAGTTTTTTGTATAGTTTATTTTCTTAAGTTTTAATGATGTAGTGCACGGTGTTCAAACGACGGATTTAAATAAAATTTCAAATTACCAATTTTTTTTTGATTTTATATTGTTAGTAGGTTAATTTTATGAAGAGCAGTGCGCAAATTTCAAAAAAATATGTGAAGCACTTTTCAAAAAATTTAAAAAATTCGATATCCCATATAAAATACAAAAAATTAAGAAAAAAAAAACAGAACAAAAAAATATAAAAACAGTTACATTTAATGTATTTTGCAATGGTGAATCCGAATCCGGCCTTAGAATTGCTGCATCTCATACGGTTTTTGAGATATCTTAGATAAAACAAGGAAAAAATACCGTTTTTGCTATATTTTGAAGCTACATAACTTGAATATAGAACATTTATATGTAAAATCCGATACAATATCTTTAATTTTTAATTTTTTTCTTTAAAACTTAATTTAAATTATGTCGATACCTTTATTTTTCTCGGAGATATCCTAACCTAAAAAGTTAAAAAAGTGCGAAAACATGTGTTTTCATTATTTTAGTCTACGATATTTCGAAGAAACTATGGACATATGGACAAGCTATGGACATAATTTAAATGACGTTTTAAAAAAAAAGGTCAAAACTTTGAGATACTGTATCGGATTCTGCGTATGAATGTTTTATATTCTAGTCCTTTAGCTTCAAAATGTAGCAAAAATTGTCTTTTTTCCTTGTTTAGACTAAGATATCTCAAAAACTGTATAAGATACAGCAATTCTAAGGCCGGATTCGGATTCACCATTGCAAAATACATTAAATGTAACTATTTTTATATTTGTTTGTTCTGTTTTTTTTTTCTTAATTTTTTGTATATTATATGGGATATCGAATTTTTTAAATTTTTTGAGAAGTGCTCCATATATTTTTTTGAAATTTGCACTGTTCTTCATAAAATTAACCTACTAACAATATAAAATCAAAAAAAAATTGGTAATTTGAAATTTTATTTAAATCCGTCGTTTGAACACCGCGAGTGATGATAAGACTTTTTTCTTTGGTTAGGATCGATGCCTCTAGGCCAATGAATGAAATGGCTACAAATGATTTTGTTTTATGTTGTACGGTTCTATTACCCAATACAATGTATTAAGATAAGACAATCTATCGGTTTTTCATTGTTGTTTGTTTTCAATAAATTTGATATCAACGGCTCTTAAGCTAACAGTTGGAATGTCATGTTCATTATAGAATTTTTATCGCGATTTTAACATTCTTAAAATTTACAAATTTTTTAATCGATTATTCAAGTAACAACAATGCAAACCAACAATTACAATTGAGTGAAATTGATTGCTTAAAAAACTGATAAGAAATACCAGCAAAATAAAGAATTTTAGAGAAATTTAAAGGGAATGAAATTTTTATTTAATATTTATTTATTGCAATTGCCATCAGAAAACCTTAACAACAATTTGAAATAAAAACAACTATTGCCGTCGTCACTCTGATTTTGTTTAAAGGCGCCAGTACACACAGGGCAGCGCGTGCAGCGAGCGCATTATATGCTTTGACAGTTGATTTAAAAACATAGCTCCTTGTGAAGAGTGATACATACAGAAAAGCGAACAACGCACGCGCTGCGTTCAATGCGTAGAGTTGACAAAAGGCGCTAGTACATACAGGGCAGCGCGTGCAGCGCGCGCATTATAGGCTTTGACAGTTGATTTAAAAACATAGCTCCTTATGGAGAGTGATACATACAGAAAAGCGAACAACGCACGCGCTGCGTTCAATGCGTAGAGTTGACCAACTTTCAACTTTTCGAACGCATCATTTGCGTTTGACATTTCGTTTCTTTTGTTTATTTATTTATAAATAATTTTCGCTGTTGAAAATATAAATTAAAAAAGAAAAAAAAATAAAAATGAAGGAAAAACGTATAAGCGAAGTACAGGAGCAAGTCTGCCTGTATAAAAAAGGCCATTCTGAGTGTATTTGAACACGCATTTACGCGTTCTATGTAACGGCACAAGCATCACTCGCGTGCGTTGTGATGCGTATGATGCGCGCGCTGCACGCGCTGCCCTGTATGTACTAGCGCCTAAACTTTCAACTTTCCGAACGCATCATTTGCGTTTGACATTTCGTTTCTTTTGTTTATTTATTTATAAATAATTTTCGCAGTTGAAAAAATAAATTAATAAGAAAAAAAATCAATATGAAGGAAAAACGTGTAAGCGAAGTGCAGGAGCAAGTCTGCCTATATAATAAAGGCCATTCTGAGTGTATTTGAAAACGCGTTTACGCGTTCTATGTAACGGCACAAGCATCACTCGCGTGCGTTGTGATGCGTATGATGCGCGCGCTGCACGCGCTGCGCTGTATGTACTGGCGCCTTAACAGTGCGAAGTTCGTTGACGAATTTTTATTGGCAGCGAATATTCGTGGGGCGAAATTCGTCGTACGCTCCAATTGTTGTGGCAAAAACGACCTTATCTTGCCAGAGCACAAATTTGATACCATTGGATAAAGGATAAAACTCTGAAAAGAACGCCTGATAGCATTACAATTACACTGTGGAACAAAATTTGGTCAACAAAAGTTTACTCGGATCTGACGCTACGGGGTGAAAATATGGGCCAAAATAAAAGACCATTTGGCTCAGTTTGTTCAAATTGGCTCTAGTTTTCGAGAAAAGGCCGTTTGAATTTTGCACCTTGAACTATGAGGTTTTTTCAATATATCTCGTAAATTAACTGAGTTTTATTGCATTTAGTGGTGGGGTTTTGTTTGTCTAATCCGTATCTACTCTTTTACTACCAAATCAGTATTTTTGGATGCACTTTTGGCAAGTTAAAGCACAAAATTCGCAATTTATGACATTCGGCTCAATAGTAATCACCCGAGTGGTGGATTTATGCCTTTTAACCTATAGCTGAGATCCACGCGAACACTTTGATATAATATATGTGGCATATGGGCAAAAATTTCTCAAGTGAGCCACCTAAGAAATTAAACGTAAAAAAGGCTTTAACAAAATGATGTTTTATAACAACTAGTAAAGATTTTGTGAAAATGTTTTTTTTAGAGATATTTAGCATAGGTCGGGAAATAAAATGGTACTTTGTTTTTGGACTAAAATTTTTAATTTATTATTGAAAATCATTATTTCAAAAAGGTACATAAAACTAAAGTAACTTCTCCGCCTCTGAGAAAACTATAAAAAATTTGTGGGCACTCTCCACTTGTCAAGAAACTATATCATAGAAAAAAAATTGGGGTAATCGATATTGGTTCAAAAGTTATTAACAATATAGTGATGTCGTGCAAGTCTTTTTTCAGCATTAGAGAAAAACAACGCATCTTACGAAAAAAGTGTATATGGCATAAAATGCTTAGAATACGTGTGAGTTTTTTTAGAGCATATCAAATTTTTTTTTTCGGACCTTTTGAAAAATTATAAAATGTCTCAGAAAATTCTGAAAAAATTCACACATATTCCTTAAATAATTCTAAGCATTTTATGCCATATACACTTTTTTCGTAAGATGCGTTGGCAAGAGCAAAAATTGTCATCTAATTCTATTATTTGCCTTGTGGCTTTAAATATTGTAATAGTTAGTGCAGGCCATACATTATAGCCGCCGATGTTCTAATTGTCATAAGTTCCTTATGTAATTTAAAAGAAAAAAAAAGTCTCAATAAATGAATTGAATTGAATTGAATTGTAAGATGCGTTGTTTTTCTCTAATGCTGAAAAAAGACTTGCACGAAATCACTATGGGGGTTATCGTGAATCAAGATTCCCGGGGAATTTTTGCAGACTGCCGTGCATTCTATATTGCAGTTTAAGAAAATTCCCCGGGAATCTTGATTCACGATAACCCCCTATATTGTTAATAACTTTTGAACCAATATAGATTACCCCAATTTTTTTTCTATGATATAGTTTCTTGACAAGTGGAGAGTGCCCACAAATTTTTTATAGTTTTCTCAGAGGCGGAGAAGTTACTTTAGTTTTATGTACCTTTTTGAAATAATGATTTTGAATAATAAATTAAAAATTTTGGTCCAAAAACAAAGTACCATTTTATTTCCCGACCTATGCTAAATATCTCTAAAAAAAGCATTTTCACAAAATCTTTACTAGTTGTTATAAAACATCATTTTGTTAAAGCCTTTTTTACGTTTAATTTCTTAGGTGGCTCACTTGAGAAATTTTTGCCCATATGCCACATATATTAAATCAAAGTGTTCGCATGGATCTCTGCTATAGGTTAAAAGGCATAAATCCACCACTCGGGTGATTACTATTGAGCCGAATGTCATAAAAGGCGAAAAATATCACTTTTTTGGGAATTTTGTGCTTTAACTTGCCAAAAGTGCATCCAAAAATACTGATTTGGTAGTAAAAGAGTAGGTACGGATTAGACAAACGAAACCCCACCACTAAATGCAATAAAACTCAGTTAACTTACGAGATATATTGAAAAACCTCATAGTTCAAGGTGCAAAATTCAAACGGCCTTTTCTCGAAAACTAGAGCCAATTAGAACAAACTGAGCCAAATGGTATTTTATTTTGGCCTATATTTTCAACCCGCAGCGTCAGATCCGAGTAAACTTTTGTTGACCAAATTTTGTTCCACAGTGTTATAGCATCTTATGGGTTTCATCCTTTGGCTGTCTTTTATTTGATACCTCCCATCGTTTATCTGTCGTCGTTTTCATAAAAGCTTTTGGTGCCGGCTTCTTCAATTTTACGTCACTAAATGCTGCCAATAGTTGTTGGTTATCGTGAAAACGTTGCATTTTCGCTTGTGAGCGTAGCATATATCAAATGTTTTTTTTTTCATTTTTTTGGCTAAAATTGTTTTTTCCGACAAGTACTCTAGGAATGTTTCACTTTCCAAAACTCGCTCTTCAAACTGCTTCTTCAAAACTAAGTGTGGTGTCACACTAAGGGCACTGGCACGTAGGGCACATCGAGTTTGTAGGCAAACGGAGGGGAAAAAAAGCATCACTTCCCTCCGTTTGCCTACAAATTTGACGTGCCCTTCGTGTGAGTTTGCACTAAGCGACTAGATCAATTTTCAAAAATAACTTTCATCTCTTTTAACAAACTGTCAACTGGAACTGTCATGATGACATGATGTCAAATTTCGACAAAAACCAGTTTTAGACTTTGCCTTTCACTTTGCATGAAATCAATGCACGCATGTTACACTCAACAAGATTAAATGCTGCTTCAACACTCTTCAGCTGTGACTCCCGATGCTCGTAATTGTCATTATTTCCAGAAATTTCGGATACAAAATCTTTCGCATCAGAAAAAAATCCCTTTTTGCAGTTAACTATACTCTTGTTGATATTTTTAATTCTGTCGTTTTGCAAATCTTTCTTCAGTATAGTATTTTCTCTCATTAGAACTTCGTTCTCTCTCTTTTGCAATTCAATATTTCTTTAACTGTATGGCCGAATAGGCACTCAAATCATCGTTGCTTCCAGGCATCACTATCCCACTTCTGAGTTTTAAGAGCGAATCTTTATTGCAAAAAAATAAAGTAATTAAAACTTCCAAAATTTCACTGTTAATATTACACTGTACTAGTTTTTGGGAACTTTTTTTTTGGTCTTGCGGAAGATAGGTCATTCTTACCTAATTCGGGTACGGGGAATTCAGTGGTGCTGACCGTTTTGCTGGATTGGTTCATCACCCCATACAAAAAGTTCAAATCAAAATTACGTCTAGAAAGAGATGTTTTTCATAAAGAATCTCTTAGTAACTTCTGATAAATCAATGATTTTTCATCAGAAGTATATTTTCTAGTCCATGATGAACTAATAGACATTCGAATTGCTAACTTTTAAATCAATTTATTGAATATTTTTTTACTTTAACGTTATTTTTTCCGAATTTTCTTAAAATTTTAATTTTTGCTCAGTCATTTGTAGGTTTATTCACTAAATCTAGAATAGAACTGTCATTTGTCATATGATTTTGTTCTCTAAAAGGTTGAAATTTTTGCAATAAAATAATAAAATTAATTAAATTTAAAGTTTTTAGTTATCGGTCCGAAAATAGCTTTTGGATGTTATAGTGAGATATACTGTTTTTAAAGGCTTATTACTCAGGATGTGGTGATCCAATTGAGAAATAATTTGAGTACGGCTTGTTAAGGGTAATTTTTGCTATCCGTAGTCATTAAGAAAAATTAATTTTACTACATATTTGCTGTTTTTGTTATATAGTTTTTCATAGACCTCAAAACAGTGAATTTTTACATTTGTGCAGGGATAACTCAGGATCCTGACGTGATAGAAAAAAAACCAATCATAATCGTAATAAGAAGGTCCCGATTCATCATAAATTGCTATAAAAACTGTGAACGGAAAACCATATTTGAACCGGACCGGGGTAGGGGCTTAAAAACATGGACCACCGCAGGTCCTGGCAGCATCCACTTTTTTGTTACTCATAGTCAGACTTATGAAAAACTCAGCTCAGTTTTTCGTACTCATATTTTGCATACTCAAGTCCGTCTAGCGCCCACTCTATAAGAAAATTCGGTAAAAATTAACGTTAAAGTTAAGAAGTATCCGATGAATTGATAAAAAAAATTAGCAACTCCATTGCCAATTAATACATCCGGAACGGGAAAACATACTCTTGATGAAAAATCATTGATTAATCATAATTTAATAAAAGATTCTTTATGAAAAACACCACTTTCTGGACGAAATTTTGATTTGAACTTTTTGTATGGGGCGATGAACCAATCCAGCAAAACGGTTAACACCACTGAATTCCCCATGCTCGAATTAGGTAAGAATGACCTATTTCCCGTCCGACCAAATTTTCAACTAGTACAGTGTTATTTATTATTTTTAAAGTCTTTTCTTTTTTCTTTTTGCAAAATGACACTGCAACTTACGACATCAAAGAACTGACAATAACGAATGAATGAATTAATCGGAAAATGGTAGCAGTCAAATGGTGACAGTCCTGTTCTATTGGGGTTTTTTCAAAAGAAATGCGTTATAATGTGTTAAAGTGTTCTACAAAAATATTCTACGGAAAGTTACATTATGGGCCATCAAAGACAAGAAATGCTTAAAACTTAAGAATAATGCGTAAAAATGTAATAAATTAAAGAAATGTGTAGAAGAAATTTTTTTTCTCATTTTTCATATTTATTGTATATTTTGTCCTTTTTTTACTCATTATTCTTAAGTTATAAGCATTTCTCGTATTTGGTGAACCCTAATGAATTTTTTGTAGATTATTTTTTGCGAACATTTTAACCCATAATAACCATTTTTTCAAAAGGAGGTCAAAAAGACCCATAAGTTCAGGATTTAATGGGTTAAGATGTTCCCAAAAATTGTTCCTTGCGTAATTTCATAATGACCTTGGAACAACAAGCCTTAACGAAAATGAAGATTTAGAGTCTAATAATTTATTAAAGCTTTTTGTTTTCAACTTATTTATGTCTTAATGCAGCAAACTAAGAAAATTCTTTTGCAAAATCTTACAATGAATTAACTTGAAAGTTTTATTTTTATCTTCTTTTTTAAATACTTCTATTTGTTGACAAGATCGAGATAGTCGACACTTCTAAAGTTAAGGAACCTTTCTGGCGTATTTATCCAAATTCAACTTTTAATTTTAAAAATTGTCGTTAAACTGTCGCACCCGTTACTATAGAAATGCCCATATACCTTTTTAAAATCAAAAAATTTGACACTCCTTTATACATTTAACTATATATACTTATGTATGTATGTATATTCTAAAGCTGATTGGCACAAAAAGTTTTAATTAACTTGAAACTCTAAAAATGCTTTTAAGCCTTTCGAACCGGTGGGGCAAGATATCCCAAAGATTTTTGAATAAATATATGTCACTTAAATTGAATGAATTAATAAAATTATTGCAATTTTTAGTAACCACTGTTTTTTTTATAATAATTTGAATTTAGAGACGGTCAATCATTTTACTTAAATTTAGTTTCTAAGGTTAACCCATCACAAATATTGTGTACCCCACAGTTTTTTATCGGGTCGATAGGGTTAAAAAATTCGCTCTCAATGAACTGTAAGTTATTTTCTTGAGGTAGGCTTCAGTAGCGTAGTATATCCCTTGGGTGCCTAGAACAATTCAATCTAAATTTCTCAATATATAGGGGAATGTCGTATAAGTTGGAACGGGTTTTGTTTTTGGTCAGTGGTTTTGAAACGGATGGAAAAATTGTTAATTTAAATAAACCAATAAAAAGGTATGGTCATCGGCTACAACTTTTTTTATAGAAAGTTATTTGACATCATGATGAAGTCAAAAGTTAAAGCCATTTCAATGAAGACAACTTTTTCTGTGGCGTGGATTTCCTTTTTTATAAGTTTATTATCATTAATTTATGATAATTTTTTTTTTTGCTTAAACAATTTAATAACTCAATTAGTTATTTACATTTTGTATCATAACCAATATATAATAGTTAATGCATAACAAAAATTAATTTTTTCTCCAGACTATGAAACTTTATAATTTTGTTAGTTTTGACCAAAACGAAAAATTAAAAAAATACGATTTTGATGATTTTTTTTTTAATTATTGTTTTTTTGTTTTGGCTAAGGTGGTTTTAATGAAACTTTGGAAAATGATGCGCATTAGCATATTCTAAAGAATGAGATAGACTTTGACTTAGCATATACTTATGAAGAGGCGTGGCACCGCCCAACCATTTAATTTATTTTGGTCATATCTTTTGAACCGTACTAAATTTTTTAAAGAAAATTGGTACACTACTACAAACAAAGCCTTATAGTGAACAAAAATTGGGAGAAATCTAAAAAGTGACACGCCCACTTTTTAGACATTGAAAATTTTGGTTTTCATCAAAATCTGTATTCGAGTAATATTAAAATCAAAATATCAAAATTGTGTGTCACATTTTCGATTTCGACCAATTTTTCCATTAGGGGAACTGATGCTATTGTGGTATAGTTTTTCAATGTGGTATGGTCATATATCTCCGAATTGAGGAAGAACCTGCGAACTAATCAACTTAATTGTTTCTAGTATGACAGTGAAAATTAGCTCGATCCCAAAGATATTTCATGCAAAATCTGAATTTAAAGCTTTATTCTACTAATACTTACATAAAAATGAGATTTTGTTTGTTTGTTTGTATGTTTGTTATTTATGAACTAGGAAACTAACAGACCGATTTGAATGAAATATTCACAATACCTTAGTATTATAAAAAGTGAGGTCATAGGCTAAAAAAAGGACGGTGCCACACCCCCTAAAACTTATTTCTTTATAGCTCTGAAACTACTTAACGCAGATAATTGAAATTTATTGTGCTAAATACAATAAAGCCATAAAACAGGCAAAATGAGGAAATCCTCAAGAACAGCTACGATTTTGATGATTTTTTTTTTAATTATTGTTTTTTAGTTTTGGCTAAGGTGGTTTTAATGAAACTTTGGAAAATGATGCGCATTAGCATATTCTAAAGAATGAGATAGACTTTGACTAAGCATATACTTATGAAGAGGCGTGGCACCGCCCAACCATTTAATTTATTTTGTTCATATCTTTTGAACCGTACTAAATTTTTTAAAGAAAATTGGTACACTACTACAAACAAAGCCTTATAATGAACAAAAATTGGGAGAAATCTAAAAAGTGACACGCCCACTTTTTAGACATTGAAAATTTTGGTTTTCATCAAAATCTGTATTCGAGTAATATTAAAATCAAAATATCAAAATTGTGTGTCACTTTTTCGATTTCGCCCAATTTTTCCATTAGGGGAACTGATGCTATTGTGGTATAGTTTTTCAATGTGGTATGGTCATATATCTCCGAATTGGGAAAGAACCTGCGAACGTCACTGCTTTTATCCCATCAGAAAACATGAAAAACCAGGGATGTGTTGCTGTCATGCACCAAACAAAATTTTTCCGGTGTCAGTTGAACGAAACTTAAGTCGCGTGTGGTTTATTTTTTTTCCGGATTTTTTGCAAAAAAATTTTGTTAAGAAAAAGTTGCTTTTTGGTGAAATTCAATTTACATTCAATAAAGGTAAATGTTAAGTATTGTGAAATAAGTGTTTAACTGTGTAAATTCACAAAGTTTCCCATTTTATTTTTAGAATTTTGTAATTTCTAAAAATTGGCCAGTGTGGTATAGTCAGGGTTTGCTAATGTGGTATATGAATATTTCTTGTTATTCTTAACATTATTTGATTGCTATTTATTTTTTTATAAAAACTATGAGATTGAGAACCAATGTAAATGTTATTATGAACTTATTTCATGCCTTTCAAACTCTTTATTTGGTTGTATGGTTAAGTATACCACATTACCCTACTTATATGTACCACATTACCAGTCCACATTACAAGTACTGATCAGTGTATACACCACATTGTGCCACCATATATACCACATTACCTCCCAACTTTTTGAAAACAGCTTTTTTGACTTCTTTCAGATTTTGCTCCATAACTTTTTTTTATGAAATTGCACACATTTTATTGAAATATATTCTGTAGCCAATACTTCAATGATTAGCATAAAAAAATTTGGCTGAAATTGATCTAACGGTTCCTCTCAATATTTCACCTAAACATTAGCTATACCACAATAGCATCAGTTCCCCTATAAGGCATTGATAACACAGGTTTACAAAAAAAAAAAAATGTCATGGCGTTTTAACCAGACTATGTGTTTCCTAGGGACTTTGACGTCCTGAATCCGAATCCTGGGTCCGTTTTTTTCCAGAACGTCTGAGTAAAATATTTCAAGGTCAAATGGAGGTCATGTGTCGTTTAGTGATCAATTCGCTAAAATTCTGAAACTAATTTTTTATCATTGAATTCTTAGTCCTTAAAAAGAAAATGTGATCAAAAAGGTATCTCGGACATAGTTTCGGAGATATAGCCATCGGAAGATCCGGATATATTTTCCATGAAAACCACTATAAATTGGGAACCCCTGGGTGGATTTGTAAAATATTGGTGTCATATGAAAGGTATTTTGACAGCCTATAAAAATGTTTTGAGCATATTTTCAATTGGATTCATGATTTTCGAGATATGAGCTTTTTTTGAAATTTTGTGAAATTTTTCATTTACAACAACAATTAAATCAACAACACCAACAACAACAACAAAATACCTTTCATATGACAGCAATATTTTCTAAATCCATTCAGGGGTTCCCAACTTATAGAGGTTTTCATAGAAGATATATGTTCTGATCTTCCGATGGCTATATCTCTGACACTAGGTCCGAGATACCCTTTTTGCTCACATATTCTTTTTAAGACCTAAGAGCTCAATGATTAAATATTAGTTTCAGAATTTTAGCGAGTTTATCACTAAACGACACATGAACCCCATTTTGACCTCCATATGACCTTGAAATCTTTTTTCTGAGACGTTCTGAAAAAAAAAAAACGGTCCCGGGATTCGGATTAAGGACGTCAAAGTCCCTAGGAAACACATAGTCTGGTCAAAAGGCCATGGCATTTTTTTTTTTTTTTTTGTAAACCTGTGTGATCACTAGCTGAGTACTAATTTTCATCAAAAAATTTTATACGATTTGAAAGATATGACCAAATCAAATTAAAAGTTTGGGCGGTGCCACTCCTTTTCATAAGTATATACTAAGTCAAAATCTATCTCATTCTTTAGTATATGCTAATGCGCATTATTTTCCAAAGTTTCATTAAAACCACTTTAGCCGTTCCTGAGAAAACATGGCAACAGTTTTTATATACACAATTTTAGACCCTATAAAAAGAGAAGATATCTCAGAAACAATATAAGATACAGCAATTCTAATGCCAGATTCGGATTTAGAATTGCCAAATACATATAAAATAACTATTTTGATTTTTGTTTGTTGTATTTTTTTTCCAATTTTTTTATGAAAACATAAGTTTTTTAAATACTGTTTAAAAAATTATATAATTCCGACCGCGCTCCAAAATGTTTCTGATTTTAAATAAAAATAAAAACAAAATTTAAAAAAAAAAAATCATCAAAATCGGAGCTGTTCTTGAGGACTTCCATCTAAAAGGCTTTATTGACCCCGCTAATCATCCTTAAAAAACTTTTCTCCTACATTTCAGATCATTAAAATCATTAATGACATCTTCAAAATCAATTTGACGAAGAACATCCGATTCAATGGACATCAGTCTTAGCATGTCCAATCGATCTTGACCCATAACACTTCTTTGCTCATTTTTTATGAGTTTCAACTTTGAAAAAGAGCGCTCTGTTTTACAATTTATAATCATAAGTGTTTTCGTTGCTTTAGTCGAGCATTGGGAATTCTATTTTTGCCATTGATTTGTTGTTGTCATTGCGTCCCTCGAATTCTCAATTTTTAGGTTTTCATTTTTTTCAAAGCATGCTTGAACTTACATATGCCAAATTTTGTGAGCTAGCTCTTTTAATCACCAGATTAAATATTTTAGCTTTCAGATTCCCGTGGGGGCCCCTGCTTGTCGGGGGCCCTAGGCCATGGCCTAGTCTGGCCTAATGAGTAATCCAGCACTGGCAGTAACTACATTACTTTTTGTAACTTAAGGGGAAAATTTGTCCATATTTTAAACTTCACCCACAGAGTACAAACTTGACGCTCTTTGGCTTCACCTTGACATAAGTAAACAATGTTGCCTAGTTGTCAAAATCAAACGAATTTGAAGAAATGACATTCATACTGAAACATGTGTGTTATTCGGCTTTATGATGAAAAATTAATATAAATAATTACTATCGATAGTCTGTCATAAACCATCGAAACGCTATGGTGCGAGACTATCGATAGTGCCATCGATAGTTTGCGAGCTCTAGTTGCAAGTATGTAATATTTATATGTGACTGGTTTTGTGAAAACATACCTAAGTGTGAAAAAAAGTGTTCGAGAAAAATCAGTTTAAAGTTCTTGTTTTTCATTTATGACTTATTTCAACGGGTATTTTCAAGGTCAAAAAAATGTTATTAAATTTTTGTAAGTGACACCACTGGAAAGATCACTTCATAATTGACTTAAGACAGTGAAAATTTCCAAATCGATTTTTTGATACGTTAGGTATGTTTTCATAAAAAGAAAACTTAATTTTGGTGCAAAAACTTAATTTTATTTTTTTGTAGAAGTCCCTTTCCCTTTTGTACATTACGAGTTTTCATATGTGACATCTTAACAAGCCTATAGATAACCAAAACAATGGCTTATGCAAAAATTCAGCTTTCATTAGGAAGTTAATTTTATTGCCCTTTCCTATTCTTCACTGATATAACATTTTTTATTTATAGGTTTTCTAAACGCTATGAACTTCCTCTACTTGTACAGAGTGTGGTAATGAATATAACCATGTTCCTTATGATTCATCTTTGTGTAAAGGTAAAACGAATGAATGCGTCTGGCGGCGAGCAAACATTTTCAGGTTAAATTTTTCAATCATTGTTTATTCTAAGTTTTAAATTTTATCTAATTTTTTCTCATAAACTTCATTAGGTGACGACCTTCGCCTTCCGAAAGCAGTCGGTGATACAGATACTGTTGGTTCCATATCTACAGATGCTGAAGTTTTGAAGCGTCCACGTTCCAGACACTATTTAAGTGGTATAGTTTATTTTCAATCTTTGTTTTAACATGATCCACTTCTAATAGTGCAATCTGATTAGTTTAGTAAGAGCTGACAATTCTTGTTCAGACGTTGAACTCCATCGCGATTGCTTACGTAGTTTCTTTATTTTGATGTTGGAAATTTGAATTTTCGAATAAAAGAGCAGCAAGCATTATTCCAATCCGAAAACTAGCTGCAATAGAATTATAGCTTTAACACAACGAAGTTCGCACTGTTAAACACAATCAGAATGACGACGGCAATAGCTGCTTTTATTTTGAATTGTTTATGTTTTCTGATAACAATACTAATAAATAAATAATATACATACCTATAAAAATCTCACATTCGTTGAATTTCTTCTTGAAAATCTAAAAATTTTAACAGAAAACGTGACAATTCCGTAATTCCTGCCGGCGACAAAATTAAAGCTATATCTATCGCAACGTATATTTGTCAGGCCAATTTCGTCGTCCACTTCAATTTTGTTAAAGCTATTACTCATGTCTGATTTCATCAAAATAACTTTATATTTCTGACTAGCTGCTTTACCTATCGCTGCACGGTTTGCGTTTGATGAAATGATAAAATAGGAGAAATTAGTTTTTATTGTTGCCAAGAGCCGCGAAATTCGAGAGTAATATCATTTCCAAGACTAAGTTTCAATTAAATAAAGGCCTGTGATATTTTCAATAAAAGTTTAAACAAACTTAATAAAAAAATTTTCAATTCCATTAAATTAAAGGAATCTTTAATGGAAATTTTCATAAAGTTTCATTAAATTTAATGGAACAAATTTTCACTTCCATTGAATTTAATGAAAGTTGTAAAGAAAATTTTCAAAAAAGTTTCATTAGTTCCAAAGGAAGTGCAAATTTTTTCCATAAAATTTGGTGAACATTTATGAAAATTTCCATTGAAGATTCCTTTAATTTAATGGAAGTAAAAATTTGTTTCACTGAATTTAAAGAAACCTAGATAACTTAAGGGGTTTGAACACTGTAAACGTTTTAATTTCAGGTGGTTTTTATTTTATTAATTAAGAAAAATTGGCTTGACATATAAATATAAAACTTTGTATATGTATTAATTGAAGTTAGTACTACATGAAAAAATTTGATATTGATACAATTTGTCTCTTCTAAAACTTTAAACGCCGTTTTTACGAAACCACTTTTTTTAACCGCGTTGACAGCATAACTTGAAGAGTTTTTGTCCGATCAACTTGATCCCAACGGCATTTTGTAGAAAAAACATGTCTCTACAGCAGGACGTAGCGGTTTTTTTAATCTTTTTTATGAACCTTTTTTTAGAGAAAATTTCATGAAATTTTATTTTTTTTTTTTAATTGGTTGTAATTTTTTTGTAAATTGATATTTTCAAAATCCCCCACGTCAAGCTATAGCTATTTATATGTACTTTAAAAATATTTTTGGTTTTTTGCTATTAGACGCTCCGTTTTGCTGCAATGCTGTCAACGAATCATGTTTGACGAAGGACTGTGGGCCAACTCGGTACATAAAAAAAAATTACATTTTTTCATGTAGTACTAACTTCAATTAATACATATACAAAGTTTTATATTTATATGTCAAGCAAATTTTTCTTAATAAAAGAAAAGCCACCTGAAATTAAAGCGTTTACAGTGTTCACACCCCTTAAACTTAAAAATTTTCATTAAATTCAATGAAATAAATTTTTCCTTTCAATAAATTTAGTGATAATAGTAATAGTTATTCATTACTATTACATCCGTTTTTTGATAGTGAAAAAATGCCATTATCACTATACATAGTGTAATTCAAAATTGTTAACTAAATTTAGTGATAATAAAAAACTGTTCAACTACTACTAAATGCATTTTCTGATGGTGAAAGAATTTTCCCTTACACTAAATAAATTTCTTGATATTTAACATTTCTTCACTAGCACTAAATTAAGTGAAGAATAAAATTTATTGCAAAACCCCCAAGTCTGATCTTAATTATTTTTATTTGAATTTAATTTTCTTAGTCCGAATTTTATCTTGACATATGAAATGTATCAAAATGAAATCAAGAAGTACCAAAATAAAACAAATTTTACACAAATAAAAAAGATTTTTTAGCAGTACATGCAGCTGAAAAGCAGTGGCAATGCGCAATGCAACAATTTAGGTTTAAGATATGTCCGCAAACCTTTGCTTGCTGAAAAGTCCGTATAAGCTCGAGCCTTATGACAAATAAATGCCTTAACTTTTAACACACTTTGTCCCTATTAAGATTAAGAAACATTTCTTTGAAAAACATTTTCAATTCTCTTTTGATGTTTCGTTTCCGTTTACACGCAAAAAATGTTTTTCGGCGACATGTCAACTCGTTTGTATGTTTTCTTATGGCGAACTACAAATTTCTCAATATGAATGACAAGCACAAAGCGTGTCTCATGTACGTGAAACAAAATCCACTGTATTTATCCCGCGCATCCCTCTCTCTCAAAAGAAATGTTTTTCGTCAAAATGTTTCATCGTATAAATAGGGACTATCATGATTTACAAAATTTAAAAATCCATTTATTTTCAACAAAATAATTTATTTTTGTTTATAATACCAATATGCAAAAAAAAAATATGTTTAGATTTTTTATTATTTTTTATTCAAAAATGTTGAATTCCAAATATTTGCATAATAGTACAATCATTTGGGATCATAAAATGGTGTTACCTGTAAAGTTTTGCTGGATTTTTGCAGATGAGTTATTTCATAGATTTCGATGTACTCTTTCAGAATTTCAACTTTGCTACCTCGAATCGTGTTCGCTCGCGCCGCTTTATTGGAATAAGGGCGTCCAAAATCAGTTTTTTACAAATATCTCTTTAACGGTTACATTAAGAGAAAAATATTGTGGCGTAATATTATTCTTATAAAATTTTCTATAAAACTGACCTTTGAATTGTTTTCGTACAACTTATGACTCAGGAGATATCCTAATTCAAAATTTGAAAAAAAATTATAAATTGTGCATTCCGCTTATGAATAGGCACAGTGATGTATTGAGCTTAAGATTACGATAACTCATGAACGGTGAGTCACGCGTTTTAAGTAAAAATATTTATTTATAGCGAATTACTTGCACTACAAGCTACATACTGTTTTTTTCGTTTGACCTATAGTATAGGAGATATTTTTTCAGCAAACCTAAAATTTAGAAAAAAAACAGTTTTTTCAAAATAACTCCAAAACGGTTCGCCCTAGAAAAAAACATTTCATGTTTTGAAAAAACGGTTTTTTCTAAATTTCAGGTTTGTTGAAAAAATATCTCCTATACTATAGGTCAAACGAAAAAAACAGTATGTAGCTTGTAGTGCAAGTAATTCGCTATAAATAAATATTTTTACTTAAAACGCGTGACTCACCGTTCATGAGTTATCGTAATCTTAAGCTCAATACATCACTGTGCCTATTCATAAGCGGAATGCACAATTTATAATTTTTTTTCAAATTTTGAATTAGGATATCTCCTGAGTCATAAGTTGTACGAAAACAATTCAAAGGTCAGTTTTATAGAAAATTTTATAAGAATAATATTACGCCACAATATTTTTCTCTTAATGTAACCGTTAAAGAGATATTTGTAAAAAACTGATTTTGGACGCCATTATTCCAATAAAGCGGCGCGAGCGAACACGATTCGAGGTAGCAAAGTTGAAATTCTGAAAGAGTACATCGAAATCTATGAAATAACTCATCTACAAAAATCCAGCAAAACTTTACAGGTAACACCATTTTATGATCCCAAATGATTGTACTATTATGCAAATATTTGGAATTCAACATTTTTGAATAAAAAATAATAAAAAGCTAAACATATTTTTTTTTTGCATATTGGTATTATAAACAAAAATAAATTATTTTGTTGAAAATAAATGGAAATTGAAAGTCACTTTTATAGAAAACTTTATAAGCTATAATATTGCCCCACAATATTTTTCTCTTAACCGTTAAAGAGATATTTGTAAAAAACTGATTTTGGTCGCCATTTTTACAATATGGCGGCGCGAGCGAACACGATTCGAGGTAGCAAAGTTGAAATTCTGAAAGAGCACATCGAAATCTATAAATAACTCATTTGCAAAAATCCCGCAAAGCTTTCCAGGTAAAACTACCAAATGACTGTACTATAAACATTTTTGAAATTTTCTATTGAACGAAAATGTTAACATTGTTGAAGTTTTTGTTTGACTTTTTACTTAAACTAGAGTTCGCCTTGTGGCCGAAATTCGACCATTTCTATCTGACTATAAAGCCTTGGTCAATAAAACACAAAAAACTAATATTCTTCCTTTGGGTTCTGGTTATCTACATTCATAAAAAGCGGTGCAGCAGCATAGTTGCAATAGCATTCTTGTCATTTAGAGCCAGTTATTCCTACTAAAGAGCAAAAAGTTTTTGATATCTTTCCGTCCTGCTCACTCTGTCCCCATACCAAAATTCACCAAAATCAATGCCGTTAGCGTGTGGCACCGGCCACTTAAAAACATGAAGGTCATATTCACATTCCTTGGTGTATAACCAAATTTAAAAAAGTCAATGTAGTGGTTTAGCAGTGAAAGTGTTTTTCCATTTAGGGCCATGGTACCTCCTACTGAAAAACATAATGCTTATCTTATCGTTCCTTAAAGCCTACCATATCTCCATACCAAATTTCGTGAAAATCGCTGCAGTGGCTTAGCCGTGAGGGCGTTTTTTCCATTTAGGGGCTTGGCACCGCCCACTGAAAAACATAATGCCTATGTTATCGTTCCTTAGAGCATACCACTTTCTTTCTATAAATTGGTTTTTTGTAATTTTTAAAGGGTGGAATATTTGTTCTGGAATTCCTATATTGTAGGGAATTAAATGTTGATTAATTCAAAGGAAAAATTGCTAAAAAATATAAGTTTTTAAAAAAAGGGGCCCCTTTTCAAAGTTAAGAAAAAAAATTTATTTTTTTATTTTTTCTTCTTAATTTTTAATTTGGTAAGAAACCATTTTAGTAATCATATTTCCTAAACTAATTTGGGATCGCTGAACACAAAAATAGCATTTATTTTCGTTTTAGTGCGTTTTTGGGCTGTTCCAGCAGAGATAATCGAAAATTTCGAATTTCGTGCACGCCGCTCAGGAAAAAAATTTTAATCAAGTTGCCAAGAACTGCACAAAGATGTGAAATTGCACCTGAGCATTTACTGAATAAGAAAAAAAAGTTTTCAAAATCGGTTCATGGCATGGTTTTTAAAATGAGGTCGAAAAACGGTATTTAAAAAAAAAACGATTACAAACCAAAACCAAAATAGTCATTTCAGATGTAGGTACTAATGCTGAATTCGAAATTGGACGCGAAATTGCTGTATCACTTATGGTTTGTGAGATATCTCACCCCTAATGTTCAAAAAACACGATTTTTGAGGTTGTGTAGAACACGCACAAAATCGTTTTGGTCTGTTTTATGAAATGCGTCATTTAGTACTGTTTTTCTTCTTCAAAATGAGTTACAGAATGGTCTTGTAGGATTTTTCTTTAAAAAGTTATGACCACTTTAATATAACATTATAAAAGATATAGTAATGTGGCAATTGCTATAGAAAATCCATACATGATTTTTAACTTTCATGATGTCATTTTAAAATGATCATAACTTTTTGAAAAAAAGTCGCACAAACCCATTTCATAGCTCATTTTGAAAGAAAAAAGCAGTTCTAAATGATGCATTTAATAACAACTAGCAATGCATTTTGTTGCATCCAATAAAGTAGTGATTAAAAGAAAAAAATTAGAATACTCATTTTTTCCAACATTGAGACCGGCTCCAGACCTTAAAACTTATTATTTTTAAATAATTTTTTTTTTTGTTGAATTAATTAATATTTAATTCCATGCAATATAAGAATTCCGGAACAAAAATTACAAAAAACCAATTTATAGAAAAAAACTCATGAAAATTTTCTTAAAAAATTTAAGTTTTCGTACCGAAACAACAACAAATTTAATTTTGGACCAAAAATTTTTAAGAAGATAATGTTGACATAGTCATGCTCTATAAAAGTTGTCTTGAAAAAATTAGCAGTTTTGAAGTAACGGGCAGTCAAAGCGACTTCACTTTTTTAGTCAATTTTTCGACCCTTGATCGAAAACCGGCTAGGTTTTTTCCACTACCGATTCCAAATTTTTTTTTTTTGAGATCTTATTTTTTTGACCTCTAATATCAGGAAATGGACGGGGAGCAAACAAATTCTCAACTTTGCACATTTCATATATCTTGTGGGCGCTCTAGTCTATATGGATTGACACTGTCTGCATACACTCAAAAAAATATGACGGTAAAAACAACAAATTTAACAGTAAAAACAATTGTAAAAACAGTCAAAAAGACTCCCATTACATTTACAGTCATTTTAACTGGAAATTGTAGGTCATTTTTTTTTACTGTCTTTTACAATTTATTGCAACCGACAGTCAAAAATTACAGTCAAATGACAAAAACTGTTTTTTATCAAATGACTGTAAATCGCAGTTATTTAAATGGTTTTACAGTCAAAAATTCAATTACTGTTTTTTCTAGATTAACTGTAATTTACAGTTATTTTAATTGTTTTAAAGTCAAAATTAAATAACGAATTTTTTTTTTTTTTTTTTTTTATTTATTGATTTATTCATCTAGTGTAGCTTACATTTTATAAAAATTTATTGAATATACAGTAGTTTGTGTAGTTTATATTTAAATGAAAAATTTTACTTTAGCGACTGTTGTTGTTTTTTTGTTTTGCCTAAATAGGGCTCTAGAAATTAATTACAACAACAACAACAAAAAGTTCGGGTCGAACCTACTTTCGGAGATATTGCCATCGCAAGATCGGGATATATCTTTAATAAAAATCAGTATAAGTTGGGAACCCCTGGATGGATTTTGAAAATATTGATGTTATATGAAATGTATTTTACCGGACTTTATAATTGCTCTACAAAATTTTCCAATTTGAGTGACAGTTTTCGAGATATGAGAATTTTTCAAAAATTCACCCCATTTTTTTCCCAAAAAATCGTTATTTTTCATCTTTAATAAATTTCTATAGAAAAAACAAAAATGACCCACATCAATTTTCTTGAAATTAGGAACTTTTAACAACAACAATGCCAGAACAGACAACAAATACAACAACTTTACTACTACTTAAACAACAGTAATTTTAAATAAGAGTAGGGGTAAATAGAGGGCCTACGGCCGCAGCTCAGAATTTAAAACTCCCAAAAATCCAACACTGCCTTTGCGGTGGCCTTCGGCCGAGGATCAGTCCATCATATATCCAACACATAGTTTGGTAGCCAAATTGAGTTGTTGTTGTAGTAGTAAAGTTGTTGTTCTGGCATTCTTGTTAAAAGTTCCTAGTTTCAAGGAAATTATTTGGTCTATTTTTGTTTTTTTCTATAGAAATTTATTAATGATGCAATTTCAGATACATGTTGCATATCAAATGAAAGGAAATAAATTGGGCTTCCTAATTTAGTTATAAAAGTTATAGGTTAATAATACATTTTTTGGGAAAAATAAGGTTTTTTTGGGAAAAAAATGGAGTGAATTTTTGAAAAATTGTCCTATCTCGAAAACTATGACTTAAATTGAAAAATTTTTTAAAGCAATTACAAAGTCCGATAAAATACCTTTAATATGACATCAATATTTTTAAAATGCATTCAGGGGTTCCCAACTTATACCGTTTTTTATAAAAGATATATCCAGATCTTCCGATGGCTATATCTCCAAAAGTAGACCCGTTCAGACATTTTTGATTGCGTAGTCTTTCTTAGAATAAAAAACTTAACAAATCAAACTAGGTTTAAAAAAAAAATATTAACAGTCGCTAATCTAACGTTAAGCAAAAACAAATTCTATCAAATTAAACATCGCCTATAATGAGTTGTGTTAAGCACACAGCCAACATTTGAAAAACACACAGCCAACATTTGAAAAACACACAGCCAACATTTGAAAAACACACAGCAACCAACCTATATTTTGTGAAGAAATGTGTACCAGGATGTCCCTCCGTATTCGGTAGGCATTGTACTTTAAACTTAGCCAAGTCTTTGTGAGAATGTTCCTTATACCAGATGAATGCAGGTGTTGCAGGTTCTTGTGCGCTTTTCAGTAAAATATCTATTTTTGGAAAAAAAAAAACCAAATTAGATTATTCCACATAACAAATCACATATTTTATACTTACTCTTCACCCTCGCCCATTTTTGTTGTCGCCTCAATAGATATTCTGTATTTAGTATTTGGTTTTAAGCCGTCCATTTTCATTGCCGTTCTATTGGGATCGGTAATGTGTGGCTCGTATTCACGTCGCTCACCCACAAAGGTGCTTTTAACCTCTTCGAAATAAATTTTATAACCAGTGAGTTTGCCATTAGGACTTAATGGTTTCTTCCGTGTTAATCAAAAAGTCGGTGAACCTTACGTGTATCAAAATCAATTACAGCGCTGGGTGGGCCATTGAAACGTTCATTATAGACAAGCACACGCGCGAAATTCTTAGAATCGGGCTTAAATTGTGTTACTAATATTTGACTGCTTCTCTCTCCTGTTGAGTCCACTTTTGAATTTTATAACCCTTGAAATGACCACGCACAGATTCTACACTGACGGGATTTCAACCGAGTACGGCTGAAGTTGCGCTAGTATTTTGAATCATTGTTAAGTTGGTCGGAGCTTCTAGGGATCTTGCATGAATAACAATAAAAACAATTTCAATATTTTCACTTTCTTGGAATTCTGTACATTGCTTAATCAAACTTACGATCTTCTCCGGAATAGCCGAAAATTTCTTCTGCGTCCACTTTGGATTCACTAAATCAAAGTTTCAGTATAAACAAGGGTGCGTTCACTTTGCCGAATTTTTAGCGACTTTTTTATTTGCAAAGGGCTAGTTTACATAGACATTCATAATTAAAATAATCATATATTTGGTGATTATTTTATTTTTTTTTTTTTTGGTTTTAAAATTAAATGGCAGAGAATTATCTCATATTGCCAGGGTATTCCACATTTAAGAGTTTAATCAAAAATACTTTTCATAACCTTAAAAAAGGCAACTGAAAAGGCTCTGACGCTAAGACACACGCGAACGACTACATCCGAAAACACGACTGTACTCGGCTACGGACAAAACGAAAGAGGAGATTATTTTAATGATGAAATAAATGAGCAAACGATGCCACGAAATCAAACAGAGTTGTGTTTTAAAATATTTCACAAAAACAGAGTTGGGTTGTAAAATGTTTCACAATTTTTTTCCTTTTGGGAGTAAAATAATACAGTTTTCGTGAAGAAATCTACGAGATGGATGAAATAAGTGGTTAATAGCAACATAATTTGAGAGTCTATACAAAATTAACTCACAGTTTGACACAAATTTGTTGCATGAAAAAATAATACAAAAATGTATTAAAATTCATGATTATAGTTGCGCAACTATCTTGTCTGAATCGAGTTTGTATAGCAAATCTCTCGTGTGGTCGCTCACGTATGCCGCTATGTAGAATCGGATAGTTGCCCAACTATCCTGTCTGGCTCTTAATCGAGAAATTTATTAATTGAAAATAAAATTCACAGATCTTATTTTATGTCTTTTAAACAAATAAACAAATTTTTTAATTTTTACACAAGAAAAGACTTGCTAACTTAGATAAAAAAATTTTTATTTTATCAAAGTTTTTTAAAGGGAAACTATTTGGCCGCGCTGAAGGTAAAATTTTAAAGTCGCGTAATAATTCTTAATACTTTTTTGGCGTCGTATTAGATATGTGACTGATTTTGACCTCAAAATAATAGTTTTTTTGACTGTTAAAAACCGTAAATTTCCGTCATTTTATATCTCTAGAAATGACTGTAAAATTTAACTGCAAAATATATTTTACTTACCTTCACAGTAGAAATAAAAATAACTGTCGAAGAACAGTCATAAATGTATTTTCATAGAAAAATGACTATTTTTACAGTAAAAATAACTACAACTGTAAAATTCAAAATTGACTGTAAATTTTGACTGTTACTTTACCTACAAATTTTTTTGAGTGTAGCTTTTCTGGTAAAATTTCCTTCATATACTACAATCAGTATATTAACAATTGAGTTAGAAGCAAAGGGGTACAAGTAACAAAAAGTAAATTTTGAGTAAAATATAGTTAAAGTTAACGTTGCTTCATAAATTGGAAAGTGAGTTAAAAAATAAAATATTGCGCGTCAAATAACATTTAAAGTATGCTCTACTAATGTTGTTTTCAAATTTTTTCTATGAGTCCCCCTTTAAAAGTTATTAGTATTTCAGTGAAAGCCTACACCATTTTACTCAAATTTTTTTTTTGTAGTAAAAATGGAGTAAAGTTAGCACCTTGTAGCAACTAACATAGTAGAAGAAAAAACTAAGTACTATAACTCTAAGAATCCTTAAAACGTTCTCTGTTAAAGGTATTTTTTAAAATTTTTATAGAGGTCCGCTTTTAAAAGTTATTAGTATTTTACTGAAAGCCTACCGCACTCCTTACTTTTCATTTCAAAACGAAAATATTTTATTCAATATTTTAAACTCGTTTAGAAGCAAAGGGGTACAAGTGCGATAGGGTTTCACTAAAGTACTAATAACTTTTAAAAACAGACCACTAGAAAATTTTTAAAAAATACCTTAAAAAGGGAATTTTTCAAGGATTCTTAAAATTGTGGTATTTAATTTTTTCTTAACCTATGTTAGATGTTACGCTGCGCTAACTTTGCATCTTATTTACTAGAAAAAATTTTTTTTTAATTTTGTTTTAAAGCAAAACTATAATTTTGTGAACTGGCTTACCTTAATGAGGCTCTATAGAGGTGTAGGAACTCAAAATCTTTGGTAATGTTTGTTTCATAAATAAGGCAAAGCTCCCACTACCTATTCTCATACTTAACTCAATTTTTCGTAATTTGTCACTTGTACCCCTTTGCTTCTAACCCCCTCAATTCTAAAGAATAATAATTTATGTTTTCAAAATATTCTTTAATGGAAGGAATTTAGCAACAAGTGTGATATTATTGTTGCTAAAACGCCTTTTCTATTTAGATGCTTAACCTTGGCATTGTAAATTTCTTACAACTAGCACAGGCAAAAACATAGGCATTTCTTTTTCCTTCAAATAATTGAAATACTTTTTAGCCAGCACCACCTATATAGTAGATTTGCTTCGTAAACAAAAAGTACGTTTCTGAGTTTGTTTTGAAATTTGTTTCGTTTTGAATTTATAATAAAATTTCTGCCGTAAAATTATTAAAAGACGCAACTTGTTTTTCATAGTTTTGAGAAAATCGAAATTTTATTTTTATTCAGAAAAGGCAGCAACTCCTCTTTCTTAAAAAATCTATTTAATTTTTCATCTTTTTTGTATGGAATTACTGCCTTTTATGATTTTAATTATGCAAAATATGAAAACAGGGTGTAATATTTGCAATTTGCAAGAGAAGTGGAGAACGATTGGACTAAAATATAGATGAAAAATTGCTTAATCCGATGGGGAAATAAAGTTTGAAAGGCCGTAACTTAAGTTGCGGCCTTATATTTTTTTAACGGCAGATTTGCTTCGTAAACAAAAAGTACGTTTCTGATTTTATTTTGAAATTTGTTTCGTTTTGAATTTATAATAAGGGGATTCCTTTAAACTCGTAAAGCCTCGAAAAGCACGTAAACCTCGAAAACTTTCGAGTCTCGTAAACAAAATTTAAAAATTTGTATGAAAAAAAAAGTTTACCAGGACTCGAAAACTTTCGAGGCAAATTCGATGCGTAAATAGCCTCGAAAAAGTTCGAGAGCGATTGTTGTCAAATAAATGTATTGAAAAATATTTTTTGTTTTGAAAATGGAATTTGAATTGAATATTTTTCAAATTATATGACAGCTGATACGTTGCTTACACGTTTTTAGAAATGTGTGTTCCTGAAAAAAAACTCGTTAACTTTCGAGTTTTTCATGGTTTACGAGATTAAAGGTATCCCCTTAATAAAGTTTAATTTATACGTATTTTATTACTATTTATTTAAGAAATCTGTTAACTCGTGTGCTGCCATTGTTCAGTCAAGTGTCCACGGAGATCCTGCCTTGTGAAACAAATGAGCGTACATTAAAAAATTGTTTTTTAAATTTTAATTGTAGATCTCGACATGAAATATTTTTGGAATTGGACTGATTTTCAATCGTACTTGGATTTCATGCTTGTCGTTTGGGCAGTAGGAGCAGCAATTACATATCTAATGCTACCAGTAGAATGGTTTATGGAGACAGTCGGATTTTTTGCTGTCTTTACAGAAGCTATGTTGGGTAATTGTCATTTTTTAAATTAAAGTATGTGTCTTTATTAAAATATGTACAACAATAGGAGCCCCACAATTTATACGCAACTTTAAAAATAAATCAACATATGGAATGAGTATACACATGGTTATTATGTGGACGCTTGGTGATATGTTTAAGACTGGATACTTCATTGTAAGAAAAGCACCGTCGCAGTTCTGGATTTGCGGTACATTACAGGTACATAATGTATTAATAAGAAAGCATTTTTACTACTTTCACTTGAAGCCCTGGTTAAAGGATTACAACATAAAACTTGTTAGATTTTTGCAAACTAATCACGATTTTTTTTCCCGAGTCTAGGAATATTAACTTAGCAGCCTTTTTGACGCGCAACACATCGTTACTATATTCATCTGAAATCCAAAAAGACGTAACAAATTTTTTTTATTTTTTTCAAAAACAACGGAAAGTTTTTATTTTTCTGCTAAATTATTCCAAGTGAATTTTTGTCACCGGAACTATCTTTATTTAGCAATGATAAATAAAGTGTGAAAAGTCGTTTGCGCATAAGAAGTTTTTCAGGGTCGAACATTGCAAAAATCATTTTTTTGTAAATATCCCGCTAACGGTTAATTCTATGGAGAATTGTTGTGCTGCTATTTTGTAACTCAAGAAATTTACTATAATGGTGCTGGGACTGTTTTCGGACAGCTTGTAGCTTAAGAGATAAGCCGATTCAAAAAGTGTTGAAACTTTGTGACGTTTAAATGCTACAGTACCTGGAGACCGATCCCTGCTCGGTCAAAAATCTAATCTTATTATTTTAGTCGATGTTTTTATACATAGCTATTTTTTGTTATGAAACTTGCATCGTTCACTTCTAACGGTCATGCTTTCAAAATGATAAATAAACCGATGAGAATAATAATTAGAAATGAGAATAATAATAAGAAAAACTCGGAAAGTATCGAATGGTATAGAAAAATATCAAAAACTAAAATTTTTTTTGGTGAAATAGACACGGTGATACGGAAGAAAATTATTTACGTATAAAAGTGTCGCTAAAATCGGTTGATATGAAAAAATTTGTATTTGCTGATTCAGAATCTGTTTTTAGCGAAATCCTATCAGATCCCCTTCAAAAGTTATACTAAAAATACCTTTTAATAAATATTTTTGGAATTCTTCAATTAAAAATATGTTGTTACATTTTCATAAGGTTACGAAGCTTCTGGGAGGTAGTAGGGGAAGCCTAGATTTACAAAAAATTGCATCCGGAGGGGGTCTAAAATGTACCCCTAAGAAGTTATAGGGTTAAAACTGATTTTCTGCCTCTTTTCAGAAAAAAAATTTTCTAGGATCACCCTAACGTTTTAGGGAAAACATTTCTATGGCAAAGATTTAGCTAATTGTAAGAGCTTTCAGACAATGCATATGGTTTATAGGGTTTAAAAGGATTTCGCAAATTTCTGGACCTTTAAAATTGATATTTTAATATTTTTTTCCCCATTTTTTGACTTTGATGGCCTTTTTAGTATGAAAAAGGTCCTATTAATATAGCCTTTCGTAATTCTTTTTGAAATCTTCGTTAAATATTCTTTCATCCGGTAGTACATTTGTCATACCAATTTTTTTGATTGAGGTTAGACAACAATACTTTTTTATGTAACACATGCGTTGCGCTGCATATGATGTAGTGCACGGTGATACGGAGGAAAATTATTTACGTATAAAAGTGTTGCTAAAATTGGTTTGGATAATAAAATTTATTTTTTTTGCTGATTCAGAATCTGTTTTTAGCGAAATCCTATCAGATCCCAATTAAAAGTTATACTAAAAATACCTTTTAATAAGTATTTAAAGGAATTCTTCAATTAGAAATATGTTATGTTACATACATACATACATATATGTTGTATATATATGACAAATGCACTATCATATTAAAGGATATTTAACGCAGATTTCAAAAAGAATTACAAAAAGCTATAGTAATAGGACCTTTTTCATACTAAAATGGCCATCAAAGTCAAAAATTGGGGAAAAAAAATTAAAATATCAATTTTAAAGGTTCAGAACTTTGCGAAATCCTTTTAAACCCTATAAACCATATACACTATCTAAAAGCTCTTACAATTAGCTAAATCTTTGCCATAGAAATGTTTTCCCTAAAAAGTTAGGGTGATCCAAGAAAATTTTTTTTTCTGAAAAGAGGCAGAAAATCAGTTTTAACCCTATAACTCCTTAGGGGTACATTTTAGACCCCCCTCCGAGTGCAATTTTTTGTAAATCTAGGCCTCCCCTACTACCTCCCAGAAGTTTCGTAACCTTATGAAAATGTAACAACATATTCTTAATTGAAGAATTCCAAAAATATTTATTAAAAGATATTTTTAGTATAACTTTTGAAGGGGATCTGATAGGATTTCGCTAAAAACAGATTATGAATCAGCAAAAAAACGCAAATTTTTTCATATCAACCGATTTTAGCGACACTTTTATACGCAAATAATTTTCTTCCGTATCACCGTGTAGAATGCCCTAAAATAAATAAATGGGATATGCCACGCACCCAAAATATTTCGTCTTTTGTATGCCGGCTGAAATATCTTATCTTTAAAGGATTGGAAAAATCCGAAGAGATATTTGGACAAGGAAGAGTGTAACTATTCGATGCTATTAATAAAAAAGAATTTTACCTTTTCTTGTAGCTAGCTGTAAGACTGAACACAGCGTTTTCTTCAACTTCAAGCAAGGATATTTCAAAATCCTGCAGGTATAATGACAGTTCTGCAGATGAAGACGGACTAAGCGTCAAAAAGTACATCAGACTGCATATAAGAATTAAAATTTTTTTTTTTTGTGCCTGAGTTATTAACCAAAATTTTTATTTTGATAAAAAAAATGGGCGTGGCAATTATTAAACAAAGTCTTCTTTTTGTTATGCTTTAGATACTCCTGATCCAGATCCGCATACCAAATTTCATCAAAATATGTTGTATCATTTGCGAGAAATAGCATTTAATGTGTTTTACTTGTATGGGAGGTTCCACGCGCACTTTCGATATTTTGCCTACTTTCAGGTCGTAGGTGTCAAAAAGCAAGTAGACTCCCTGTAGTTAAATTCAAAAAGATTGCTGTAATAGTTTTCTTTTTATAGCGCACTATTTTTTGTGGGCGATGCCACGCCTTTCAACAAGTTTTCCCAATATAACGGCAAATCACATATTAATACTTGTTTGCAGACGTAACAGCTCCTAAATTTTCATTAAAATTGTTGGAGTCGTTTTCGAGTAATATTGAATCAAAATTTTCAAGAGCTAAAAAGTGGGCGTGGCACTTCTTCGATCCCTGTTTCAAGGCATTATTAAACCGTACCTTCTCACCAAATTTTAGTCAAATATCTTGTATAGTTTGCGAGTTATGACCATATCAAATTTAAAATTTAATGCGATGCCACGCCCTCTGGTGAGCACTTACAAAGTTCAAGCCTAGCTCATTCTTCATTGTATGCCAATATCTAACACTATACCAAGTTTCATTGAAATCGAGAAAAAAATATTGAGTACAAAAAAACAAACAAACAAACATACAAGTTTATCTCGTATAAGAAGAGAAGATACATACATGTTTCTTTTCCGAGTTCACGAAACACGAGTTATTGCTAACCATGCATGCATCGACTAGTTGTATGTTGTTTGGTTGCAATATATAAAAATTGTGCCACGCTCTTTTATCAGAATCTACCAAGGTTTTGTTCTGTTCTGTTTTTTTTTTTTTTTGGAAAAGAATCGTTGATTTTTTCCGAATGTAGAGTATTCTCCGTATTTAGAAAACTTACTGTAAGAGTGATAGCGCTACAAACATTTTTAACTTTTAAGGCAATGACATATAAAATAAAATCTAACGCTTAACACTTTAAAGTTGAAAATGTTATATGTTTTCAGGTAAGCCTGGACATCGCGATTCTGCTGCAGGTTTGGATATATAGAAAGAATTCTGGACCGCGCAATAGTCATCGTGGAGATTAGCAGTTTGCCCCCGATGAACAACAACAGTCACAACAACACCATCCGCAAATAAATTCTGACAACAATCAATCTTTACCAAATACAACAAGCAGTGGTGATGATCATCTCTTAACAGCCGACGCAGAGGATTTTCATTTCAAACGGGTTAATAATTATCACGACAATCAAGCATTTCAGTACCATAACAATAACACACTAATTAATGGTAAACACGACGACGCTGGCGGAGGAAATGTTCTGATTATACAACAACAGCGAAACAACAAACTTTCGGGGGTTTTGCCAAGAAGCGTAACTGGTGTAGATGCAGCTGGCAGTTTTGGTAGTAGCGGTGGAGGAGTGCGAGCAACATGCTTACGCCACCAAAATTTAAAGTTAAAATTTCAAAGGTCACACCAACGCCACAATGCAACCCAAACACTGGAGTCAGCATTGAATACTTATAAACGCCATCAGTATAATTGCAATTTGCACAACTGCCCACAAAATGCACCGGTGTGCTGTCACTGCTGCAAGGACAATAGTGTTAAATGCTTTCAAATAACAAACAAAACATCGCACGGGGACTGCTTTCAGCAACTGCAACCACAAACCAAATGTCAGGATAATTGTATTCGTGATATTAATATTGGTACTGATGTGAAGTGTCACTGCCACATTACTCATCATTGCCACAAACATTATTCACCTTGCGGTGCGTTCAGGGGCAGTCGAAATCATTTGCAACCACAGAAAAAGCAGCATAAACTACGCCGAGAACACTGCAGCAAACGGAAGCTCAAAGTATATAATCAGAAATCTCAGCATCGGCATCTTCCAAAATCAATTACAAAGTCTTCCCTGTCAAGTGATGAAAAACTGAATGAGCCAAGCCGGCATATGCATCGGCGCCGTTCTCCGCAAAACATTAAGAGTTCCTCAATTATGCAGGACATTGCTATTGAGATCGATGCAGCCACAACATTGACAGATAATAATAGCTGCTGCAACTCAAGCACTGGCACCTCTGATTTCTCCTTTAAATTGGCGAAGAGCAATGATCATGATCCAATAATCATGGCACCTATGCACGACAAATCTGATAGTGATCGTAAACAGCGAAGAGCCTCGTTTAATTCAAATACTACGGTTGAGACATCGGAGCTGACAGCCGAAGAGAGCGACAGCGATAGCGAAGTGTGTGCAAGACACTTGCACAGACATAAATCTAAACCTAAAAAACAGTCCAACATTGGTGACGTAACAATCTGTGCAGAAACTTCTACCACTACTCCCATTTGCTGCAATGATCCCAAGTGCTGCCGAGTTGCAGCACTTATTTCGCCTGCTGAGGCGCACAACGAATGTGTGAAAATAAAGCGAAAGCGTTTCATATCCCAACACTACTATAGCAGTTGTTCCAAGTGTTCCAGTTGTAGCTGTCACATGCGCACCAGTAGCTGCAGCAGCATTGATGATTTTGAAGAAGATCATGAAATGACTGTCTCTGTTGATTGCCACCGTTGCCATCTACAACATCAAAATTCAAGTGTCGAGGTTGATGACGACGTTGGAAATCATAACGCACAGCGCGCTCAACAAATTACAGATACAGGTTCGCGTGACAGTCGGCGAAGCAGTCGTGAAAGTTTTTGTTCGTGTAATTCAACCAGCTGCTGCTATTGCAGCTGTGACGATTGTGATACTAGTCATGTGAAACTTCAAACGTCTCCAGGGTGTGTTGGTGTTGCTGTAGATATAGAAGACCAGCACTCTAGCACACTTACACCGTTAACTGACCCATCTTCTATAGTTTCCACACCACTCGCTGACGATGCAATAACGTTGCGCAGCGTGAGCACAGGTATAGGAGAAGATTCAAATTCACAAAGTCAGTCTGCGGAATACTTTTCGCTATCTTCAAACCAAACTTCACTGCAACAAGAACTTTCTATTTCGTCTACTCACATCATTGCTGCGCCACCTGCGGCAATGACATCTCGGAAGCAATGCAAGCACTACAGCAAACACCATCGGCACAAGCTCGACTCTCCAGTCAGCAACTATTTATGACGTAGTGTTTCGCTGGTCGCGTGGCCAGCGATCGATGTGGATTCATTACTGCAGCAAACTATACGAAAATCGGCCATATTACACGATACGCTATCAGTTGTTCAACAGCTTCAAAAACCGCAACAGCTGCAAGTGCAACAAACCCGTTACAGTGGCAGTAACGGCAGTTCCACTGCTACGCTTACGCCCTCCATAACTACAATTGCAAAATTCCCACCGCCATCTACATTCAATGGCTCGGCAACGCAATCATCAAATTCGTCTCATCAGCAGCTATCATCAATAACATCGCTGCCTACTGCCTTGACAGTTACTTCTATTTGCGGCAACAAGGGTGGAGTCGGTACTTCTATTGTTACGGCACCGACACTGGGCACCACGTCAGCACCTAATAGTGGCCGTGTGAAGCGTACATCTAAATTTTCACCAGTAGCTGCAGAAAGTTTCAGCTGTGATCCATTGATTTTTGCGCAAGAACGTCGCTCTACAGAAATTATTTTATAACAAACACGCGTCTTGCTAAATATTTACGCCTAAAGGAAGTCGTTTAATTAGTCAATTGGCGTCAACATCTATGTTGCGTTTATTTAGTAGATATAGATTGTAAGATGGTTTGACTTTATCTCTTTAAATATGTAGATGAAAAAAAATATAAATATATATAAAAATAAAATCAAAGAATCGCGGACTTTGGTTGCAAAAAGGTGAAAAAAGCTTACAAGGTCAAATGTGATTCGCATATCGTGTAACGTAAAGTAGTAAGTTTATTGGCCTTGAAAGGTATTTAAGAAAGGCTTTAAAATTTTCAGCCTTAACGGTTGTCCACAATTATTAAAACAACTCACATATTAGAATCTTATTAATTTTTATAAAATACATATAGTACAGCAACACAGAATTTAATTTGTTACATTTCAATTTATGTATGTATTAGCAACATAAAAAATGAAAGCAATACACTCTCAACTGCATATAATAATTATGTATCCATCTTATTGGTGGCTGATTTCACTTTTGATTTCTATATTAATTTAATTAACGAAATTGAAAGCCAAATTGTTTTGGTAAGATTTTAACTCAAGCTGTTTTATGCTGTTTTTCGGGGGTTTCTCATCTTTTATAAAATATATAATTATTGTAAAATATTTATTTCTTTTTAATTAAAAAAATGCGAGACATATTGATGATGCAAGTTATTTACATTAATTATCGTTAGAACATGCACCTTAGTTAATGATATATTTCACTAAATATACATAATATTATAATTTAGAGAAATTTAGCTTATTACTTGAAATATTTGTAAATTTAAAATAATTATATATGAATATATCTTTACTAATCATATTATCTGAAGGGTTAATCATATTATCCAATGCGAAGCATAATATAGATTTTATCAGGCTCTTGGCGTACAGAAAAAATTAAAAAGTTTGCCACAGATTTTGAAAATTTATCATGAATACACAAATCTCCGTTATTTTCATGAATGTGTCTGATAGTGTTTGATCACCAGCTGTAATCAAATGCAAGTAGATGACACTAACATAGAGGTATAAAAACAAAGGTGATAATCTCTCCTTTATTCAGGGTCATGTTAGATAGTGCCACCTAATTGCATTTGATGAAGCTTGTAATCAAACACTATCAGACACGTTCATGAGATAAATGGAAATTGCTACCTTTGTTACTATACCCTGCATTTTGAAATTAAAAGAGTAATGTGTTCAATTTAAAATAAATTACACAGGCCTGCAAATTCGAAACTTTTTTTCTTCTCTTGATTTTTGAAGCCAATTATGGTGGTTTGGGGCGTATACTAAAGGTTTGGTGGCCTCGCACTATATCAAATGCCGAGCTACATCAAAAATGCAAACAGAAGGCTATAGCAAACGAGATCAAGCTGCGCAAATGGGGATGGATTGGTCACACTCTCCGGAAACCACACAGCGAAGTTTGTCGCCAGGCCCTTGAGTGGAATCCACAAGGCAGTAGAGGACGTGGTAGACCCAAAACCAACTGGAAAAGGTCGTTGGAAAAGGAAATCCAAGAATCGGGAAAATTGTGGAGAGATTTCATATTGCTCCTCCTAGGAGTTAAAGGAGAATACATACATACATGGTGGTTTGAGACCTCCTAATCACGAATCTGAACTTGGTTTATTTCCATCACGTCAGAATTTTGAGATATTCCAATTTTCATCACCTCAAAAATAATGAAAAATCGTGTGTTTTTCACTGTTATTTAAAATTTTCTCGAAAGTCAGAGAGCAATTCTGTAAACGGATTTGGGCTCAGCATTAAAAAATACATTGGAAATCACTCTCGTAATTTTAAGACGGGTACCCTTGTTCGTCTGTGCAGCATTTGAAAACTTATTAATTCAATCGTTTGTGCTTATGTACTCTTCAATATCACGCCTAAAGTACTCAACATATTTAAACCATACTTGCACCATATATTTTTTGGTGCTCCTCGTACGATCAAGATAAATCTGTGCATAATATTCATCCAGATATCAAGTTTCATAATGCAAGTAAAGTAAGTAGGTGTGCTTTTTTTTTTTTGTTTTTGGTATGTTTTCTTTGCATACCGAGCGCACCGTACTTTCATTCGATTACGGAATATCAGGCGGATATACGGTGTTAATATGGTTTCAATATACTTACTGGTATAGGTGTAGGAGTGACTCAAATAAAATTTTCAATTATTTTGGGTTTTTTTTTTGTATGAGAGGTACAACACAATGTCCAATCAATCCCATATTTCTTATAATTGTGTTGGAGCACCAAAAAAACATCTGGTGCAAATATGGTTTTGATCCGTTCAGTAGTATAGGCGTTGTAATCTTGTATATACAAAAAAGGCACTTAAGTAAAACTTAAATTACTGAAAATTGTGACGTGCTGTAATTTTTTCACTATTTTTCTCGTAATCAGCACACTTAAATCTATAGAAATCGCTTTTTAAAACTTAGAAAGGGAAACCCATGCGGGAATGTGTTATTTATAGAATTCATGTTTGTAGAATTATTATTGTTAGGAAAATGTATACTTATTTTATGAACTTAGTCATTATTTGCAGGAATCCAGAATTCTATGCATTATTCAACTTAGAAATTTATGACAATTAGGATAAAAGAAAAAAAAAAAAAAAAAAACTACTAAACATGGATATGGTGACATATGTTTCGGTAACCGCCACGTAACCATCATCAGGCCAATTTATGTTTTATTTGATTTACTTTAAATTAAATGAAATAACAATCAAAAAATTGAACTTTTTGTCTGAGGCCGGTATTGAACTAGGAACCTTTGTAGTCAATCTCTCTACATAGCGCATTTACCATAGCAGTCTTGGTCTTGTTCTTGCGCATTAAGTCTTTGTCTTCGTCTTGGTTTTGATATTGAGTCTTGGTCTTGGTCTTGGTCTTGATCTTGCTTATTAAGTCTTGGTCTCGGTCTTGGTTTTGGTCTTGAAAAAATTTTCAGAGATATTGAGCATTTAAAATTGCAAAACCATATTTTTCCAAAGCAGTTGGGTTTTTAAGATGCCAAAATTCAAATCGAGAGATGATTTTATCTTCAAAACGGGCGTGAAACAAATTTTAACTATAAATTAACAAGACTTGGTCTTGACAATTATCGTGAGCAAGACCAAGACCATAGCAGTCTGGGTCTTGCTCTTGCAAAAATATCAGCATCTTGGTCTTGGTCTTGGTCTCGCAAAATTAGCAAGACCAAGAACAAGACGCAAGATCAAGACTAATTTTGCTCATCACTTTTTTTGAGCAGCGCACTCAAAGTAATTTAAATTGTTCGATTCGAATTTTTGCTGTAAATCACTGTTATATGGAAGTATTTTCATGATCATCGGAACAAAATCTGATAAAATCAATTTTATTCTTTGGGGCTATCCATAAACCTTCGTGACGCTAAAGTTTGCCAAAAATTTACCCAATCCCCCCTATGTGACGGTAGCGTGAAGAAAAAAACACAAAACATACAAAGCGTAGCGCTTGCCAAAACCCCTTCCACCCTCGGAGTGTCACGAGGTTTATGGACAGCCACTTTTAACCGACAGTTTTTTTTATTCTGAGTTTCCCCAAACATAATTATTTAGAACCTACTACATATTTGAGCCAGAAATGCCTATAAAAAGTAGGTACATATATTTATAAACATTTAAAAAAGAATGTATGAGGTTTAAGTTAAGAAATTTTCGGTTTGAAGTTCGTCGAGGTTCGGGAAAATAATTTTGTATACCATCCACTGATTAATATATCAACTGAAACCACTTTAAAGTAAATCTTGAGGTATGAAGGTAGTGTTTGTTGCTAATAATACTAAACATGTAATTTCGACTTTAAGTTATACACATTTCAGCGGGTACTGAAAATTTTACTTTTAGGTATGGTTTAGTCAGACCGCGTCACATATACATATCGATGCATCAAACTCAAGTTACTTATTACGTGACAGCACATTTGGTTCCATCTTGTGTCAAATTTTGGTACCTCTAGCTTGAAATTTGAAAGCCTGGGAGCTATTTTTGAAGTCAACCTACATTTATTTTAAACAGATTTTCATACAAAAAAAAAAAGTTAAAATACAAAAATGCTCATAACTAAAAACTACGATTTTCGAGTTACCAACTTTAACGAGTTACCAACTATATCGATATGTATATCCATTTCTTCATGTCAATGGTTTTTTTATTTTCTGAAAAGTGGTTTTATCGGATTTTGTGTTCCTCATTAAAAAAAATAGTTTATTAAAAAAAGCATACACTTATATACATACTATATATCTATATATAATAATGTTTATTATGAAATAAAATAACACGAATTTTTCTGGATATTTAGACATATCTGCGCCCATTGGTGACTTTCGAAATTAATTAATTTTTTTAATGCTGGTTGTTAACTACAATATTTTTTTCTTACGTAGCTCTAATAATTTAGAATCTTAGCATAAGATAATGACTAATGCAATATTAAGTTTATTTATGTAAAATCGATTTGTTAATAATTATATTTGGCCTTGTTTAATTTTATTGTGCTAAAATTCAGATTTTAAAATCAGTCTAACGTATAATATAAAATCTTCATGTTAACAAATATTTGTATTTTATTCTGGACCAATTTAAAGTGAAATTATTTAGGAGCATTGTTCAATAAAGTTTTAGGATTTTTAACGGCACTTATTAACCAACATTTAAAGTTAAAATAAAGCTACCATTGATGACTAGGGCGCTCAAATCTAAACTTTGGATTGAAAATGCTTATTTTGCATATCAGTCCTCAGGAGCCAATGCGGTTAATAGTCTGTTCTGTCAGAGATTTATGTAGTAATGAGTAAAATTAAACTTGGCCTTGAGTCTTGGTAATTTTTCGAGATCAAGACGCTGATATAATTTGAAGATCAAGACTGCTATGGTCTTGGACTCTGTCACGACGGTTATAGTTAATGGGTATGTCACGCCCCTTTCAAGCATAAAATCATCTCTCAATTTAAAATTTGGCGTCTTTAAACTCAACATAAAACCTAGACCAAGACACATGGTTTGCTTATCACTAGATTTAGCAAGTGATTTAGCCGTAACTCACAACATTCGTCATGTATTAATCTTTAATCCAAAAAACGAAAATTGAGAGGATTTTGATGAAACTTGGAATAGTGTTAGATATTAGCGTACAATGAAGAATGAGCTAGGTTTGAACTTTGTAAATGCTCACCAGGGGGCGTGGCACTCCCCTACATTTTAAATTTGATTTAGTCATAACTCGCATACCATGCAAGGTATTGGTGAACGGGTACGGATTAATAATACCTTGTAATGGACAAAAAGTGGGCGGGATCGAAGAAGTGCCACGCCCACCTTTTATCCCTTGAAAATTTTCATTCAATATTACTCGAAAACGACTCCAACAATTTTAATGAAAATTTAGGAGGTGTTACCTCTGCAAACAAGAAGTTGTATGTAGTACTTCGTTATATTGGGAAAATTCGTTGAAGGGCGTGGCACCGCCCACAAAAATACCAAACGGTATAAATAGAAAACTAATAAAGAAAACATTCTGAAAGTAACTGTGTGGAGTCTAATTTCTATAGGGCATCTCTGTTCTGAAAGTGGGCGAAACAGCGCCGTTGCGCGGGAAACCTCCCATACAAGCAAAATGCGTTAAATGCTATTTCTCGCAAATGTTACCAAGATATTTTAATGAAATTTGGTATGTAGGTACTACTTATCAATGCCTTGTAATAACCGAAAAATGGGCGGTATCGAAGAAGTACCACACCTCCTTTTTAACCATTGAAAATTTTGATTCAATATTACTCGAAAACGACTCCAACAATTATAATGAAAATGTAAGAGATTGTATCTCTGAAAATAAATAATAATATGTAATATGCCGTCATATTAAAAAGACTTATTGAAGGACGTGCCACCGCCCACAAAAATATAATACGCTATATAAAGTAATCTTTCAGAATTTAACTGTAGGGACTCTACTTGATATTAGGCACCTACGAACTGAAAGTAGGCAAAACATCGCCTGTTGGCGTGGAACCTCGCATACAAGTAAAACACATTAAGTGCCATTTCTCGTAAGTGGTATTTCGATTAAATTTAGTATTCAGTCTTACAGCGTAGCTTAAAGAAAAAGTGAAATTCTCTTTTAATAATGGCAACGAATAGCCACACTTTTCCTTATCAAAATATCCTTTCTGATTTTTCCAATAGGACTCTTATTGTTGTACAATGTATCTGGCAACTCTATGAATAATGTCACTGGTTTGTAAGAATAATAATAAAATAAAGTTGACAGTTGTTGTCTAGCAATTAAAGGAATAACACACTTATTTTCCGAGTTATGATCCTCTGAAAATAAGATATTTCAGCCCCCATACAAAAGACGAAATATTTTGGGTGTGGGGCACATACTATTTATTTATTTTAGGGCATTCTATTTCACCGAAAAAAATTTTGAGTTTTTGATATTTTTCTATTCGATACTTTCCGAGTTTTTTCTTCTTCTTATTCTCATCGGTTAGATTATCATTTTGAAAGCGTGGCCATTGGAGGTGAAAAGGTACGAGTTTCATTACAAAAAATAGCTATAAATAAAAACATGGACTAAAATAATAAGGTCAGATTGTCGACCGAGAACGGATCGGTCTCCAGGTACTGTTTTACTTACAAGAAGGAGAAATGCTAAAAACCGCATAAAACTATTGTGACCGTTTCACCGAAATGAGCTCCATAATACAACAGCTTAGATATGAAGTCTCAGAGGCCATTTGACGAACAAATTATTATGCGCATAAGTTCTTCGTAACGAAGCTTGAAGCTTGGAAGTGGCATTCTTTGATAGAAAGCATGTTATTGAGTCTGTCCATGCTGCTTTGGATGAATTTATGGCCAAGTCATCATTGGAAAGATTTGACGCAGTTTTAAAGCGGAATAGCGGGTAAAAAAACATTGATAAAATTAAAATTATGTTATTTCACAACTTTTAAGAATTTTTTAAGTGTGCTACTTAATGACATTTATATATTGAAAATTGATTTGTTTTAATTGAACTTTTAGTCATATATTTGCAAAGATCGATTTACATATAAATCTATCAATGCATTTTCTAACACATCATTATGACAAATCACAACTTTGAAGAGATCAACGGATAATTATCAGCATTCTTCTCCCCCGTGACTTCAATTGACATAGAAATATAATTATCGATCTAATAGCAGATCCTTTGTGCTTGGAACATCAATAAACACTTAATCGTTTCTAGAGGTTTTCTACTTGGACTTCCTGAGTTTATTACTTATTGCATGCACCGATCAAACGTCACGAGCACAGGAACGCCTTAAAAATGTTTTCCGGGCTGATCGAAAGTACACCCAAATTGCGAATGAATGTGAATTACTTCTCTGATAATGTATTTGCTGTTTTCGCAAAAGCAAATCATCTTTAGAGGAGTTGGCTAAAGTTTTATTTTAAAAAGTGGTTCAGATTTTTGAAAAACCGTCATATCTCTAAAACAATGACCCAAATTGAAAACTTGTTCACAAATTGTAAAGCTTGTTATAGTGCAGTTCCATATGACACCAATATTTTCCGAATCTGTCCAGCGTTTTTACAAAGCCATTCACCATTCATTCAAGCTGATGCATTAGTTACATTTTTACGTTATCTTTTCATTCTGAAACAAATTGTAACTAATATAATAAAAATCATTAAGATTTTGCAAACTGAAAATTAGCTCATTAATGTTGTCCCGTTTTTTGGGGTTTCAAATGGATATGGAAAATATGCAATTATTTATATATAAGTGATAATTTACTTTTGTTCGGCTCCATTAAAAATGGAATTACAACATAGATTTAGCCTTTGCGCACCGCTATGTTATTAATTGTAATGTAAGAATGAAATATACATTATATCATTATTTTAGCGCAGTTACATAGTTAAAATCCTGACATTAATGTCTCGGGACTCGCAACCGAAATATTCAGAAATAAGATCGGATTGTTTGATTTCAGCTTTGTTTTTTTTATCAAAACTAGTTCTTTTTAAAGACTACATTTTTTCCCCTAAGGGTTATGAACACTATAAACGCTTTAATTTCAGGTGGTTTTTATTTTATTAATTAAGAAAAATTGGCTTGACATATAAATATAAAACTTTGTAGGGGAATGTCGCATAGGTTGGGACGGGTTTTGTTTTTGGTCAGTGGTTTTGAAACGGATGGAAAAATTGTTAATTTAAATAAACCAATAAAAAGGTATGGTCATCGGCTACAACTTTTTTATAGAAAGTTATTTGATATCGTGATCAAGTCAAAAGTTATAGCTATTTTAATGATGACAACTTTTTTTACCGAAAAAAAATTTTCCGTATAAGTTGGGACACTTTCAAAAATCCCAAAGTAAGCCAAAAAGTTAAGTTAATCTGCATGGTATTATTTTTATTAAAATATTCATTGAAACGTCATATTTCAAAGAAACAATTTGGGTAAAAATTATCATTCTGCCTAATATGCGTAAGTGAACTTGCCAAACTCATGGCACATAAATGCGTCTCAATCTTCAAAAACTCATTAATAAATGCTTTTTAATTATTATAAATACAATTGCATTCATCAAATATTGTAAAAATATAATTCATATGGTATCGCATTGCCTTGGAATAAAAAAAAGTGCTGTCCCTACTTATACGACATGAGTGTCCCAACCTTTACAAAGTTGCCATTTCTTGAAAGCCCAAAAATAATATTTGCCACAACAATATACTTATTTCAATTACTCTTTCACGCAATGAAAATACACTGAATACAAGACACATTGAAAACACTTACATGAAATAATTGGTTTAAATTCGGCAAATTACGAACTCACAGAAACTATCAAAAAGATCTTTTTGAAATGACAATTTACTCTTTGTTTGGTATAGACATAATCAACAAGAGTTTTTCGATCTTTTGCACATGAAACGTTAGGTTATAAACAGACTTTACTTCGAGAGTTGAAACATAGGTGTCGCCAGTATCGGAAATTCAAGAAAAACGGCTGTCCCAACTTATACGGCGTCCCAACCTATACGACATTCCTCTATATGTATTAATTGAAGCTAGTACTACATGAAAAAATTTGATATTGATACAATTTGTCTCTTCTAAAACTTTAAACGCCGTTTTCACGAAACCACTTTTTTTAACCGCGTTGACAGCATAACTTGAAGAGTTTTTGTCCGATCGACTTGATTCCATGCCTTTACTGCAGGACGTAGCTGTTTTTTTTTTTTTTATTTTTTACTTATTTTTTATGAACTATTATTTAGTGGAAATTTCATAAAATTTATTTTTATTTTTTTCAATGGGTTGTAATATTTTTGTTAATTGATATTTTCAAAATCTCCCACGTCAAACTATAGTCATTTATATGTACTTTAAAAATATTTTTGTTTTTTGCTATTAGACGCTCCGTTTTGCTGCAATGCTGTCAACGCCACTGGCATCAAATTTTTAGGCGCGTCATGTTTGACGAAGGACTGTGGGCCAACTCGGTACATAAAAAAAAATTAAATTTTTTCATGTAGTACTAACTTCAATTAATACATATACAAAGTTTTATATTTATATGTCGAGCCAATTTTTCTTAATTATTAAAATAAAAACCACCTGAAATTATAACGTTTATAGTGTTCATACCCCTTAATATTCTACTTGCTTTTTAATATCCAGTATTGATCCCTAGTAAAGTACATTGCTCACTTCAAAAATGCCCCATTTCAGATTTACACCGCCCATTTTTCCAGTGATTATTGTTTGTCCCGATGCCTTTACGTATGTACCAAATTTTATTTTTCTTATTTCTGATAGTTTCAGAGATATGATGAATCAAATTATTTAGAGGGGGTGCAAGCGGCCATAAACTTTCTCCTGATAACATTTTTGGTAAATTTTACATGTGTCAGATGGATAGCTTTCGAGTATTTTCATATTTTATTTAAACATAAATTTTAAGATAAATTTTTTTTCAATCGGAATTTTGTTTTTTTATAAATAAAAAAGTGAATTTTTAATTTTGAAAGTGGCTTACGTCCATTTATGACCCCATATTATTTTTAAAAAATTTTTAATTTTTAATTGGGTTGGTAAATTTAATATTTTTAAACACAAAAAAACTTTATACGACCATGTTATCAGTTACCAATATTTTTAAATTCATTAAAACGCAAACCCTTCAATATCTCCATTTCAACATAAATGGACTTATAGTAGAGCCAATAAAGCCTTTTTGACGGAAGTCCTCAAGAACAGCTCCGATTTTGATGATTTTTTTTGTTAAATTTTGTTTATTTTTTTTTTTTATTTCAAACCAGAAACATTTTGGAGCGCGGTCGGGACTACATATATAATTTTTTAAACAATATTTAAAAAAATTATGTTTTCATAAAAAAATTGGAAAAAAAATACAACAAACAAAAATCAAAATAGTCATTTTATATGTATTTGGCAATTCTAAATCCGAATCTGCCATAAGAAATGCTGTGTCTTATATGGTGATATCTTCTCTTTTTATAGGGTCTAAAATTGTGTATATAAAAACCGTTGTCATGTTTTTCTCAAGAACGGCTTAAGCGATTTTAATGAAACTTTGGAAAATGATGCGCATTACCATATACTAAAGAATGAGATAGACTTTGATTTAGTATATACTTATGAAGAGGCGTGGCACCGCCCCAAACTTTTAATTTGATTTAATCATATCTTTTACATACATATCTTTTAACCATATAAAATTTTTTTGTTGAAAATTAGTACACAGCTATTGACTATCAATGCCTTAAACGTATAATGGGCAAAAATTGAAAATTTTGATTTTCATCAAAATCTGTATTCGAGTAATATTAAAATCAAAATACCAAAATTTTTAGTGGTTGAAAAGTGGGCGTGGCACTTTTTCGATTTCTAATAGAAAAGTGGGCGTGGCACTTTTCCAATTTCTAATAGAAAATCTATTTTAATCTATTTCAGTCTAATGGATTGAAGTGGATTTGAAAAATATAAAATTAACTTATTATTCGAGCAATGTTTTCACTTTAAAAATGGCATTTACATAGTCGATGTTTATAAAGTGCAGTAACAAAAAATGTTTACATTAACTTAAATAATTGCAGTTGGATTAAAATGGATTAGATTGACGTCGATCGTGCTTTTTTCCAAGTGCACAAAACTGTAGATGGATTTTAATTCCTCGCCTGGTGCGATTGGCTTCTGCAATATTTCACGTCGCGTTTTTGCATAGTCTGCGCTTGTCGCACTTTTTAGAGATGATCTTAATTGAAGTAATTCGAGCTTTTGGAAAAATATTTCCAAATCTATATTGAGTGTATGGTCTGGATAAAAATCTGGATCCAGAAAGATTGATAGACTACGTTCATTTAAAACCATTCCAATCTTTCGCAACAATCCATATTCCCTGGATTAAAATGCATTGATCCGATTCTGAATCCAAATCTATCCGAGAAATCTGGTACACAATTCTGGATCGTAACAATCCATATAATTTAAATAGATTGATCCGATTTTTAATCCAAATCTATCCGAGAAATTTCATAAAATTTATTTTTATTTTTTTCAATGGGTTGTAATATTTTTGTTAATTGATATTTTCAAAATCTCCCACGTCAAACTATAGTCATTTATATGTACTTTAAAAATATTTTTGTTTTTTGCTATTAGACGCTCCGTTTTGCTGCAATGCTGTCAACGCCACTGGCATCAAATTTTTAGGCGCGTCATGTTTGACGAAGGACTGTGGGCCAACTCGGTACATAAAAAAAAATTAAATTTTTTCATGTAGTACTAACTTCAATTAATACATATACAAAGTTTTATATTTATATGTCGAGCCAATTTTTCTTAATTATTAAAATAAAAACCACCTGAAATTATAACGTTTATAGTGTTCATACCCCTTAATATTCTACTTGCTTTTTAATATCCAGTATTGATCCCTAGTAAAGTACATTGCTCACTTCAAAAATGCCCCATTTCAGATTTACACCGCCCATTTTTCCAGTGATTATTGTTTGTCCCGATGCCTTTACGTATGTACCAAATTTTATTTTTCTTATTTCTGATAGTTTCAGAGATATGATGAATCAAATTATTTAGAGGGGGTGCAAGCGGCCATAAACTTTCTCCTGATAACATTTTTGGTAAATTTTACATGTGTCAGATGGATAGCTTTCGAGTATTTTCATATTTTATTTAAACATAAATTTTAAGATAAATTTTTTTTCAATCGGAATTTTGTTTTTTTATAAATAAAAAAGTGAATTTTTAATTTTGAAAGTGGCTTACGTCCATTTATGACCCCATATTATTTTTAAAAAATTTTTAATTTTTAATTGGGTTGGTAAATTTAATATTTTTAAACACAAAAAAACTTTATACGACCATGTTATCAGTTACCAATATTTTTAAATTCATTAAAACGCAAACCCTTCAATATCTCCATTTCAACATAAATGGACTTATAGTAGAGCCAATAAAGCCTTTTTGACGGAAGTCCTCAAGAACAGCTCCGATTTTGATGATTTTTTTTGTTAAATTTTGTTTATTTTTTTTTTTTATTTCAAACCAGAAACATTTTGGAGCGCGGTCGGGACTACATATATAATTTTTTAAACAATATTTAAAAAAATTATGTTTTCATAAAAAAATTGGAAAAAAAATACAACAAACAAAAATCAAAATAGTCATTTTATATGTATTTGGCAATTCTAAATCCGAATCTGCCATAAGAAATGCTGTGTCTTATATGGTGATATCTTCTCTTTTTATAGGGTCTAAAATTGTGTATATAAAAACCGTTGTCATGTTTTTCTCAAGAACGGCTTAAGCGATTTTAATGAAACTTTGGAAAATGATGCGCATTACCATATACTAAAGAATGAGATAGACTTTGATTTAGTATATACTTATGAAGAGGCGTGGCACCGCCCCAAACTTTTAATTTGATTTAATCATATCTTTTACATACATATCTTTTAACCATATAAAATTTTTTTGTTGAAAATTAGTACACAGCTATTGACTATCAATGCCTTAAACGTATAATGGGCAAAAATTGAAAATTTTGATTTTCATCAAAATCTGTATTCGAGTAATATTAAAATCAAAATACCAAAATTTTTAGTGGTTGAAAAGTGGGCGTGGCACTTTTTCGATTTCTAATAGAAAAGTGGGCGTGGCACTTTTCCAATTTCTAATAGAAAATCTATTTTAATCTATTTCAGTCTAATGGATTGAAGTGGATTTGAAAAATATAAAATTAACTTATTATTCGAGCAATGTTTTCACTTTAAAAATGGCATTTACATAGTCGATGTTTATAAAGTGCAGTAACAAAAAATGTTTACATTAACTTAAATAATTGCAGTTGGATTAAAATGGATTAGATTGACGTCGATCGTGCTTTTTTCCAAGTGCACAAAACTGTAGATGGACTTTAATTCCTCGCCTGGTGCGATTGGCTTCTGCAATATTTCACGTCGCGTTTTTGCATAGTCTGCGCTTGTCGCACTTTTTAGAGATGATCTTAATTGAAGTAATTCGAGCTTTTGGAAAAATATTTCCAAATCTATATTGAGTGTATGGTCTGGATAAAAATCTGGATCCAGAAAGATTGATAGACTACGTTCATTTAAAACCATTCCAATCTTTCGCAACAATCCATATTCCCTGGATTAAAATGCATTGATCCGATTCTGAATCCAAATCTATCCGAGAAATCTGGTACACAATTCTGGATCGTAACAATCCATATAATTTAAATAGATTGATCCGATTTTTAATCCAAATCTATCCGAGAAATTTGGTACACAATTCTGGATCAGAATCGATTGTTAAAATTTAATCCATTTCAATCCAGACGCGGCACAAGGGCTTAATCATTTGCAAATGTGCGTTTTTCTTTATTTCTTTAAAATTTTAATTTTGTAAAATGCATGCATACATTTGCATCTAAATTTGTACCTGGTAAATATTTTTATTTTTACTCAAAACCAAGGTGAATAGCGTCAGGCACCTTTGTCTTGAGTAAAAACTGTTTTTCCTACCTCGAAATGATTTATGCAATAACTCCCCAAGTCGAACTACGCCTTTGCACGCTTGCACGCAACTCTTCAAACAGTATATACATATTGCTCTTCCACATTTTATGATCGGAATTGAAAGTTCAAATTAAGTACACATATATTTGAGGACCCTAACTTTTCAAATAAGCGATGGGCGCAAAAATACCGTAAGTCGACTTAGGGCGTTATAGTTCGCAGCGCCTCAATTGTCTTATCCAATATACAATGTTAATTTTTTTCAGTGTGCTGTAATGAAAACACTGTTCTTTCTCTCTCGCGCTCACAGTTGAAAAGCTACTGCTTGAAGGGCAAAGCAAATGTCAGCAACGATTTCTTCGTAAGATTTTCGCGATTTTTAATCATTAAAAAAGCAATAAAATAAATTAAATACTCTTGTGAAAACAAAGTATTAACTAAATAAAACCTGTGGAAGGTTTGTTTCCTAACTAATTGCAAAAACAATTGGTCAAAAAACTGCAGAGGAGTGTCGATAAGAATTGTGCTAAGTTCGAAGGAATTTTGCTCAATTTGCAAAAACGACATTGGTCGCCGAAGTGGAACAGGATATTTTGTAAGTAAAAATCTGTATACATTATGCCAATTCATATGGAATCTTGAAGGAATACGAATCTTTATTATGAAAATGTGTAGATTCCTGCAGTTTAACTTGGAATTCATTTGAGAAAAGTGCTCTTAAATAATGACGTTCAACGACTGGTGGTGTTCATTCCCCAAATCCGTGCTATCAGAAAAAAATAATTTTTTTTTTCACAAACATTAGGCTACGCTTTATCTCTACACTTTATCGCTGTGAGCCCAATTTTGTTGAACCAAATTGACATTCCAATTAAGAATTTGGAATCGAAAAGTGGCATTCACATATCTAGTTTGGCAGCTTAAGTACACTTGGTCAAATAAATTGAAATGAGTCTAGGATTGTTAGAACCCAGCAGTTATGGCGAAAGGGCTCATATCCTTGTATTTTACTCCGATTTCATACGAAATCCTACGATACTCCGCAATTCAAAAAAATACTTCCCCTTTTTCATTTAACTTAATACAAAATGTATTAACCAACATAGTTGGAATAATCTTACGTCAAGAGTCTTAAACAGCCCAATTCTAAACAAAAATTTCTTGGTGCAAACTGGTGCATGGGCACGTCAAATTTGTAGGCAAACGGAGGGAAGTGGCGCTTTCACCTCCCTCCGTTTGCTTACAAATGACTCACACGGTGTGATTTTGCACTTGCACTCTTTTCCCTTTTCTCATATTCTGAATAAAAAAATTTGTAGTAATTTCCCTTTTCGCTGTTCTCCTATTCTAAACGAGTTGTGGAGTTGTATTTCATGATTTATATTTTTTCTAAAATGAAACGTCGCGAATCGTTAGCGTCATAAACACCCTTGTCGCTCGCGATTTTGCTTGTAGCTACGCTGCTTGAAAAATAAATAAAAAATCATCGCGCTATGAAGTCGCTTGTGTTATAACGCATGATTCAATAATTCAACCATGGTCATAACGTAGGCTTAGAAGAGCAGTGTTAACGCACGACCGAGCGACACATATCCCCTTTTAAAAATGACAGGTTCAATTTATTGTTCTACTTTTATTTTTTTTGTTTTTTTTTTTTTTTTTTAAATATAGAGTTTTCTTGTTATTCCTTTAAATCCCACGAATCAAGAACTAAAAAACAATATGGCGGAACGGAAGTAGTTTTTTACCTATCTAGAACCTTAAAGTATTAACGAAATTCTAAGTAAAAATGCATTAATTGAAAATCATGTTTTTCAATCCACATGGCATTAGACTTTTAGTACGCAAAAGCAGTTGTTCTTTACCGCCAATAAAGTCGAGGATTTCCAGGGTACATAACCAATTTTATCTTTTCTTTTATGCTATGAGATTTTTACTGTTGAATGGAATACATTCATTGGGAACCTTTTTTCACATATTAGTTAAATCGATATTTTTCTACACAAATAAAAATATTTCACTTGTGAACCGCTTGTTTTCAAATAAATAATATTTTACAACTGACTAAAAAGACCCAAGAACTCGGTTTTACCTCGATGTCGTTCCAGTCCATGTTTTTTTTTATGCAAAGTTATTCACTGGGGTCCAAATATACAGAAAAAGTTTGGTTTTAAATCGGTCAACGAGCTAATCGATTTGCAGGGTCGAATTTCAGTAACCAAATGGTCTTCACATTGTTTCTGTATCAAAAAAAAAAAGTTTAGCAAAAATGAACTAAAAAACTGAGTAATGCACTTAATTTCCCGTTGAGAATCTTTATCGAACTTTTTATGAAAAAAGTGAATTTTTTCCGTTTTTTTTTTTTAGTAAATTAGCAAGAAATAAAAACGATACTGAATTCGAAGCCGGCCTCTGTTTATTTTTTGAGATTTTTAAGTTTATATGTGTTGTACAATTTGAATTTGTCCCAGCGCCAGCTCTAAGCTGAAGGGATAAACTTAGTAACTAATTTATAGATTTATTGATCAAATCTGTGAACTTTTGACAAAACAACCTTACTCGATTTTCCCAACTTTTCAGGAGAGCAAAAAAAAAAATACTTTGATGCTTCTCAATTCTTTTTGTGTATGAATTGGAACAAATGTTGAAGTTTTTTATTATAAATAAATATTAAACATATGTTTTCCATTAATTTTTTTGTTTGCTGTAAGAAGTGCTTTTGTGAAATGTTTTTTTGCCATTTAACCTGTATCTTATCTCGACTTAAGATGTTTTGTGAAGAAAAAACCATTTTCTTATGTCGATTTAAGTTGTTTTGTGAAAAGCATTTGTAGAAGTTTTTTGTTGCAAATGCTTGAATTTTTTAACCTATTTGAGATAAGATATTTTTTCAAATGCATTTCGAAATAAAACATCGAGATAGGTTGATTTTCGATTCTATATCTTTGCAACTAAAAGTCATAGAGATATGTTTATGTTTATGATTAAAATCCGGGAAAATTGTCTTATTTCGAGTTAGGTTGTTTTGTCAAAAGTCCACAGAAATGTTACACATATATGCGATTGACCTTCTTTTTTCATTTTCATTTTATTAAAATGAAAATGGAAATGAATGAATTTTAATAAAATGAAATAGTGCAGGCAAATTAGGTAAAAACAGGTATTCATTTCTAATTTTGTTGAACATGAACCCATTTTGATCAGACATAGCTCATTTTTTTCGTAATAAAATGTAGAACAAAACCAACACATTAGTTTTTTGCGGCTTTCCCCCAAAACTTTTTAATCCCCCCTGAATCCCCAAAATACCGAATAACTCAATAAAACTGTTTTTAAATGCTTAAAAATGGAAAATAATGTAATTCAGGGGGTTGTCGAGGTAGCTGAATCCAAATATGATGTTAGAAAATGGAAAAACATAAAATGGCGCCAGGAAAGCTGTGTATACACCCATTTTAAGCAACAAAACTGGAAAAAAATCGTTATAGTGGACTGCCTGAGGGTTTTAGCCTAGAAGTTTTGTTACAGTGAATGAATTTATACGGTCGAGGTGGGATTTTGTTTTTTATACTATAAAAAGTAAAGTTTAAGAAAAATTTTTTTGTGCTTTTGATTTGTTTATTATTAAAGCAATAACTACATATAAAAACAACCCAAAATTAAAAATATTTGCAACATTTTGCAAACCATTTTTTCTAAACCAATTTGAGGTCGCTGAACACGAAAAACGCAATTATATTTTTTTCCTTGGGGCCGTTCCCGAGTTATTCCATAATTTCTATTTTCGAGGTTATAGCTTCATATACATCCACATATTTGTATGACGCCAAGTCCGATAGATTTTATTTTTCAACGATTACGAAGAGTGATTAATGGTGCTTCTTACAAGTATACCAATGATTATGCTCTGAACAAAATTGACTGAGTTATAAAAATTTGAAATTTCACATTTTTTTTTAAGTTTTTCATATCAACTTCAAGTGAAACTCTTTGTTTTTGGCATATATTGTTTTAAAATAAATTTTTTAGAAATTTTATTAAAAAGCGCATATAATTGCAAACATTTTAAGTCTATTTTGAGCAAAATCGATTGAAAGTTTCAAAAGATATTAAGGATTTAGTGCAATAGGGACAGTTTGATTAGAATTTTTCCAGAGCATTTTTAAAATGTTTGGCCTAAGTCAACAGATCCAATTTTTCAGCCTCCAGATTGGACACTCTACACTCATTGAACATTTTGAAATCAAACTGTCCCTATTGCACTAAAACCTTAATATCTTTTGGAAGTTTCATGCGATTTTGCTCAAAATAGGCTTAAAATTTTTGCAATTATATGCGCCTTAACGGCCCTAAGGAAAAAAATATAATTGCGTTTTTCGTGTTCAGCGACCTCAAATTGGTTTAGAAAAAATGGTTTGCAAAATGTTGCAAATATTTTTAATTTTGTGTTGTATTAACTTTTTATAGTTATTGCTTTAATAATAAACAAATCAAAAGCACAAAAAATTTTTTGGTAAACTTTACTCTTTATAGCATAAAATACAAAATCCCGCCTCGACCGTATAAATTCATGCACTGTAACAAAACTTCTAGGCTGAAACCCCCAGGTAGTCCTCTATCACGATTTTTTTTTCCAGTTTTGTTGCTTAAAATGGGTGTATACACAACTTTCCGGGCGCCATTTTGAGTTTTTCCATTTTCCGACATCATATTTGGACTCAGCGACCACGACAACCTCCTGAAGAGTATAATTTTCCATTTTAAAACAGTTTTACTGAGTTAATCGGATTTTTGGGAATTAATGGGAGATTGAAAAAGTTTTGGGGAAAAGCCGCAAAAAACTAATGTGTTGGTTTTGTTCTACATAGATTTTATTACGAACAAAATGAGCAATGTCGGATCGAAATGGGTTCATGTTCAACAAAATTAGAAATGAATACCTAATTTGCCTGCACTTTTAGGCGGCATATAGTAATTCGTTATTGCCGCAGACGTGTGTGCAGATAAGCTGGCAACACTTGGCAGCGATCGGTTCGTTTGACTGTTTCGATTTTTGACAGCAAAACACAAATTATTAGAAATTGAAGTCCAGGGAACAATTAAGCATTTATTTTTATACATTTTTATTTTACTAGGCAAAAGCGGATTCAAATACAGAAACTACTAACGTATATAACTGTGAACAATAGTGACAAAGATATATTTATTATATTGTTTGCAATGGAGGTAAATTTATCAAAAAATGCGACATTAGAAGGTGCTGAAATAGTGACTTCAGAAACATTGACGACCCCAACAGCATCCGTAGCTTTCACAAGCGTTGCAACTCCCGTAGTGGCAACATCAAAAACATTGAAACGGTGCTTAAGCGTCCCCGTAATACATAGCCTTCCATCATCTTCGGCAAGTGGAAATATAAATACCAATTTTTCTATGAGCATGAGGACACGATCAGCTGCTGCGGCTGCTGCTGCCCACAAAATCTGCAACAATCCAACCGAAATGTTGGTGGATACACCGAAGAAATGTTCACATCCCACAATGCAAGCCGACATCACTGCTTGCCATAATTTGCATGGTTTCGGCGGCATTGGCGGAAATAATGCTATTAACATTGGTATACCCCGTTCCAACCCATCATCAAGGTAAGGAAGCGTACTTGATTAAAAAAGTGATTTAGAATAACTTTTTTTTTTTTTTTCTTTAGAGAAGTGTCACCCGCTCCTGTCTTCAATATATTTGCTCCACGAGCGCGTCGTTACTCAGCTAGTTATAGCCCACTTGGCAATGTTGGTGGAAATATTGCAATTGGAGTTCCTGCCACTGGATCAACCAGCAGTGCGCCTTTACGTTTGACTCCACGTGTATCACAACTTCGGCAAGAGGAATGCATTGATATCAACAGCCGTGAAGTAAACCATGAGCGAGAAGTGCACAGCGCCATGCAAATGTCACAGAGTTGGGAAGACCTCACACTGGTCGCTGAGAATTGGTCATGCAAATCTGATGAGTTTAGCAATCCTTTGCAGGTGTCTTTGCCATCTGGTATTACAAGCTGCTCTAGCCCAAGCCCAACAAGGTAAATATATATTCTGAATGCTTTACACTGTTTCCTTCGTATCAGCCAAAATAAAAAGGCGAAATTATTATTTTTGATTTGAATAATCATCAGAGTGGTACTTCTAATATGCGCATAGTAAAAATTGCCAAAAAAGTGTTATTTTTTAGGAAATATACAACCCTCATTAAATTTTTATAGCGAGTGCAGTCAAAAAAATTTCATCTTCTAAAATTAACATGTTTTTCTTCATTTGCGATGATGCATTGTCCCAGGTGCATTTACATCGCGATTCCGCAAGTACGGCAATTTATATCGGGCAAATAATCGGATTATGGGGCTATAGTATATAATGCGTTGCCACGTCTAAACCGCTGCACCTTGGAAATTCAGAATGCAAACATTGAAAAAGCATGTTAAGAAAACTCAGTTTTTAAGTAGGCGTAGCCACTCCCCTTATGGTAAAAAGCGCTGTTACGGCAGCTTCAAAATTTTTCTCTTGGTTGACTTTTAGAATATGCCTATATTGTGTAATCTCCCCTCCCCACGTAAGAAACCATAAGATTTTTAACCACCACCTCCCCCCCTCAAAAAAAAAAAAAAAATAAAAATCTAACGTAATTATTGAATTGTTCCTACCCAAAAATATGAAAAAAATTACAAAACATGTATAATGTAGTTAAAAAGTTTATTTTTTGCCGAGACCTTTGTTTTGACTTGGCTTATAATCACTTATAATCTCGTGTTGCGTTTCAAAATATTCGATAAGCAGTTAAAATTTTTTTTGGTATTTATTTAATATTGTTTAGATGTTCGTTAAAAATCAATTTTGAACCCGTTAAAAAAAAAATCGTATATGCAAGACTATAATTACATAATGGGGGTTATCGTGAATCAATATTCCCGTGGAATGCTTCTCAGACTGCCGTGCAATCTCTATTGCAGTGTGAGAATATTGATTCACGATAACCCCCAATGTATACAAATTTAACAACTTCATTGTGCATGGTAAGAAAACAACTTTTGGAAAACAAACTTATACTCAAAATACTCGAACATGCAACAACAGCACAATCAAATCGGGAAATAATAGAAAGAGATGTTAGCAACATAAAAGAGTTCAATATGCTGCCTTCAAACATAAGAAATTGTGATCAATTTGCCTGTTTTTTATTGGTTCAAAAGTTTTCTTAATTTTTAATTTAATCTATAGCTTACTTAAATAAATAAATATAAAAAAATACTTAAGCTAAACGGCTATAAAATTAAACAAAGACACGATTATTGCTAAAAAGGTTTTAGCTTTAGATATGAAAATGAAGGAAAGTGCATATAATTTTTTAACAGTAACAGCCAATGTCAGATATATACATAATATTTATTATTAGCGAAGTCTAATTCAATTTTGACACATTTAAACACATTTAGAAATTTTTTTTATAAAAAATTCAAACCGCCTTAGATCAGTCTTTGAATTCGTTCGACTGGATGACCTAGAAGTCGAATTGCATCTATTATAAAAAAATTAAAATTATAAAAATAAAACTATTTGATTTGTTTTTATTTAAATAGCAAAGTCGGTTAAGGAGTTTTAAATTAAAAAAAAAAAAAATTGCATAAATTAAAAGACACAAAGGGTAGAAGGGGGAGGTTTCGACACATGGGAGGCTTTGTCAGTGCCAAATTTTGCGATTTCTATTCACACTAACTCCCGCGTGTAATACAAAAATTCTTACTCCTAATGGTACGCAGTTGTCATAAAAATGTCTCTGCGCAATTCGGCTAGTGTGCGTAAGTAGTCGTGATTTTGTGTTTTTATAGCAAGTTGATGTAATATTTGCTTCTTGCTTTTTGTGTGATACTCGGTTAATATAATATAAAATTTCCGTTTTTTTAACCAGATACTTAAATATATTATTACAGTTAATACTACATTTAAGGTTTGCAAAATAAATAAAAGATAATTGCGAAATTTTGGAAATTTGGAAACAAGTGGATAAGGAGGATTCGTCAAGTGTAAATGAGAGGATTCAACAACTGAAATTTATACATATGATTCAATTATTTTCTATGAATCTGATTTTTCACGAGATATGGAGTTCGGTATTAATGCCGATGTACAAATGATATAGAATCAGCCTGAATCATGTCGCGAACTCGTTCAAGGCTCTGACCTTCCTGATCAGAATGATTTGCTGGATATGGTCCCGATTGAAGACGATATCCCTGATTTTCATTCTCCCATTGTATCACCGGAAGCAATTCGTCTTTTACCATCTACATTCAAAAGGTTGAAGGTTTCAAAAAATCAAGGGAATCAAGAATTTATGTGACTGACGAAGCCTCCCCAAAAGTGGGAGGTTTCGTCATTTATTTTAACTACGGTTTTTTGGTCACAGTTCCGAAAATAGCGAACATATCGAATTTTTGGTGATTTACAAAAGAAGCACACATATTCATGCATAGTCTATGTGTATTCAAAATAGCATGCACAATTGCATTTGGAAGATATAAGGACTTTCTTGTTAGGGTGTAGAAACCTCCCCTTCTCCCCTATATACATATGAAACGACCCATGTATTAAATTAATAATGAAAAATTTTTTACATTTGGGGCCGATTTAACCTTGAATTTAGCGACCACCATTATCAACATCCACTGAAGCATGTTTCTATTTGGCCAAACCAAATTGATTACGTTCTCTTATTTTAATTCTCTTTGAAACACCAGACGAATCTCTGATTGGGTTGACAGATTGAAACATGATAATTTTTTGTGAAAAGAGTCTAATGATATATTTTGTATTATTTAAGTTAAATGTATGTTGGAAAACCAAATGACCGTAATGACAGAGTTAAAGTTTTGAAGACCATCCAACCAAAAGTATTGGAACGGTTAATGGTAACTAGTCGCTATTGAAATTTTTCTACAAAAGTAGATAAAAAACTCAAAGAACTGTGCCACTCATCATGTTTGAAAGTTTGGAATTTCTGACTGCACAGCAAATTATAAAATCCAAACGAATCATATCGGATATGGTGTCTTCCAAATTTATAGAGGGGAATTAGCGAAAAGTTTTTAAAATTGTTATTTTCGTTGTAGTTTGTAAAAAAATTCTATAGATGACCAGAGTTGTTGATCAGGGATTTTTGTTAAATTCGCTTCAAATAAGGATCCAAGAGAATTGTAGACCTTTTTTTATCTGGTTCATCATTGAAAAATCTACGAATTCTTTGGTTACCATGCTTCCAAATGTTGTTGTGAAACATCGTCTCATACTGTATCACAGATAACTGAAATATACAGGGTCCGCCAAATAACTTTTTTTTTTTTTGAAAATTCTATAAAAAAAACTACTGGATATTTTCTCAAATTTTTTTTTTTATTTGAAAGAACAATCCTTCCGGTTAATAATGGAAAATAATTTCATTCAAATGGCTGCCTCGGCTGGCCATGCAGTAGCCTACGCGATCGGTCCAATTTTTAAACACATTATCGATTGTGTGCAGCTGTATTTCACCAATGGCTTCACGAATATTGTCCTTTAAAGCGTCAATTGTCTCTGGCTTGTCGGCGTAACACTTATCTTTGAGGGCACCCCACAAATAATAGTCCAACGGTGTCAAATCGCAGCTCCGAGGTGGCCAAACGACATCAGCTCTGCGGCTGATAATGCGATCTTCAAAAACAGGGCGCAAAACATCGAGTGTAGCTTCGGCTGTGTGGCACGTAGCGCCGTCCTGTTGAAACCAAATGTTGCCAATATCCTACTCTTCAAAATTCGTTCAACATGGCCCGATAACGATCGCCATTGACTGTAACGGCCACTCCTTACTCATTTTCGAAGAAAAATGGCCCAATTATGCCTCTGGACCAAAATCCGCACCAAACAGTGACTCGTTTTGTGTGCAGCGGCTTTTCAATGTATGCGTGCGGGTTTTCTGTGCCCCAAATGCGATAATTTTGCTTGTTTACATACCCGCCAAGATCAAAATGAGCTTCATCTGAAAAGATGATTTTTGTGGCAAAATCGGTATCTTCTGTAAGTCGATATTTCCCAGCGTTGTTCCAGCGTATACACAACCATATTCGTTCAGCGGAAGGATAAAACTAATTATCTGTCAGATCAGACATGAGCTAAGTGTTACCATTTACGAAATAAGCACTAGTTGAAAAAAAAAAAAAAAACGTTAGATGGCGGACCCTGTATTTCCTCGCCGCATGCTGCTGTACAGTGTTAATTCTCCACGAATTTCATTGCACTCGCTGGCAATGACAGTATGTGGTTTCTTGCTCTGCATTAGATGGTAGTAACAATCAAAGAATTTTATTGGCTCAAAATTTCCAGTAGAACATTTCTTCATTAGCGTAAAACGAATATAACGTGAGACTTGAACAAACAGCGAATACATATCGAGCACATCGTCTTGAATTTCTTTTAAATATCGCTTCATTTTTACAGCAAGAATTTAAACATTTCTTTACCACTACTACAACGCCAAGTTCGGATGTGGATTGTTCCTTATTGGTCGAATCTACAGCTTTTCGTTTCCTTGGCATTTTACTGACTAAATTGAACCTAAAAAGCCACTATATACTAGGGATGTCAATTTTTGGGCTTTTTGGTGATCCCGGGATTTCGGGATTATGAAATTGCAATCCCGGGATTTTGTGGAATTATCTGGACGCAAAAGCTCGCCAGCACAAAATTTGTTCAAAAACTGAACTGAAAAGGATATTCATGGAAAATGGGAAAAAATTTATCCGAGCTAATGTGAAAATCTAATTCAAAGGATGCCAAAAGGACTAAACATGACAAATAAAAACAAAATAATGTAAACTAATTACTGAACTCATGTAAAAATTATAATTTTGTTAAGGTGTACGACTTTGGCTTTGGTACTGAATATGCTTGATTTCTGTAACTTTTTATTTATTTTCAAAAATAACGGAAAATTTCAAGTTTGGTTTTTTGTTAAAATTGAAGGATTAAATAGGCTATTTAAAAATGTACTTCTAAATTCTAAAATTATTTTTGCGTACTTAGTTTTGGGGCATTGAAAAATAGTTTGTTTGGTGCACGACTTTGGCTTTGACCTACTGTACTTATGTTATAAAATTTTTTCTTATGAAATTTTTTTATCCAAGTTTTTTCAGGCTCTAGGTCAATTCCAAACAAAACTCTTCTTTGTTTTAATGAAATACATGTTTTTGTTTAATTTTTCATTATTTCGAACTCCTTCGGTGTTCGTCTTCAGGAAAGAATTTTACAATTGAGTACAGTGCCGGATTAAGACAAATGGGGGCCCTAGGCCATTCAAATTTTGGGGCCCTCTTTTTTTAATAATTGTAAAATTAATCTTTGTTTATGCATTTAAAGAATTTAAGGATTTTGAACACTGTAAACGTTTTAATTTCAGGTGGTTTTTATTTTATTAATGGCCTGTTTCACCGCTCCCAGATAAAGTTCCTGATAGCGCTATCTATCAGATATGTGGCAGATAGACAAAAAATTCTGTTTCACAAGTCACAGATAGAGATATCTGTAAGATAAAGTCCCTGATAAATTAACTGCCACATCATGTTGTTGATAAAATTTTATCTGCCAGATATTTAAAAAATTTTTTGAAATTACAAATTGTATTTTGGTTTATTGACAAACTTTTTCCCTGAATATTAAAAAGGAGGTCTATAGTTATAATTAGGATTTCAGAATATGCCTCATTAAATTATGACATTGAAAACGGAATATATTGTTTAAAATGCCCGATCTCCGTAAATAGCGAATCATATGAAAGTGTCCAAGGCTGCTTCCGTATTTGGCGTGCATATTTATATTGAGTAATTTCCAATATGAATCCCACAAATATTTCCCCGCAAGACCTTCTGAGGACAGACCTTATAAACTAAAAACGAAGAAAAGCAAATTCTTGCTTTCATGAATTCTAAACGTGCCTTCGTGAAGTTAAGCGAGTATTGTACCAACAATCCAAGTACGATGTAAAAGTACAACACCGTGGCTCATTTTTTCATGTAAAAACCGATTGAGTAGCAACAATTCGGGTCACAGGTTATTTGATGCAGCTGCTTCTTGCTTCTTTGGGTCCAGCATTTCATGCTGTCCAATCCGACTATCTTTTTTTATTCTTTGAAATTGATGAAATTCGCAACCACCTGCGGCCAATTTTTAGTGTGATCTTGTACATATGAAGGTAAGAAAGTGCATTGTTAAAAAATTGGTCGTCGAGCAGCGAGAATAGGTGAAAATTCGTTTTAATTACGTTCAATCCCATCAAAAACTTACTCAATTTGTTAATTTGAGTTCTGCTTACAATGCAGAGTACCATTAAGCGTTCCGTTTATGTAAATCGGGTTGAAAACTAGGGCATTAGTGCGTCAAAGGCAACTAGGCTCCACTGGTTTTTTTTTCTTATGAAGAGCTACATGGGCATTAAAGTCATGGTCTCGAGAACGCAGAAGTTTTCCCGGCTTTCTTAGTTCTTTCTTAGCTGGTTGCGAATTCGACAAAATATAGAAAAGGAAGTCGTCTTGGATAACCCGAAACGCTGGTCCCAAGGGAGAAATAAGCATCTGCATACATGTGACCTGAATTTCTGCAGCTTGATTTTGGTGCCTTGCATTTTCAGCGCATATGTTATTAAAATTATTTGAATTTATTGGATAATTTAACCAATTTGAATTTTTAAAAAATTCCATTTTTTGTTTGTTTATATTTTGTATTGAATTATGACATACATTTACGTTTCTTACGTTTAAAATATCAGAAGGAAATCTGACAGAAATTTTATTCGTAACTTCGAGTGTGAAACAGAAAAATTTATCAGGCAGATTTATCTACCAGATTATTTATCTGCTAGATTACTATCAGGAACTTTATCTGAGACCGGTGAAACAGACCCTAATTAAAAAAAATACGCTTGACATATAAATATAAAACTTTGCATATGTATTAATTGAAGTTAGTACTACATGCAAAAATTTGTAGCATCCTTGGCAACTTTTTTTGTAGCCTTTATCTTCTTTTTGACCAAAGCCCAGAATTTTTCAATTGACCAGATTTCTGGACAGTTTGCATGACTTACTTCACGAGGCACCAAAATCACATTATTTCTTGAGTACCCCTGCAAGGCTATTTTACTATGTATAATGACAAGATGCTAAGTCTGGCCAAAGGAAAGTGGAAACTTCATGCTTTCGTGGGAAAGGCTAAAGTCTTTTTTCCAAGCATTCCTTAATATAGAATTCGGAGTTTAATGTTCCAGTGGTTAAAAAAGAATTTCTTCTTTTGCCACAACTGCAGTTTGCTTGCCAAACCAAAAACTTACGAGGAAATTTCGACTGCTTTTTTGACTTAAGCTTTTCGCCCACATTCCCCCGCGTGTCTACAGTGTAAAATTTTTGGCCAGGAAGCAGCGCAAAATCGGCTAAAACATACGTTTCGTCGTCCATGAAGCAGCATTCAAAATTTTGGGAAAAAATTAATTTTTAATTTTATGCCGTGCTGTTTTTGCTTTCGTGTTCTTCATAGCATTTCTGTCAAAAACTTTTTGTACCTTAAACGTCTTCAAACAAACCTCCTTTTTGGCCTTGCGATCTAAAAACTCGGAACACTTTACCTTCTGTGCCAGTTTTCTGCATGAAATGTTGGGTTTCTCTTTAAAATTGTGACGAAGTTCTTCGTTTTGTTTTGGTCGCGAATGCCTTTTTCTTTCGCGGAACCTGGCTTTCGAAAGACATCCAAGTCTTTCTTAAATTTTTTAAAAACTCTTGATACCAATTTCACATCAATTTTGCTATTCCGAGCAATTCTATTAGCAGTTTACCGCGGGTGGTCTTCAAAAATTTTTTATTATGTACTTTCGAACTTATAGCTCGTTTACCATTTTGAAGTAAATATGACTGACTAGGGACCAAATTTGAAAACCATAGTTTTGGTACATTCAATTCAAAGCCTACTGCGAAAAAAAAATTTTAAATTGAGTAATTTGAAAACAAGTTATTGGATAAAATGTGTCGGACAATTTTGTCGAACGCAGTCCTTATACAAAGTTTTATATTTATATGTCAAGCCAATTTTTCTTAATTAATAAAATATAAACCACCTGAAACGTTTACAGTGTCCAAACCCCTTAACCAGCTTATTGATATCATATGAAGGTTGTAAACACAATAAAACAATCAAAATAGTTTTTTTTCTGACAAATATTTTTTTTGACTTTACAAAATTAACAGTATAGTAATTTATAAAATAATCTTTCGACATCTCTTTTAAATATTACAACGACGTTCATCTTTTAAAAACTTTTCACATAAAACAACATCTCGATTTGTCACTAATTAAAAAAACGTTCTTTTTTTATCAAGAAAACCGACCAAATGAGTTTTGCAAAACGGCGAAGCTCAAATGGTTTTGTGACGTTTAAAACAACAACAACAGTTTCATGCAGCTTAACTCAAAAGTGTTGAAGCCTTTTTCGTTGCGATCGAGCATTGGGAATTCTAATTTTGTTATTGATTTGTTGTTGTCAAAGCATGCTTGGACTTAAATTTGCCAAATTTTGTGAGCTAGTTCTTTTAATCAGCCGATTAAATATTTTAGCGCTTAGATTTTCGTGGGGGCCCCTGCTCGTCGGGGGCCCTAGGCCATGGCCTAGTCTGGCCTAATGGTTAATCCAGCACTGATTGAGTAACAACTATACCCGCGTTTAGTGAGTGTCGTTTGTTAACAAACGTTTGTAAAATTCTTTCCTGAAGACGAACACCGAAGGATTAAACAAAAAAATTTATTTCATTAAAACTAAGATAAAAAAATTTTAAAAACATAAGGTCGAACAAAATATCACCATAATTTTTTCTTATGTTTTGACAGAAAATTTCATTCAAATGTAACTTTACCTCATTTTTTTTCCTTAATACATTCCAAGTCTTGCAGTATGCCGCATGTGTCGTCAGTTGTAAATTAAATTTTTGAAAACAAAATAAAAAACGTCTATACTTTTCGCAAGCGCGTGGTCCACAAGAAAATTACGAAATAAAATGAAAATGTCCGTTTTTTGCAAATAGGAACGAAATTGAAAGGAATAATAGCGAATTTTCTACTAGTTACGTTCAAGAATGACAAAGTCAGTGTTGCCAAATTGATGTATTGTAATATTTATATTAGCTGTGTTCGTTTATCATACAGTTTCATGTTAGATTAAGAACGCATCGAGTTAATACTTTTTTATTTGTGTGATATTTATAAAACGATTATGAAATTTTTGACTTGATTGGAACTTTTCAAAACGGTTCCGAAAATGAGAATCTAAATTTTTTAAGTGTTCTGTTGTAATCTGATAATTATAAAAATTTTTAAAAGTAAACATCTTCCAAACACTAAATCGTAGATTTTAAAAACGGTTGTAAAAATATTTGTAACCGGTTAAAACGATTGTAAAAATATTTTGTAACCGGTTGTAAAAATATTTGTAACCGGTTGTAAAAATATTCATAACCGGTTGTTATAATGGTTGTAAAAATATTTTGTAACCTTACATGACGGTTATGAAAGCATTTGGAAATAAAAATGGTCTTACTATTAATATCCCTGTAAGTGAAAAAAAGATATTTGCTCATTATTTAAACTAAAAATCATGAAAACGTTTTGATAAATCCTGACACACTGTACTATGTTGTACCTACTTTACACTATCGATTTATAAACAAAATTTGAAAATCTGCCTAACTTCACTTTTTACTGTCACCGGCTCCCGCTTTAAGGGCCGATTTCACAATGTTCAGTTAAGCCTTAACTAGAACTTTAACTGACACTTTGACATACAAAATTTTTATTTATCTGGAAGTTAAATTTTAACTGGAGATTGTGAAAACGGCCCGAAGTCATACAAGTTTTATCATATTTATATCACAAGCCTTTAAACCAGACCTTGTAACGATGTTTCTGCCGGGGTAAACGTCTGGCGGTTATCCAGGGTCAGTTTTCCGAGGGTATCGTTACAAAAAATTTATTCCAATGTAGTTTTAGTTTATTATTAGTTTCATTTAGTTTAGGTTTTTTTTCTTTTGTACAGTTTCTTATGCTAGTTTTTTTGATTATTTATGATTAACAATATTTCGTTCTTAACCTACTAAATTAATTAATGCTATAAAATGTAAGAAGGATTAAGTATTGGTTAAAATTAATGTATGTAAGACAATTAATATTTCAATGAAAAGTATCAGGATCCGAGCGGTGTTTCTTTCCGATGACTGGATTTCCGTTGGGTAGATCGCGAGTAGGTGCGAGCGTGTTGAGAGAGACGAAGGTATATGAAGTATTCAGGGAGCGAGACTTCGTTTTGTGGAGGGGAAAATATGCAACCTCAACCACAAAAGAACTGCTAACGCGTGTCTGAAAGAGACGAAAGTACAACGAAGTATGAATTAAGCTGTTGACAAAGAGAATTAATGTGAGTTTACACGCGGCTTCATATTATAGACCGAAGATCCGAGGACTGTACTATAAGATGAAGCGGGATAAACGATGTGTACACGATCACTGTTGGACACAGAAAAGAGACTCGAAACAAACTGAGCGAAAGGCTAACGCATTGCTTTATTTTATAGAGAGAAGATATGCAACCACTCTATGAAATGAGCGAAGTTACGAAGTATACACGAGAACGGTTGGAGATAGACTGAGCGAAATGCTAACGCGTTGCTTTATTTTATAGAGAGAAGATGTGCAACCACTCTATAAAGTGAGCGAATTATACACGTGAACGGTATAACGAAGCATTAATTGAGCTGTTGACAAAGAGAATTAATGTGAGTTAACACGCGGCTTCATATTATAGACCAGTGCTGGGCACCACTACATGTAACTTATTTTTTGTCTCGTCTTATCCTAAACGAAAAGATACGCAAAAAGTATTCTCTTTGTTACGAAGCTGCCCTCGGGCGGCGTTTTGCCTAGGACCGTTATAGACCGAAGATCCGAGGACTGTACTATAAGATGAAGCGGGATAAACGATGTGTACACGATGACTGTTGGACACAGAAGAGACTCGAGATAAACTGAGCGAAAGGCTAACGCGTTGCTTTATTTTGTAGAGAGAAGATGTGCAAACAAATCTATAAAATGAGCGAAGTTAGGAAGTATACACGAGAACGGTTGAAGATAGACTGAGTGAAATGCTAACGCGTTGCTTTATTTTATACAGAGAAGATGTGCAAACAAATCTATAAAATGAGCGAAGTTACGAAGTGTAACTCGACGATGGTTGAAAACGGACTGAGAGAAATACTAACGCGTGGTTTTATTTTATAGAGAGAAGATGTGCAACCACTCTATAAAATAAAGCGAAGTTACGATGTGCACTCGACGATGGTTGAAACAGACTGGCAGAAATACTAACGCGTGGCTTTATTTTATAGAGAAAAGATGTGCAATCACTCTATATAATAAAGCAAAGTTACGATGTGCAATCGACGATGGTTGAAAACAGACTGAGAGAAATACTAACGCGTGGCTTTATTTTATAGAGAAGATGTGCAACCACTCTATGAAATAAAGCGAAGTTACGATGTGCACTCGACGATGGTTGAGAACCAAAGATTATTAATAATCTTTGTTGAGAACAGACTGAGAGCTCGCTGTTGAGAAGTATTTTAAGAAGTGGTTGTCGTGCGTGGGTATGTCTGTGTCGACTATTTGTTCGCTTATGTGATGTTGCGGCGATGCTCGTGTTGTTTTTGGTTTGATGTTGCGGCGACGCTCGTGTTGGATGCTGCGGTGACGCTCGCGTCTGACTGTGTTTGATGTTGCGGCGGTGTTCGCGTTGGATGCTACGGTGATGCTCTTGTTGGACTATGTTTGATGTTGCGGTGATGCTCGCATTGTATTGTGTTTGATGTTACGGCGATGACTTCAGGTTCGACTGCGTTTGATGATGCGTCGGTGCTTGTGTTTGACAGTTTTGATGTTGCGACGATGTTTGGGTTGGACTGTCTGTGATGTTGCGATGCGTTTGATGAGGTAGAGATGTGCAGTTAGCGCTACAGTGTCTTGGCGTGACTGTACTTACCAAAAGCCATATATTAAGAAATCCAAAAAAAGTACAGTTATCGACCATAAAATAACTACATAGTTTTATGTTAGGGAATTTTGGTATGACGACCAAAATTTTCGTTACAACCTTGAAATAGCTGCCGTGCATAAGGTGAACCTTAAAGTTTTGAGTCAGCTGCCCTATATTCCGGACTTGGCTCCATGTGATTATTGCCTATCCAAAAATGAAAGAGTAATTTTACCAAGAACTATTAGAAAATTGAGCTCAAACCTATTTTAATTACGTCGACTTAAGCTGTTTTCCATTTGTGCCACAGATTTAGAGAGTTGCCAATTGGTTAAAGCCCACCATATATAGGTTGAGACGTACGTATGTAGTTCAATATGTAGTTCTGTGGTAGATTTAGATTCATGGCACTTTAGAAACCATTAGAAATATAAAATTTTTGCAGCTTCATAAAACTTAAATATTTTTATATTTTAAGCAATCGTGCTGGCTTACGTCTTCCTTATGGTTTATCACCCTCACCAACACGTCGTACATTTGCTACACGACGATCTATGTCACCGATTGCAATGCGACCATCTCAACTGGGTCCGGTTAAACGTAAATTTGAGTTGGACGACAATAATTCAAGTAATTGGAATGTTTATTCCCCCCCACCGCTTAAGAAAATCACAACTGAAAGGTAAATATTTTATTAACTTAAATAAAAATTTAAATTTAATTTTTTTTTGTTTTTAGTCGTGGTTCTTCCCCTATTTGTCAATCACCTTCATCTGTATGTCCCAGTCCGGACTCTGGGACTTATGATGGACGTAGTACACCGAAACTGTTTATTTCAAAACTTTGCACGACAAATACAAACAGTAGCAATTCTGCATGTTCTTCACCAATGTCCACACAAACTATTGGTACAACAGAATCCACTGCAAATTCTGCACTTTGTTCTTCATCATCCTCTTCTTCTTCTGGTTCTTTATCAGCATCATCATCCGTATGCGGGGGCAGCGAACCAATGTGCATTGGAAATAATATAGATGAAGGGATATCTATTTCAGAAACAGATGAGAAGCCGCTATGCACTTTGAATACAATGCAACGAATGTCTACAGATGAAGCTACATTAATGGACGATATAAAAAGTGAAACATCATCTATAGGGGGTTGTTCAAGCATTAGTGTAGAATCATCATCATGTGATAGTGGTGCCAAAGCAGCGGCTTCGTTTCTGAACAAATTAATGATGGACGATGGATGTGCTTTGGCAACGTCTCAGCCGATGAATTTAAACAAAAATTTCTTTATAAATAAACAGGGATTAAGTGGGGCTAAGAAATTCATTGTAAATCATAACAATTTGCCAAATTGTAGCAATACTTTGGATAGCGCGAGTGTGTCTGCGAACGTTTGCCAAATCAAAACAACGAATGTCGGGCAGGTGACTGCTCAACCTAAAATGTAGAATAATATTAAGTCTAATCTATATTTAAGTTTTTTGCTAAGTGCTGTGTATTTTTTTCTGTTTATAGATTTTATTTTCTAAGTTACATAGGTCATATTTAAACGAAATAATAATAATGATTATTTACTAATCAAGATGTACTTAATGTTTTAATATATATTTTGATTTAAATTATAAATCATTCATAATAATTTTTAATAGAATTTTGATTTGTATTTCCTTTTGTGTAAAAATGAAAAATATTTGGATATACCTTAGAGCTCAATAGTCCTATATCCTCTTGCTTGAAGTTTTTAGATAGTTTTAGTTATGGGCTCGGAGTACACTACCACAGAAAATTGAGAGGAGACGGTAGCAATTAACGTGTAAAAATAGCAGTTTTAAAATAATCGCCGTTTGAAAGCTTCTTTTTGCGTTTGAGAAAATTTGTACAGAGGACTATTACGCTCTTAGGTATCGATATGTATATTGTTTCTGTTTTCATACAAATTTTATTTATTGATATCGATACATCCAACGTATAAGTTGGTAACTCGAAAATCGTAGTTTTTAGTTATAATCACTTTATTTTGTTTTTTTTTTTTTTTTTTTTTGGTTTGAAAACCTATATAAAATAAATTCTGGTTGTGACAACAAAAATAACTCTCAGCCCACAGTGAGATATTTCACACATTTAGTTAGAAGAAAAATAAAATAAGTACTCCTATTACTAGTTAAGGAAAATTCGAAAGTAGGGCGCGATTAGTTAATGAACACGCCTACTTCCCATACAAAGTGAACAATATTTTATATGTGTGGAGAAAACGGAAAGAGATATCGCCCTGAAAATTTGTACAAATCAATGCATTTATATGAACAATGTTGTGGTACAATATGAAGTAAATCGGTAAACGGGCACTGACCTTAAAATTTTCGTAACCTTTGCCAGAAAATTATAACTTTTTGGTGCCTTAAAAATTGTATAAAAAAGACGACGCAGCTACAGTTTGGTCCTTGCAATCACAAAAAATGTATTTATTTAATGTAACATAAATTACCGAAATCCCCGGAGAGGAACCATAAGTTTTACACTAGAGAAACTGGTTTAAGTAATTTTTAATATAACTTCACTTTTTTCTTATAACACGTAAGCAGAGCACAGACCAAAAACCTTTTTATAATATTTATACATACCTTATAACTGTAATAATCACCAAAAACTGTATTAAAATTTGCTTAGTCTATCTTAAATTTGAAGTCAAACAAGGTGCTTAAAAGGCAGCAAAATTGTTTAATAAAATTTTTGAAATCAAAGTTCACATTTGACAGCTTGCAGCTGGCAGAATAGCAAAACACAAATTTTAGTACTGTTAGACACATTAATAAAGAAACTTCCAATGGAAGTTCAGCGCACAAGTTCTCCGCTACTCGTTCAACCAATGCATGGTCCCATTTTTGTTTCACCAAAATCTGTCGTGGGTGCCATGCCGCCGAAAGCTAAATTAATTCGTTCAACGACATTGGTGTTGGTTTCGAAATAAACATTCACCGCAGCATTTACAATCGCTATTGTCATAATATATTGAAATATATGCTGAATTTAGCAATAACATACTTTGTCTTCCCATATTGCGCCATATTGTAGAGTTTGGCAACACGACAGTATATCAATATATACACAAAGAAGCGCCTCTTGCCATTGAAGAGAATCAGTCTGACTAAAGCTTCTTATCAAAATCATGTTAAGATACATGACACCAATCAAAAAGCAGCATTCCAATGCACACATTGTGAGAAATCATTTTTGTATAAGGGCGGTTTAAAACCAAAAAATTTCCGCACCTTTATGATTTAGAAGTACATTTACGCAGTCAATCCGGAGATTTGCCGTGCAATTTATCACCATGCTCCTCTTTAACGTGCGTCATAAGCGTTGATTTTGCTGTATAAATTTTATCGCATTTCTCACATTCCCAAATGCATTCGGCTAACATGCCGATCTAAATGACTTTTTTGTGTATAAGCGCAATTACAGTCGCTGCACTGAATAATCACCGTTATTGCCTCCAAATTTGACGAATTGCCACTAGTTGTTCCCAAGTGGAACGCATTTGTAATTTATGTAGGTGCTCGAGTGGAACTCATTTATTTAGGTCAGAGGTGTGCACACAAGTAACGTAAGGGAGCTAAAATATTTAATCGGCTGATTAAAAGAGCTAGCCTACGAAATTTGCAAAATGTAAGTCCTCAAGCATTCTTCGAAAAAAATGAAAACATAAAAATTTGAAATTCGAGGGATGCAATGACAACAACAAATCAATGATAAAATAATAATTCCCGTTGCTCTACGATCGCAACGAAAAAGGCTTTAATTCACTTGACTTCAAGCTGCATGAAATTGTTGTTGCGGTCGCTCGCATTGAATTTTATTTATTGAAGTTCGTAGAAAAGTAGCGAATGCAATTGTTGTTGCAAATTTTATTGTTGTTGTTTCCTGATATTCATTTTTTGGTTTGCTTTAAAACTAGAATTGGAGTGACACTTGCGAACAAGTAGCGTGTACATATTATACGACAGGATATTTGTACTTTTTGTTGTTGTTGGCTTGTGTTTAGAAAATCTTAACATTTGAAAAAATCAAAAACTCAAGCTTTACGTTTATGACGTAAGGCTTCAAAAACAAGTTTATATGGGAGCAAGATGAAAAAATTTTTGCTCCAGGTGCACACCTCTGATTTAGGTGCTCGAGTGGAACTCATTTATGTAGGTGCTCTAGTGGAACTCATTTCGACAATTACCTTTCTTCAAAGTAACCGGCTGTCGTTTATCATTTGTCCACAGTAATCATACGAATGAAAATCAAACTATGACTGCGATGATGAGGGCGATCATACGAATAAAATTTAATCAACCGTCGAAGTACGTCAACGATGTTTCATGTTTTTTGTAACATGAAATTTAAATTTGACAGTAGAGTAACTAAATAAAGCGTTTACTACTTCCGCTAGTTCACGTTGTAAATTCTGTTTGATTTGCTGTTCTTGCTTCTCAGGCGATGTGTATTTTTCTACACGTTGCTTCGGAGGATCTTCTTTAACTCCATGCTCTGCAAGCTTATGCTGTCGCATTTGGTATCCCTGCAGTATGTCGTGTTATGTGTGATTTATCATTACTTTGTGTAAAAGCATGTGGACAATGCGGACATTTTCACCGATATGGGAACGCAAATGTTTAATTAAATCATTGCTTTGGGCAAAAGCTCGTTCACAATATTTACTATGAGTGTGAACATTGTCAAAAACTTTGCACAAGAAGTGATCACCTAAAGAATCACGTAAATAGCTTGCATCTTGAAAAACAAAATGCACAGAATGTAATGATTCTTTAGTGCGCCACATGAAATCTAAACATACCGCTGAAGGATTAAATTGAAACAAAATTCATCAATGGATTTATGCGATAAATTGAGAGCATTTTTTTTTTTTAAATTGGTCGATACGGTTGTATTTAATAACATAGGCAGCCAACGAAGAACTTTTGGCCAAACACTGAAATCGGACTGTGTCCAAAACGATTTCTTTGTAGCAAATACGAATCCGTTATAACTTTATTCATCAGAATACTGAGGAATCTTCGGTTGGATGGCAATAGATACTGGTGCTGGTGTCGCCTCTGGCTGTTTTGTTAACGTTGCATCTTGTAAGTGCGAACTCGTTGTGCTTTATTTCTTTGCCTCCAAATTTGACGAATTGCCACTAATTGTTCCCAAGTGGAACGCATTTGTAATTTATGTAGGTGCTCGAGTGGAACTCATTTATGTAGGTGCTCTAGTGGAACCCATTTTGACAATTACCTTTCTTCAAAGTAACCGCTAGATTGCTACAATTTACAGAAAATGTAACCGACTGGCAACGCAGCTTGTGAGGGCGAGGCACCTCCGATACAAGCTAAAAATTCAAAATGTTATACTGAAAACGTTTCACTGATGCTCGATTGGGTTTAGGTCCGTGCTTAGGGATGCTCAATTCAGAACAGTGATGGAATTGTCTTGAAAAATTTTTTTTGCTAACTCGAGAATCCTTTGTCTTGTTAAATTTTCCATATGACCGGCAAGTTCTCTTCGACCCGTGGTAATATTACATTCTGGAGTATCTCAACATATTGGACTGCATCCATAGTAGCTTCACTTCGGTGTATAGGCCCACTCCACACAACTAAAAGCAACCCAAAATTGTTATTGATCCGCCACCGTGCTTCATTTCAATGCCGCTAATTTTGACCGCTGAACATTCTTTCTACCATCTGGGCCCACTCTATTTATCTTTGTTTGATTACTAAATAGAATATGGCCCCACTAGTTTTGGGTCCAATAGATATGCCTTCGAGCAAATTCAACTTGGCATTATTATTATTATTATTAAAATTCTCTCCTAGTACAACAAGATATAAATCTTATAATTATAGACTAGGTCACGACATTGAGTTAGCAGTAAGTTTGTAGATCACTATATCAAAATTAATAAAATTAATAACTAATAAAATAAGATAAATACATAAAATTTAAATAAGAAACGTTAAGAACAGTAAAAACAATAAATGTTACAATCAAAGGTTCTATAAATTTTACCAAGAAATGGTTTACAACGTTATACACTACTTAAAGATATAGCAAATTTTTAAATAAAAATGAAATAGAAAGTTGTTTTTTAAATTGCACAGGGTGATTGTTAGATCTTAAATTTGTGTGAAGTGCGTTCCAAAGTCGTATTGTATGTATGAAAAATTGTCTTTCAGAGGTTGCGCAAGAATGACGAATCTGTATTAGTGTTTTTGCGCGATTTGATCTTGCAAAAGTTAGCCTATTATGCAATTATGTAGGTTTCATTGTTAAGATAATTTTATGCATCAATATTAGAGATCGAAATTTAAGGAGATTTTCGAAAGTCATGTTATAGAGCCGTCTTGCGTATCGTGAAACATGATCGTAATGTTTTAGTCCGAAAACATATCTAGTGATATTATTGAAGGTAACATTTAACTTTTGTTTAGTGAGATAGTCACTGTTCGCATAAACTTCACAGCCATATAAAAGTGTAGGAATGAGATAAGACTTCGCAAGAAGCAATCTTATCCTCAGTGGTGTAAAGAATTGAGTAATCCATAGCACTCGAAGCATTCCATAAACTCTACCGATAACGTTAATTATGTGATTGTTCCAAGTTAATGTTCTATTGAATATAAGCCCTAGATTTTTTGCCGTGCTAACTAAGTCTATGCTACAATTTTGTAACATAATTTTAGGAATAGTCGAAGTATCGAAAATTCTTTTACTGATCACAATGCACTTAGATTTTGATGCGTTAAGACATAAACCATTTGAATGGACCCAACTTACTACACTAGATAAATCTTCATTAAGCCTAGCCACACATGCTGTAATAGTTTCACGATTACAACTGACATACAACTGAACATCATCAGCATACATGTGAATGTTACAATTGGTGATAGCTTTTGGTAAATCATTAATGTACATAGAAAACAGAAGCGGTCCCAGAACAGAGCCCTGAGGAACTCCTCTGCCAACATTCAAAAATGTTGATGTTAAACCATTGGTGTGTACAGCCTGCGATCTCTGAGACAGATATGATTTTGTTAAATTAACAGCAGTAGTCGAAAAGTTGAACAACTTGGCTAATTTAGTCAGCAAAATATTATGATTAACACTATCAAAAGCTTTAGAGTGGTCTAAGAGTACAAGAAAACAGATTTTATTATCATCAAGGCCAGCTCTAATTTCTTCAGTCACATCAATTAAGGCAGTAATACAACTATGCTTGACTCTGAAGCCTGACTGTCGATCAGTTATTAAATTATTGCTGTGAATAAATTCACTAATTTGATGGTGTAAAACGATTTCAAAAACTTTTGACAGATATGAGAGTATGGCTATAGGACGGTAATCATTACTTGACTTAGGGATCGGTATAATTTTTGCTTTTTTCCATTCATTTGGAAAAACAGATGTCGTCAGAACGCAGTTAAACATATGTGTTATATAAGGAAGTAGTATAGGAAGCAAGGCTTTTAAGAAGGTGGGATGAATTTCATCAAATCCTATTGCGTTAGACTTAATATCAAGGAAACTTTTCAGAACCTCTTCTTGACTAACACATCTGAAACTAAAATTTATTTCTTGACTCAGGGAACTACTCGAATTTGAGTAGGAGTCTTGGGTAACATTTGGGATAGGTAGGTTGACAAATTTATTGTTGAGATCGTCAACATCTACCGGAAAACTGTTTTCAGGTACATCTTTTCTTATGCCAATGTTCCGAATTTCCTTCCAAGTTTTTTTGCTTCCAATCGCGTTATTAAACTTATGACTGTAAAACTTGACTTTGCAATTTTTTATTTCAGCCACCACTCTTGACATCAGCCGTCTATAACTGTTATACAGCTCGGGTGTTTTATACCGTTTCCACCGATTATATGATTTCGTTGACAAATTAAATTTTGAATTCTGTTGTTAAACCAAGGCCTTTGTGAGTTTGTTTCATTTTTAGTTCTAGTTGGTACAAATTCATCAAAAAGACTATTAACATTTTCTTGAATAAAATTCACTTGATCATCAACTAATGACATATCATAGATATTGGACCAGTTAAAATATCTTACTCTTTGTTCAAGTGCTGTGTAGTTAATGTGTTTAAAGTCTCTGTAAGAAAACGTGAGAGGGACATTATTTAAATGAAAATCGTAGATCTTAAAAATAAGATCATGCTTAGAAAAGAATGGTACAGATAGCTGATCGTATAAGAGAATCTTGTACTGTTCGTTAACAAAAAATAAATCCAGTAGAGTATCTATTGATTTAGTAAAGTGTGTTGGAGTTGCGTTGTTCACTGAAAAAAGGCCTAAAGCTTGCATGTTGTTTGACAAATTATTTTCTTTTAGTAGGTTGCTGTTGAAATCGCCAGCTATTATAATCTGAGAGAAAGACAAAGATATGTTCTCAATAACACCAGCAAGTCCCGATATTTCAACCGAACGATTAGGACGATAAACACTTCCAATCAGCATATTGTGGTCTCCATTCATAATGTTAACAAACACATATTCCAGAACACCATATTAACTTGCAAGGTATATTATTGCGAACATAAACCGCTGCACCTCCAGCGTGACCCAGTCTATCAGCGCGATATATACGAAAACCATTTAATTTCAACAACACATCAGGCATATCCTGATCGAGCCATGTTTCCGATACGCAAACGACATCCACTCCAGATTTTTCAAAAATATTTCTGAACTCGTCCATCTTATTTTTTAGGCTTTGTGCATTTATGTGACAAATTTTAAAACCACTACGTTGCTTGCATAGCACGCGCATCATATTGTATACATTGTCTTTGGAACGATTATTACCATTGTTAGCACACATAATAAAAAAATAAAAACCTAACCACCTGTGCTAGTATTGTAAAGACGTTTTGCAATAATATTACTAAAAAAGTAAAAATAATTTTGAAAAAATTGACCTTATTATACATACTAAAATAAAAATACATAAAATAATAATGCAGCCGAATATTACGGCTGGCGCTTCTGTTATTGCTGTTCTGTTGCTTCATCTGTTGATGTAGTCTCTTCATCTGTTGATGCACTAGCTTTATTCCCACGAAAAAGTTGATTATTAAGTTCCTCTAATGAATTGATGCAAGATGCAGCATTACCTTGCTTTATTTTAATATAAACTCGCCCACGCCTGGTAAAAACTGCCCATAGTTTTTTTTCTTTCCTTAGTTGAACAGCTGACTTCAGTAATTGTTGATTTGCTTTCGTCAAACTTTCATTTACATATATAGGAACATTTGAGTTTCGTATTTTTTCTACATTGAGGGGATTCCTGAAAACGTGTAAAAGACTCGAAAACCTCGTAAACTCGTAAAACTGTCAAATTTCGTATTGATTTTGACAACATTTACGAGTTTATGAGGTTTTCGAAGCTTTAACACGTTTTTAGGTATCCCCTCATTGATTTCCAAAACCGTTTTTGACCTATTTACAAAAACTGCATAAATCTAAAGTATTGGATTTTTTCTAATTTCTATTAGTAACAAAATGAGCCATGTCGCATCAGAATTGGTGCTTGTTCAACAAAATTACATAATTTTACCTCATTAATATCATAGCAGAAATTATAGTCAATCATTTGCGTGAAAAAAATTGGCCAAATGACGACTTTGAAATTTGAATTAATTCCATCTAGCTGTATCAAATCTCTTACTGTGCAGCCCTTCAAATTTCAAGCTAGAGGTATCAAAATCTGACACAAGATGGAGCCGAATACGAAGATTTCGAAAAACGCTGTCCTGTAAAAAGTTGTTAAATTAAGTTAAGTTTTATCCGTGTGCCCGTCATCGTAATTTTAACAGACAGACAGCCACATTTACTAACGGACCAAATAGGGCTATAAAAGAATGAGAAATCAGGGAATATTTTTTAAGACACTTGGAGCCGATTTCCCACCATTCATAATTGAAATTTGACAGTCATGTCCATGCAAACTAGAACAAAGTTTATTTTTAATTGCTTATATTGCATGAGTATACAAATTGATCACATAAAAACTTTAAAATACATTGCACTAAGAGAAGGAATGTTTAAGCTAAAGACAATACTTCATAGTTACAGCAGTTAGATATAAATAAATTAAAATATACATGCGTGTAAGTTTATTCTTTCCAATCTTTTCTTTAAACGTGTTTTGTATAAGAATGTTGTATGAAGCTTAATCTTATGCAATCGACCGTTTATAACATAAATTTAATCAATAAAAATGTTTGTTTTCAATTGAATAGTAAACTTTGAAAAGGGCTTAGGTTGGTTTTTTAAATTTTCCAGAAAACACAAAAAACTGTTGGGTAAATCAAATGGAAAAAAAATGCACGAAAAAGTTAATATCGAAAAATTTCCGACATGAGCTCTTTTCAAAATTTACTATTCAATTATATTTATAATTCTTATTACAGCCACTTAGCACACAAGCCCTTAAAAAAACTTGGAGCAAAAATCATAGAAATTAGAAATACGATAAAATACAGTAATAATGAGGTGACATACCATATCATTGCACCTTTGCTCCCCATTAAAATGAATTGCATCTACAAATATTTTAACTTTTATGGTGTTTTACAATCGAAAGTATTGAGTATATATAAGGATGAAATAAATATTATTTTATTATTTAAAATGTTTAATAAACAATCAGAGCTCGAAGCGGTAGTTCTCAATAACAATAAAATTAAAAACAATTGAGGAGTGGCCGTACCAAAGGGCCTAAGTACCATTTCGGCAAAAGTAATGTCATACTTTTTATGAGCCTAATAGTCTGTTATTTGACTGTTGTACTTTTTTCAACATAATGACATCAATTTTACAATATCAAAAAAAATTTTTGTGAAAACAGAAAACAATTTTATTAATTTCTAACAAAACGCCACCCGTTTCATACTATGACACTACTTTTGCCTCGAAATGGTACTTAGGCCCTTTGGTACGGCCACTCCTCAATTGTATAATTACTTAAAATTTTTCACAAAATTTTTACACAACTAAAAGTTTGTTCCATTAAATGTAATTTATAAATAAATTTTATGCAATCCTTGATTTTTAAAATACGGTAAATAAATAATTGAATTAGTGCGACTGTTTTAAAATTAATCGAGGACATAGAACATTATTCAATTACTCTGTGCTCGATCGGTTTTGTTTTTTTTTTTACGAAAATTGTTGGGTAGTGAACACAATTCGAGTTCGTAGATTTTGGTAACATAAGTAATTTTCACAGTTCAGCTCCGGTTTTCGAGATACTCGGTTTTAAAAACTACGCAAAAATACTGAAATAGACATATTTTTGGTCTGTTTGTATCATTTATCTTCATATTTCTCATTTTATGATACATTTTTAATTTTTCCTTTTACTTTTTGAGTGTTCACGATCACAGACAGTGCAGAAAAGTGTTAAAAGAAACTTGATTTTTTTATTTTTATTTAATGTTACTCATTTATTTTGAAGATGAAACCTTAAAATTTTGGAAAAATTCCGTATTTTACGTTACGTACATTTTTTGTTTAGAAGGTCAAATTTTCATGTAATTAATTTTTAAATCCGAATATCTCGAAAAAATTACTATGATCAGGGAAATCAGCGTACTTGAGTTATATTTACTACCCAGGATCCGCCAATGTTAGAATTTATACTAGCACAGTGTATCAAATAAAGTAGATGTTTTGATAATTTAAAACACCGTGAATAATAGCTGCATTTTTATGGACAGTTTATCTAAGCTTGTGTAAGCACATTTTGACAAACGTATGGGAAAGCGACAACAATTGTGCTTAATTTAACACAGATAAATAAATGTGCACAGATAAAAAATTATCCACAAAATAAGAGTTTAAAAAAATCTATGCGCTTATTTTTTCTCTCGAATATTTAACTATATGGAAATGTTTAATGAAAGCTTAGCTTCGAAATAATTACACCTATTTGAATTAATTTTAACAAATTACAAACCACTAAATGTAAATTATACTACTTTTGATTTAAATCATTTTAAGTACTTAATACAATAATTTTAAAAAATTCTAAGTACTAACAAATTAATTTAAACTTTATGAATTTTTACAAACTCAACTCAGAAATGACCTACTCCTCACATTTCGTTGCCACATTTTCATTGTCGCATCTATCATTTGTTGACTCTATGTCCCCCGTTTGTTTTTCTGTTTCGTCATGGGCGGCAACATGCTTTACAAGTTCTTCACGTTCTGAGAATGTATGTTTACAAATGTAGCATTCATACAAAAAAATTGTATCATCGTGTTCTTTTAAGTGCTCCGTGTAAGCTTCGATGTCGGTAAAGCGTTGGCCACATTCACAACATTCTAGCCAGTCATCTGATGATGAATCTTCATCATTAGAATCAAGCGAATCATCATGCGATGAATGCTTTGACTTTGTCTTCGATGGGCTATGTAATGCATCGAGCTGAGAGTGCGTTTTTTTATGATCCGTATATTTGAGATAATCTCGAAATTTATGTGGGCATAAGTGACATTTGTACCAACGATCACGTTGGTGTGTTACCAGGTGCTTTTTAAGGGTGGAATACTCACGGAAAGGTTTGCGGCATTTTGGACAGTTAAACGGTTTTTCGCCAGTATGAATCATGAAATGTCGTTTTAGATTGTGCCGAGTCCCGAATGGCCGTTGGCATAGTGGACAAGGAAATTCTTTTCGGGTTAGGACACCTATCTGGTTAAAAGTAGGGCGATGAACAGCAGGCACATTATCTAGTAGTAATTGTGTGTTTGATACGGTTGAGGAGTTTGCAGTAATTTGAGTAAGCGGTGGTAAGCCAGGTGAAACATTCTTTGCTGGAGTCGGTGGTGATGATAAGCTGCTGGGTAAAATTGGTGTCAAATTACGTGAGGGTGGTTGGGGTGTTGAAACATTTTTAACACTCTTCAACATCACTGGAGGCGTTTTTGATTTCTCTGGGGAACTAGAAACCTGCGGACGCATTGCTGCTAAAGCTGCCCCATTCTTAGTATCGCACGCAAGACACCGAGTCGGATCATTTTCAGTTGGTATGTTGACTCGGCAGATCATACACACAAAATTAACTTCATTTACATGACGACGACGATGTTTTTTTAGGTCGCTGAATTCTCGGAAACGGCGTTCACACATGTCGCAACCAAAAGGGCGCTCACCTGTGAAAAATATGATATATAATTAATACTTCCTTATCTTGTCAAAGCTTTACAACAATATGAAATATCTAATACAACTTTTTATTAAGAAATTGGCAATGCTCTTTAAAATTAATTTAGTGGCATATTACGATTTAAGTCGTGCCATGAAAAAGGACGAAATGTCTGCTCACAGTTTCCGAGGTATTTCGATAGAAGAGTATCTAATTAGTTTATAATCTTAAAATTAATTGGAAAAAAATAAATAAATTTATTAGAGCAAAAAGTTGACTGCAAAATTTTGAACGAATAAATTTATACAACAAACTATTTTAACACTGAAGCGACTTTCACTATTGTTGGGTATCCATGTTAGTCAAAGTTGTAAAAAAAAAATTAAAAATTTTGTACGAATGATCTTGCCGCTTTTGCGACACCACTATGCCAATATCTGTCAAATAGTGTAAATTACAGTAAATACTCTGACCTTGAATATTATGAAAACAGTTGATGACTTTAGTGATGAATTCATCGTTTATATTATAAACCGTCTCATCTAGCAAAAATATTTGGAAGTACGAGTAGGCATGCATATGTAACCGTCCAGTGGAAAAGGTACCTTATCTTCACAAAATAAAAAAACTTTATGAATTTTTAAGTGTGTTACTTAATGACATTTATATATTGAAAATTGATTTTTTAATTGAACTTTTAGTCATATATTTGCAAAGATCGATTTACACATAAATCTATCAATGCATTTTCTAACACATAATTATGACCAATCAAGGAACGGATTAAAAACACGGCTATAGTGACATATGTTTCGCCTTTCGCCACAAAGACTCATCAGACTATTTTTGTCGTAATTATGATTATATTTATTTCACTAAATTAATTTAATTAATAAAGTTTGAAAATCAATTTTCAATATATAAATGTCAATATATAAATGTCAAGGTTGAGATAAAATAGTTAGCGCACAGTGCTGTCACTCCATAAAACGGAACGTCATTTCCACAGTTTTGGTTCGATAAAATTTACCACATGTTGTTTTCAAAAATGCAATTATTTTCCAAACGCAATGAATAAAAACTAGTTAGGGTTAACTTTTGGCCTGGCCAAAAAATAAATACACTACACTGCAGTATTTTGAAAATTTTGTATGGGAGGTGCCACGCCCTCTTGTCCGAGTTCACCTAGTTTTTGTTCAGAGTTTCATTTATAGTTTTTAGTGTCTGAGTGAAACCATTTTCAGTATAGCGTTTTGAAGCCTTTGCTTATAAAGGAGGTGCACCGCCCTCTTGTCAGAGTTCGTCTAGTTTTAGCTTAGAGCGTGCATTTATAGTCTTTAGTATTTGAGTGAAATTTGGTTCGAATATCTCAAAAAACGCTTTCAGTATAGCGTTTTGAAGCTTTTGCTTATATGGGAGGTGCCACGCCCTCTTGTCCGAATTTGCTCAGTTTTTTCTCAGAGCTTGCACTTACAATTCGTAGTATTTATGTGTATTGTGGTTGCATTGTCGTGAAAAATACTCCTAGAATTGCATTTTGATTATATTTTTTGTATGGGCGGTAGGCGTGTCCGTTGACCAATTTCGCTCATTTTCAATCCCCCGAGCTATCTTTGACAACGGAGGCAGTGTACCAAATTTCATTGAATTATCTTGCTCAGTTTTCCCAAAAAGTGTATTTCAACACACGGCCATCCAGCCAGACAGACGGACATGGCTATATCGACTCAGGAGGTGACGCTGATCATGAATATACAGTAGAACGCCGATTGTCCGAATTAATTGGGACCGAGGTCGATTCGGATAGTCGGACATAGACTGTTAATAAAGAAAAACGAACTGTCATACATAGAATAAACTTTATTAAATTTAACAAACACAGTTCTACCATAACAGTTGAAATATATCTGGACTCCAGCGAGTTCCAACTTGTTACAACAAAACAAAAATTACATTACTTACTTACAGTACTTGGTTTTAATTTTTTATATTACGCTTAGGACCGATTCGGATAATTGGCGATTCGGTTAATCGGCGTTCTACAGTATATACTTTTCTATATCTGTCACGCCTCCTTCTCTGCGTTACAAACAGAAGGACAAAGTGAATATACCCTGGGTGTAAGATATAAAAAGATATTTGAATGCAGTAAATAAAACAATGAAAGTAAAATGGCAAAAATGTTTGTGCGTACTTTTTGGCTGTAAAAAAGCATATGAAAATTATAAAAATTCAAAATCTTTTTAACATATAAAAGTATGCTGAAAAAAATTCATATTTAAAAAAATTCAGAAACATTTGAAAAAAATTGAGGGATGTAAATTTTATATAATCACAGATTTTTACGTAAATGCGGTGTATTCAGATAAATATTTAAAGTAAACGGGGCAGAACGGGGTTGTGAATTTCTTAAAATATCGAATATGTTCTATCTGCAAGTTTTTGAGCAATGCCCGCAAGTTCCGTCTTTTTTTATCTGGTCTAAAGAAATTTTGCATTTTTCGGTTTTTAATGCTTGAATTTTTTTCTTATAACATTTAAAATAACTTGAATTTGGCTAAAAAGATTTTCGTAAAACAAATATTAAAAATAAATGGGTATGTAGGCTTTGTCTGCTTTTTATTTGTATATCCTACACCCAAGGTATATTCACTTTGTCCTTCCGTTTGTAACGCAGAGAAGGAGGCGTGGCAGATATAGAAAAATAACATATATTCTTGATCAGCGTCACACACTGGCGACATTTCTCAAAAGTGGTTGCAAAAATCAATTTTGGTGTGGTGGAAATTTGCAAATCTAATGATGCAGTTCGATAAACAAATGAGTGCTTAAGGATGTAAAATTTTACTTCATTTGAAAAAAAGGTTCGCTTTGTAGACCTGGTCAAAGTTGATGGTTTTTTCGAGTTTGTAATTTTTTTTTTTTCTAGATGTGGTTCTAATTTTTTCTGCAACTTATGAAAGAAAAGTTATTTTTTTTCTATTTATGCTATAAGCGGTTTTTATACTATCAAGTAACACTAAAAATAAATGATTTTTTTTTTAATGTCTGAGGTTTCTGTACTTTTCTGAAACACTATTTTTACCATTTTTTTCAACTTCGAATGGAGTTCAAAAAAATATTCGCAAAAGATATCTTACGGACTACTAAAACTAAATAGACTGAACAATTCTGAATACAATATAAAAAAATTCAGCTGCGTCTACTTGCAGCTCTATGAGTTATAATGATTTTCATCAAGAAACCGGTGGCTCATGACGTCATTTTTCGAAAAGGCGTTGCAAAAATCAATTTCGAGTGGGTTCCTTTTACACATCTGATATTGTCATCAGATAGAAAAATTTAAGGAGCTAAAGGATTTGAAAATTTGAACCCATTCGGGCAAGTGGTTTGGTTTTAACAGCCTCTCAAAGTTGAGTAAATTTTAAAGTTAGCGAAAAAATTTAATTTTTGAGAAAAATGCTTCATATTTAGGTTGAATACTTTGTTAAATGGTTAAAGGAAAGCGATTTTTTCTTTCATTTAAAGCATTTGTGGTCTTGTCTCATAAAACTGATAAGCAAAAATTTAAGTTTTTTAATAGCTTTTAATTTTTATGAATTTTTTTTGAAGACATTTCTTTTAGCGTAGTTTTTAAGCTTTGGGTTGAGTTTAAAAAAACTTGTGAAGCTCGGCTTACTACACAACTAATTGGTGTTTATCTTTAAGCTTGTGCTCCAAAAACTGTATGGTTTTACTTACAACCCTTTGTGTAAGAGCAACTTTTATGGCGAAACCTATGGATGAAAAAGCAAATTTCGCGAAGTTTTAAGTACAAAACTTTATATTTTTAATTTTGTTTTTATCGATTACAGCGCCATCTAGGACGGATTAGAAAAAATTTTTTAGACAAAATTTTCTTATTTTTTTACGTAAAATCCGAATCTGCATTTAAAATTTTGATTTTTCTCCCACCCCACCCCCGTCGGAGGGTGAAAGGGGGTCAAGATTCATATCGTTGAATAGATCTCTAAAAATTACTGGACATGTGTTTTTTTGTTTTAAGATTTAACATCCAATTTCTGAAATATTTGACCGTTCCAGGATTTTCCCAACAATATGCATGTAATTTACAGAAAATCTAACTTCAACGAAACATTGCTTTTCACCCTGCAATGTTATCTAAATGAAATTCAGAATAGCAATAGCTATGAGAATTTTCTATCCATAACCGAAAACAGAATTAAAATATCTTAAATGGTTCAGAAGTTACGATTTTTGCAACGAGAAATGCCAGATGTAGCCACTGTGTCTGGCTGGCTGTGTGTTGAAATACACTTTTTGGGAAAACTGAGCAAGATAATTCAATGAAATTTGGAACACTGCTTCCGTCTCAAAGATAGCTCGTGGGATTGAAAATGAGCAAAATCGGTCGACGGACACGCCTATCTCCCATACAAAATATATATTCAAAATACAATTTTAGGAGTATTTTTCACGACAATGCAACCAAAATACACTTAAATACTACGCATTGCAAGTGTAAACTCTAAAAAAAACTGAGCAAATTCGAACATGAGGGCGTGGCACCTCCCATATAAGCAAAAGCTTCAAAACGCTATACTGAAAGCGTTTTTTGAGATATTCAAACCCAATTTGACTCATACACTAGGAATTATAAATGAAAGCTCCCAACAAAAATTGGGTGAAATCGGACAAGGGGGCGTGGCACCTCCCATATAAGCAAATGTTTCAAAATGCTATACTGAAAGAGTTTTTTGAGATAATCCAACCAAATTTCACTCAGACACTAAAAACTATAAATGCAAGCTTTGTACAAAAACTGAGTGAACTGGGACAAGAGGGCGTGGCACCTCCCATATAAGCAAAATTTTTAAAATACTGCAGTGTAGGGTATTTGCTTTTTGGCCAGGCCAAAAGTTACACCCTTACTAGTTTAATAATTGCTTGTATGGCATAGGAGCAGCAATTATTTCTAAAAAGAGCTGCGATTAGCAAATTTTTTTAATCGATTTTTTTTTGGAAAAAATATTTGACTTTAATAGGCTTTAACACTTACAAATCAAGCTTGTTTTCAAAAATTTTCAGGGTATTTCTTAATTGGACTATTTTCTGTTGAATGGCATAAAAAAATTTTGAATTTGAAAAAAAAATTTAAATTTAAAAAAAAAATGTTCACGCAAATGCCTACTATATCGCAGCACTGTGTGGCTTGTTGAAAATACAATGTGTAAACCTAGTGCTGTGACTCACACTGGTCCTACATATATAGCTGTAAGTAGTGGAAAACATTGCTCATCAAGTGCAGAAACGCATGCTTTCGATATAGATGCATTATCATAGATACCTGAATTTAAGCCATTCGTTAGGACAAGTGATAATGTAATTTAACCCATCTTTATCATTTCGCTTGTACATGACATATTATTTGAGAAATCCACATTTTCTACCGGAAACCTTTAACAAAGTTACCATTATCAACTTTGAAAAATCAACTTTTTAAATCTGCCCGCCACATTTTTTTGTATGCCCGTTTTATTGAGAAAAAGTATTGAAAAAATCAAAAACCACCTATCTTTAATTACATGAATCTTGCTAAAAACAATATAAAATTAAAAAAACGTCTTCATGGTTTTGTACGCAATTATCACAGCTTTATTTTGCCATCATTTAGGATTTGACCATAAATAACAAACTAGAGTCCTTTTGAAAGAAAGATTTCAATTCATTTTAGTTATCAAACTTTTTAGTTCAAAATTTTTGTAAAACACATGAGAAAATCCAAAAAAATTTTTAAAAAATATGTTAAAAAAATACCCATGTCTCGTCGTTTTTCTCCAGCACATCAGTTTTTTTTTTATCGATTTTTGAAGGTCCAGATGAAAACCCACATTATGCATCAACTATAAATCACTTCAAAAAATTTGATTTAGACGCAATTTTTATGCTGCAGAAAGAATTGCATTCAACCGAGTTGAAAGGAGAATGGCACCTCTCAGCCGTGTTATTTTGAGGCATGATTCGTTTGGTTACCATCTTGATTCCAGCATGCCAGTTATTTCAATCATAAAGGATTGGCGCATTTGTCCATGGACTGAAGAATAATTAAAACAAAACACTAATAACACTATTGATCAACACGTTAAGTTACTTTACGATTGTTAAGCTTTAAATATGTATATTAAATCGCTTCATTTAAAATTTAAAAAAAAAAAAAAATCGTTCAATTAATTTAATGGTATAAAAGGTCAGAGTGTGATGTCACAAATAGGGGGGAGGGGTCTATGAAAATGTGACGTAATTTATGCACACATTTATGAAATTACACTCACCTGTGTGAATCATCATATGGCGTCGTAAATTATAGCTTGACTGTACTTTTTTCCCACAGAGGTAACATTCGAAAAATGTACGTTCTCGTTGCTCTTCCAAATCATCCCAGCGTACTTCCACACCTTCTTCTTGCTCATCAATAAATTCCACATTTTCTTCGTCATCAAATTGCAAAATATCAGTATTATCTATTGAATCAATTTTTAGATTCTGCTCATCAATATTATCTTCATCGCATTGCAGTTCACAAGTAACAGAAGTCAAAGGCAAATCCTCTACATCTTGTTCTGAGTCAGTGCTATCGAGTAATTCGATGCTTGCAACAATTTTTTCCTTGGAAGTACTTTCCTTCCTTAATTCATAGTTAACATTCGGAAGTACTTTATTATTAATAAAACCAGTAGTACAAGGGGGGGTCTTCACTGCAGCGTCGTCGTCATCCAACTCTATAATTTCATAAACAACAGATTCCAGATCTTTTGACTTGTCCGAATTGAATTTAGCAGATTTTTGTTCACGTTTCGCTTGCTCTTTTTCCCCGATTTTCATTAGAAAACTTTTTATTTTTGCATCGTCAATGGATATGAAATTCTCATCAGGCTCTTGATATGCAAAAGTATTGCCATCTTCATTATCATTTAAGATGCTGAGCGCTCCGTCCTGCATCTGTTGTTGTTGTTGAAACGATGTAGCCGGCATGAAAAAATTAGCTCCATATGGAAGGTTATTACTGCAACATGCAGGTTCATAGGAACTGCAACAGCTTGGAACATGCATGGATTGTGGCATGTGGCCACCGTACATGCCGTGGGGTGTGGAAGAAAGTGGAGGTGTATAACCCGAAATTTGCATGCTCCGATTGCGTACAATGCCATTAGCAGATGTATTTGGGTGCTCCCATTGCAAGTCAACGAGGTCCTGCTGTTGGAGCGCACCACAAAAATCCATTGTAGTTGCATATTCCAAGCAGGTGGGCATTATCATTTCAGCCGAAACCGAATTCGACTGTGCAGGAGGAGGTTGTAATGACATAGGCATGCTAGCATGATGATGTGGCGATGGAGACGAGATCGACATATGTGACGAATGTCCGACAATGTGTTGTTGTTGTAGTTGATGATGATGGTCAACTACTTTGAGCGTGGAATGTGAAGATTGTGGGGCGTTTGCAGATGGAGAGCATTTTAATTTCATTAGTATTTCCATTTTAAACTGGAGAAAGCTTTCTGCAAAATAAGATATCACATGTTTGAGATTGCAACATTAAATTGATTTCATTAATGTGGAAAGGAGTAGACTGCAAAATTTATATAACTAAGTCTGTATATGGATATTTCCACAATATATCTCCCATGAATGAAAAATACCTTTTTTTTCGATTTATTTTCTTCGAATACTCTGTGTCTCCAGTCGCCTTTTAAAATCATCCACTTAGTGGATTTGACACAACATTGCTTGTGCCAATTGAACAAGAAGAAATATTCTTTTTTAGAGTATCCTCCATAGACGTGGACTTTTAATTAAATTTGTTTTTACTAAATAAGAATAAAATTCCAATACGATGTGAAATCTTGTTGGGGGTTATCGTGAATAAATATTCCAGCGGAATTTTTCTCAGGCTGCAGTGTTATAGCAGTTTGAGTAAAATTCCCCGGGAATATTGATTCGCGATAACCCTCATTGAGAATTTTTAAGCGATGAACCCTGTCATTGTAATATAAATAAAAGTTTGTAATTTCTCCAGTTCTTAAACGAAGCGCTTTATTTAAACCAGGATCAGTTTATCCGATAGCGAAGGCTGTCAACGAACCTATTCAATTGTTAGGTAGGATCAAGAACTTTTTTAGTTGGAACCCAAGGTATCGAGTTGTTTATTTTTGGTAAACAATTTCTCAGTTTGTTGCCGCTCAAAAGGTAAAATCTTCTACTTTATTATTTACTTAGCAGGCTATTTTCTACATGCAAACACTTACACCTCAGATTCCATAAAATGGAAGACAAGGTTCTTTTTCCCATATATCTATATATAAATACGTGAACAGTTTTTTTTGCGCCCCTTTTGCGAGCTAACCATATAACCGATTTTTTTATATGATAGGTACTGTGGTGTAGAATCCACGAATCCAAAAATTATCCTCATAAGTTTCCATTAAGGCATTTAAAAACAGGATCAAAGTTTCCCATATAATTACAACAACAACAGCACCCACAGTGTTATGCTGTGTTGATGAGAAAATGAATGAGACAGTGGAGTGGGAGAGATTTTGTTGCTGTTTTTCTCTTGCTTGCAAAAAACTGTTTCGTTGCATTCTGTCCACGTTCTGCATCGATATTTTGGACGTTTTCGATATTTTGGAGCTTTGCCGATATTTTAGATGATTTTGTACACTGTTGGTCTTTTATCGATATTGTTGATGTTTCTCGATACTTTTGGACTTTTACCGATATTTTGGAAATTTTTCGATACTTCGGGACTTTTACCGATATTTTGGATGTTTTTCGATACTTTTGGACTTTTACCGATATTTTGGATGTTTTCGATACTTTAGGATGTTTCTCGATACTTTTGTACTTTCACCAATATTTTGGATGTTTTTCGATACTTTGGGACTTTCACCGATATTTTGGATGTTTTTCGATACTTTTGGATGTTTCTCGATACTTTTGTACTTTCACCGATATTTTGGATGTTTTTCGATACTTTGGGACTTTCACCGATATTTTGGATGTTTTTCGACACTTTGGGACTTTCACCGATATTTTGAATGTTTTTCGATACTTTGCGACTTTTACCGATATTTTGGATGTTTCTCGATACTTTTGTACTTTTACCGATATTTTGGATGTTTTCCGATACTTTGGGACTTTTACCGATATTTTGGATGTATTTCGATACTTTGGGACTTTTACCGATTTTTTGGAAGTTTATCGATACTCTTGGACTTTTACCGATATTTTGGATGTTTCTTGATTCTTTAGTACTTTTACCGATATTTTAGATGTTTTTCGATACTTTTGCTGATATTTTGGATGTTTTTCGATACTTTACGACTTTTACCAATATTTTGGATGTTTCTCGATACTTTTGTACTTTTACCGATATTTTGGATGTTTTTCGATACTTTGGGACTTTTACCGATATTTTGGATGTATTTCGATACTTTTGGACTTTTACCGATATTTTGGATGTTTCTTGATACTTTTGTACTTTTACCGATATTTTAGATGTTTTTCGATACTTTTGGACATTTGCCGATATTTTGGATGTTTTTCGATTCTTTGGGACATTTACCGATATGTTGGATGTTTGTCGATACTTTAGTACTTTTACCGATATTTTGGATGTTTTTCGATACTTTTGGACTTTTGCCGATATTTTGGACGTTTTTCGATACTTTTAGACTTAAACCGCTGTTTTGGAAGTTTTTCGATACTCTTGGACTTAAACCGATATTTTGGATGTTTTTCGATACTTTGGGACTTTTACCGATATTTTGGATGTTTTTCGACACTTTTGGACTTTTACCGATGTTTTGCATGTTTCTTGATACTTTTGTACTTTTACCGATATTTTGGATGTTTTTCGACACTTTTGAACTCTTATCGATATTTTGGATGTTTCTCGAAAAATTTATATGCGTGTAGTGTCATGCGCCTTAAGAAAAAATAGGTTATCTCGGCTAATTTGGAATGGAGATTAATGGATTTTTGAGAAAGAATACTAATCTTTTTTTAGTAGAAGGTACCTCGCTCCCAAAATGAAATACACTAGCTACCACGGCTAAGCCACTACACCAATTTTTATGTAATTCGGTTTTGAGATACACTAAGCCTTCTGTATCCAAAAAAGGTTACTACGAATATTGAATTCTGTCAATACTTAACATTCTGGCTTTATTTTATACAAAACAGAACTCGAAAAAATTGTATCTATCTTTAGGAGAATGGCCAAAATTTGGCCACCGGCGATACTAGTAAGTATAAATATAACAAATGAGTAGTGAGCGAAGAATATTATACAATTTCTTAGTAATATCAGTTAACAAACCTCGTTCGTTATCCAAAGTTGATTAAAGTTCGACTTTAAGGAAGATATGTTTAATTTGCAACATCAAAACTTCAAATCCAAGAATAGTTGCTTTAACTATCGAGTCGCTCTTTGAATCCACAGCTTAATATTTTGCCTGCACTCGCTCCACTGGTTTTTCTTTTATTGTTTCTACTCTGTCGAACTCCGTACAAATAAAACTGGAATTTCACTGAACTGAATCAGCGAAGCACAAACGCCGAGCAGGCCGAGGCCCATTGCGTGTTAGCTTTAATTTTTTTTTTCTTTTTCAGCCAAATTCAATACAAACGACTACCAATGCAACAACTATACAGAAAAGTATGAAATCACGTCTTATTCAGCTTTGAAACAAACTCGATTTTCTTTTTCCGTATCGTGCTAGTTTTTTCTCTTGTTGTGTGTATGTGAAGAAAACTGGCGGTGGATGGAGAATCGCAAAAAAATCCAATCCAAATATCTGTGTACACAAACAAAATACAAAGCAAAAAAAAAAAAAATATGAAGGTTTCCCGTTCGTGGTGCTCCACAAACTCTGTTGGGATGAGCACTAGATTCCTCGCCAATTTTGGTCACCAAGTCCTCTTCAAAATCCAGTTTACGTTTTAATTGAAATCTCAATGTTTTTTTTATTGGCTTTTGCTTTTCTTATTTGTGCATGATGGCTGAGTTTTTTTTTTTTTTTTTTTTTCTTTAAATCTTGAATTCACTTCACGCTTTAGTTTAACTTTTTAGTTTAAATTTTTTTTTTTTTCTGTAAATATAAAACAGAATTATTTTCATTGAATCTCTGCAATCTAAAATTCCAACACAAAACACTTCACAGCTAGTGCGGAGCAGTGTAGCCAGAAAATATTAGTACTTCCCAAATTATGATATTGAAATTACTGAGCATATGTTGATGTCTGAAATTTAGTACAGATCTTTACACCCATCTCTCATACAATGTTTTGAAATGCCTTTATGTGAGGTTGAAGTGAACAGTAATCGCTCATGTTCATTTTCAATCCCAATCAGACCACGACCTAAGTAGTATCTGTACTGAGCTTCATACATCTAGCTTTCTAAGTTTGGCCGTAAATGTTATTTTCAACACATATACGTTGAAATTTACCAAAAGGCCGGATTGTAATAGTTTTGCTTTAAACGGTAGCATATATTTTTAAGCGATTCACATATTAACTTCTTGCTTAAAAATTAAACACGCAACTTTATCTGTGTTAAATTAAGCACTTTTGTCGTTTCTTTCACATACGTTTCTCAGAAAATGCCTATACAAGCACTGAAAACTAAATAACGCATCATATTATTAAATCCTACCCGTTTCCACCGGCCAAAATAGATTTATTTCTGCCGGTAAATGCCAGAAGCAGTAAAATTAAACTAGTATTTTATTTTCTTCTTAATATTTATCTTCCATTTGCTTTGTGTTTATGCCAATTGTCAAAGTTCCAGGGTGTCACTAGGGCAAAAATTGCCAAAATCGCCAGCCTTGCTGAGATTAAGAAGCAGATTTAACTTAAATCTCAAATTAATTTTTGTATGGTAAATCTTGGGATCCACGCCCAGATTTAGCGCTAAGTCCAGAAACTGCATTAAATCATCTTTTAAATCTGCGATGGAAACAGGCTATTAGGTCTCAGTCGGGAAAAACGATAAATCGTACAGTTTGGCAACACTCTGTTCGCTTATTTTCATTTCATTATTCGTTAAAAGACAAAACTACACTGACAGATCCATTAACATCACACCAGGGATGCTGGTTCTTTATGTAAAAAAGGAGAATGTAAATGAGACATATAAGACCCCTTAAAAAAAAAAAAACAATTTTCCTATTGTTAAGAATTTTAATTGATTTTAATAAATCAATTTTGGCTTTTTTTAACTTACAAAATAACTTCTATTGATATTCATTTCATGGTCCTGGTCTTTTCCAACTACACAAACTGTTATAAAAACGTTTAGAAACGCGAAGCAATCTGAATATCTGAGGTCACATCTTCAAATTAGAGTCTGAAATGAAACTGTTTGGCTTCACTGATGCAATTCGATCGACTATATGGGCATATCCGAAAATAATCTTCTCTCATATGACCCAGGGGGGTTACTCTGTAATGCGATGCGAAAACCAGATGCGATGCGAAAATAAAATCGTACTCTGTAACTTGTTCGCAGCAGCAAAAATGTTCACATTTTAAAATCTCCTAAATATTTATAAAAAGTACGCATCACTAAGCAAAAATGTCAAAACTGAAAATAAATAAAAATAAATTAAAATTTTTTCAAAATTCAATAAATACAATTCAAGATTTTTTGATTTTGTTTTTTGAGATAATCGGACTAAATTTCACTCTTACACTGAGGACAGCATATGCAAGCGCTCAGCAAAAACAGGGTGACCTTGGACAATAAGACGTGGCACTTTCTAAGTAACCAAAAGTTTTAAAAAGCTGCTCTGAAAGAGTTTTTTGAGATAGTCCAACCAAATATCTCTCAGATTCTTAAAAACTGTAAGTGCAAGCTCTCAGCAGAAACAGGACGAACTCGGGCAAGCAAAATTTAAGACCATTTTTTTTTTTCATATTCTGTATGGAACCAAATGTGATGAAATATATTCCTAGACGTTTAAATTGAAATTCCCAATAGGTAAACCAGAAAATTTCGACATAAGGAGATGTCAGGATCTGACAATTTCGGGAAAATCTAGATTTTCGATAATATACAAGAGAGCACACATTTCGTAAGTAGTGGATATGTTAGGGGGCACCTTTCCGAATATTTTGAAGTAAAATTTAGTAAAAGCGTATGTGGGACATAGCAAGGGAATGGGTTAAAAAGTCTAAATCACTTATTACGGCCACATAATATGTTCTAAAATTCTGAAAAAATCAAGTTAATTCCTTGATAAAAATAAATCGACTTTGTTTATGGGGCTTACCCCATGTTGAGTAAAAAAGAAAAACGTTAAATTTTGGTTAAAAAAGCGATTTTTAGCGATTTGCAAAATTTAGCGTTTTTACTCGGTATGGGGATTAAATTAAATAAAGATCATAAACGAAGTCTATTTATTTTTCATCAAAGAATTTGCTTGAATTTTTTTAAGAATTTTTCAACCACACGACACATAAGATTTTTCTGAATTTTACTTGAGAATATTCGGAAAGGTGCCCCGGTGCTTATGAAATCTGTGCTCACCCGTATATTATCGGAAAACTTGATTTTCCCGAAATTTTCATTAAAAACGACTTCTTGACACCCCTTATGTCGAAATTTTTTTGTTCACCTATTGGGAATTTCATTTTACACATCTAGGAATACATTCCACCACATTTGGTTAAAGAATATGAAAAAAAATTTATTTTTTTCTTAAAACCTATGTCATATAAGGAAGATTATTTTCGGATATGAACATATGTGTCGGTCATTTTCATAGTGACGTAAGTCCATTTCGGGGCAAAATCAATGTCATACACACTATGTGCCGTAATAATCGATTATCTGACCAATATCCTTTTTTCAACTTAATGACATCAAATCTTCACCATTAGATAAACTTTTCGTGAAAATAGAACCCAATTTCATTTATTTGTAACCGTGTAAGTAAAGTGAACACCGTGTAAGCTCATATATAACGAATTAAACCATTTTTGGTACAAGACTGATATGAACTATAGATGGTCTTCTCAGTGGCGTGTCGTCTAAGGTGCGCAGGTGTTCTCCGCACACCCAACTGAAATCCTTTACAATATGCAATTTTTTTTACATACAGCGTTGGAAAAAATAATAGGGACAAGCAATTTGTTTAGGTTTTCAACCACATCTTTTAATTAATCCGTTACTCTGGAAAATATATTATGCAACTTGAGTTAATTTTAGTATAGTTTAAAGAAACTGAAAAAAAAAAAATTGACTTCAAGTCCTTAGATGAAAAAAATACGCGACATTCTTGGTTTCCATACTGGAAAAAATAATAGGGACAAACGTCATTTATCATTTAGCTATGGATTAACTCTTATTTTAGTGCTTACGTGAGTTTTAAGGCTTCACCAGTTCAATATTTGATCGATGCTTTCTCTATTTAAGTATCTTTAAGCGTCTACAAGGCGTAGATTCCAAAAATTTTGCACACATTTCAAACAGTGTCAAGTACCATTCTTCTTGTATTTCTTGCAATAAATCGTTTTTATATTCTGATGTATTAAAACCAATGAACTTCTTAAGCACTCCTCAGACGTGCTTAACGGGGTTGAGATCCGGTGACGGTGACGGTCAATCCATAACCGTGATATTTTTTTTGATTCATTCATGACTTCACTGGCTTTGATGAATGTTTGGGGTCATTACCATGCATGAGATTTCAGATCAAAGGAATTTTCTCTCCCACATAAGGCCGCGTAACTGTATAGAGGATATTAACATAGCCTGATGCATGCATTCGGTCTATACATATTCTATAATGCTGACGCAACTTCAGCCGCCAAAAATTAACCCCAGTGTATCTGGTTTCGAATGCTGCATTCTAAGGTCATCTAACAAACAATCAACAACCAGAAACAAACAAAAAAATTTGAGCAGATTTTAACAGTTTTGATGAAACTTGAGCCTGGTGGCAAAATTAATTATCTGGGATATGTTCTTTTGTCTTAAAAATTTTACTTTTCTTGCACTTCTGCCACACAATCCTGCTTCTCGAAGCTTGTTTCTTACAATGCGGATTGTTACTGGACAAAAGAAATGCATTTTTTTTCGAATGCCTCACAAGAATTTTATCAAATTGTCTGGAAATTTGGCGCTTTTTTTCTTTTTCCGGAATTGATTTCAAACCGTTAAAGATCATGGCCTTAGAGCAATTCATTATAGCCACAATTTACTTTATGGTTTTACCCGCTACCCTTAGATTCAATTAATAATACACTACTTACCACTTTCAAATCAACAATTAGCTCTATAACAGGTACCAAGCACTTAAAATCATGTTTTGTCCCTATTATTTTTTCCAGCCCCTAAACGAAGTGTGCACAGTTTTTATAGTTTTTTTTTCGAAATGGCAATATGTGCTAATAAAACGGGGTTGTCATTTTGAAGCATCGTTACATAACGTAACTTTACTGTAGCAAAAACTGTCTGCAGAGAAAAATATTATTTCTGCATGCGTTATAATGAGATGTCCCTATTATTTTTTCCAACACTGTATGTATGTGAAAATCGTATTATTTGCGTACATACGTAATACTACAATGTTTTTCGGTCGCAACATAATTTAACGTTAAATTCTGTTTGATCGAGGTGTTCGAGTGCGTTATCATCCTCGGTTTAAAAATCTCATATTGAAAACAAAAACCAATACGCACACATTGTAGCAAGATGCCCATACAAAACACTTTTGGTGCGCTTATAGAAAACGTACGAAGAATTCATTCAGCGGCGTCACTCGGCATCTTCAGTCTTTTAAAAATGTTCGATAGAGAATTCTGAATTCTATTTATTTATTGAACTCGACCGGTAAAATCTAAATAGCAATTAGTCCATATTATTTGAAGTCTTTTGTAGTTCAGTCAGTAAGATCTCTAACTTATAATCAATTGAACAATGAATTTTTTTTTAATGGAACTTGTTTTTTATTAATGAAATTTTAGCTTTTTCGTAGTTTTGTAAATATAAAATAAATTAAAAAAAAAAAAAATAATAAAACCCAAAAAATATAAAAAAAAAAGTTCAAAAGAAAAAAAACTAGAAAGGGTGTAAATTTTGGCCTGGCCAAAAAATAAATACCCTACACTGCAGTATTTTGAAAATTTTGCTTATATGGGAGGTGCCACGCCCTCTTGTCCGAGTACACCCAGTTTTTGTTCAGAGCTTACATTTATAGTTTTTAGTGTCAGAGTGAAATTTAGTTGGATTATCTCAAAAAACTCTTTCAGTATAGCATTTTGAATCTTTTGCTTATATGGGAGGTGCCACGCCCCCTTGTACGATTTCAACCAATTTTTGCTGAGAGCTTTCATTTATAATTTTTAGTGTCTGAGTCAAAGTTGGTTCGAATATCTCAAAAAACGCTTTCAGTATAGCGTTTTGAAGCTTTTGCTTATATGGGAGGTGCCACGCCCTCTTGTCCGAATTCGCTCAGTTTTTTATCAGAGCTTGCGCTTACAATTCGTAGTATTTATGTGTATTGTGGTTGCATTGACGTGAAAAATACTCTTATAATTGCATTTTGAATATAATTTTTGTATGGGCGGTAGGCGTGTCCGTTAACCGATTTTGCTCATTTTCAATCCCCCGAGCTAACTTTGACGACGGAGGCAGTGTACCAAATTTCATTGAATTATCTTGCTCAGTTTTCCCAAAAAGTGTATTTCAACACACAGCCAGCCACCCAGCCAGCCAGCCAGCCAGCCAGCCACCCAGCCAGCCAGCCAGACAGACGGACATGGCTATATCGACTCAGGAGGTGACGCTGATCAAGAATATATATACTTTTCTATACCTGCCACGCCTCCTTCTCTGCGTTACAAACGGAAGGACAAAGTGAATATACCCTGGGTGTAGGGTATAAAAATCGGACCTCTGTCTATCACGTCCTAGTCGTGGTCTTGGAAAAAATCAAGTATAGACAACCATAGTAAAACAGGCATGTACTGAACCCCCTGCTGAAGACACCACGGCACGCCACTGGGTCTTCTGCTATAAACTTAGCTGCACACTAGTGTTACCTGATTAGCGGCACTGTGTCTGGTGATGAAAGTGGTAGTTGTATTTATACCCTACACCCAGGGTATATTCACTTTGTCCTTCCGTTTGTAACGCAGAGAAGGAGGCGTGGCAGGTATAGAAAAGTATATATATTCTTGATCAGCGTCACCTCCTGAGTCGATTTAGCCATGTCCGTCTGTCTGGCTGGCTGGTTGGCTGGGTGGCTGGCTGGCTGGCTGGCTGGCTGGCTGGCTGTGTGTTGAAATACACTTTTTGGGAAAACTGAGCAAGATAATTCAATGAAATTTGGTACACTGCCTTCATCGTCAAAGTTAGCTCGGGGGATTGAAAATGAGCAAAATCGGTCAACGGACACGCCTACCGCCCATACAAAAATTATATTCAAAATGCAATTTTAGGAGTATTTTTCACGACAATGCAACCACAATACATATAAGTACTACGAATTGTAAGCGCAAGCTCTGAAAAAAAAAACTGAGCGAATTCGGACAAGAGGGCGTGGCACCTCCCATATAAGCAAAAGCTTCAAAACGCTATACTGAAAGCGTTTTTTGAGATATTCGAACCAACTTTGACTTAGACACTAAGAATTATAAATAAAAGCTCTCAGCAAAAATTGGTTGAAATCGTACAAGGGGGCGTGGCACCTCCCATATAAGCAAAAGTTTCAAAATGCTATACTGAAAAAGTTTTTTGAGATAATCCAATTAAATTTCACTCTGACACTAAAAACTATAAATGCAAGCTCTGAACAAAAACTAGGTGTACTCGGACAAGAGGGCGTGGCACCTCCCATATAAGCAAAAGCTTCAAAACGCTATACTGAAAGCGTTTTTTGAGATATTTGAACCAAATTTGACTCAGACACTAAGAATTATAAATGAAAGCTCTCAGCAAAAACTGGGTGAAATCAGACAAGGGGGCGTGGCACCTCCCATGTAAGCAAAAGAATCAAAATGCTATACTGAAAGAGTTTTTTGAGATAATCCAACTAAATTTCACTCTGACAATAAAAACTATAAATGCAAGCTCTGAACAAAAACTGGGTGTACTCGGGCAAGAGGGAGTGGCACCTCCCATATAAGCAAAATTTTCAAAATACTGCAGTGTAGGGTATTTATTTTTTGGCCGGGCCAAAATTTACACCCTTACTAGTTTTGTTTTATTTTTGGTAGTGACGGTAATCACTGTAAACCGTCAATATTAAAGTGAACCAAACTGAAGGCTCATACATATATACATAGTAAAGGGACAAGAAGAACGAAAGTGCACTTGTTGCTGATAAAAATTGTTTTCGCTGCGTTTGTGTCTTGTCGGACGATGGCCTTCGAAGAAAGTTGCTTGACCCAATTTGCAAAGACGACCAATTTTTTAGGGGACCAATTTTGATTTCGTCAATCCTTTATGTTACAGTAAACCATTACATAAGCACATGTATATACTTCTTATTTCAATTTAATTTTTTAGTATTCCATGTTTTTGATCATTTTGCATCAGAAGACTTCGACAATTCTACCACTTAAAAAATCATTGTACGCGTTTTTAAGAGAGATAAACAACAATTTTTTTTTTTAACAAGAAACGGGTTTTTTTTTCAGATTTGATTTAGAAGAAAAGCGCTATGTTGTTTTTCACGTTAATAATATTTTTATGGGACAATTACAAATGACTCCTGCACAGGTGGCTCCTGGAGATTTAAAATGGTGAGAAAAAAGACTACGGGGGATCGATTCTACATTTATTTACGAACATTTTCTCGGAAACCGCATGAATCAAAACGCTCGGTTTGGTCAGTTACGCACAATATTAGATTGCGGCATTGTCTCCATATAAAAAAAAAAACTGAAAAAAAAATGCAGCAAATAAAAATTAAACTAGTCAGTAAGGTCATGCCGTTTTAGCCAGATCATGTATTTCCTAAGTATTTTGTCGCCCTAAATTCAAATTCGGGGTCCGTTTTTTCCCAGAACATCACAGAGAATATATTTCACGGTATTATAACCATTTTGGCCTCTATATGGCCTTGAAATCTCTACTCTGTGACATTCTGGGATAAAACGGACACCGGATTCGAATTTAGGGCGTCAAAATAACTAGGAAATACATGGTCTGGTCAAAACGGCACGACTTTTTTTTTTGTAAGCCTGTTTAATTTATGTGATTTATGCAATTTCATGGATTTCCTTAACGGAATTTAGTATTTTTCTTGATTTATTCGTGACCTTCTTAAATATTAAAATATAATTTGATTTTATTTTTCACTGCGAATCGGATTACTTAAACTTTTTTTTGTTTTGGGGCGTACCACAGTGCTGTCACTCCATACAACGGAACGGCATTTCCACAGTTTTGGGTTCGATTTCAATAAGATTTTTACCATGCTGATACATTTTTTTACGCTGTTTTCAGAAATGCAATTAATTTTCAAAAAGAAAAAAAGATATTCAAATAAATAAAACCACGAAAGTTAACTGGAAAAAATGTTTGTGCATGCTTTTAGGCTGTAAAAAACCATATTAAAATTATAATAGTTCAAAGTGTTTTTGACATTTAAAAGTATACTGTAAAAAAAAATTAAATTTAAAAAAATTCAAAAGCATTTGAAAAAAATTTTGTGGTGTAAATTTTATAAAATCAATAGGGGTATTCACGATCTGGATTAACGTCCTGAGTGACAGAGTAATAGGGTAACAGTGCACAACCCCAACAACAAAATATATGTAAGTTACTCTGTTACTCTTTTACCCTTTTAGTCAAGCTATTTTCTAGTGTAAAATAATCTTACACTTTTGCCTTTTTTTACTATTTCTATAGAAACGTTTGAACTTGTTTACTGTTGAGAGACAGTTTTCGTTCATCAAAATAAAAAATTAGAATGAGAGCAAAGTATTCATTTAAAAATTTTTTTTTTTTTTGTGGTCAGTTGATATTATTTTGATAAACAATAAAAAGTGTACGTGCAAAAGTGTTGAGTATGCTCTCAATTCAGAGTAACCGAGTGCATTTTTACCCTGTTACTCAGCTCGTTACTCAAGATCGTGAATAACTCTATTGATTTATTTGTACGTAAATACGGGACATTGAGATAAATATTTAAAGTAAACGGGAAAAACGGGGTTGTGAATTTTTCCTATCTTAAAATATGGAATCTGTACTATCTGTACATTTTAGAACAATGCCTACAAGTTCCGTCTTTTTTTTTCCTGCTCTAAAGAAAATTAGCATTTTCCGGTTTTTAATATTTGAAAATTTTTTTTTTATATCTTTTAATTTGGCTAAAAAAATTTGCATACAAAAAATATTAAAAATAAATGGGTATGTAGGCTTTTGTATGCATTTTATTTTATAACAATTGCTTTTGAGGTTTAGGAGCAGCAATTATTTTTAAAAAGTTCTGCGATTAGCAAATTTTCTTAAATGTTCTTTTTTCGAAAAAAGTTAGACTTTAACAAGCCGTAACACTTACTAATCACAGCAGTTTTCAACAATTTTCAGGGGATTTCTTAATTGGACTATTTGCTGTAGAATGGCATAAAAAAAATTTTGAATTTGAATGAAATTTTTTTACGCAAATGCCTTCTATCGCAGCACTGTGCGTACTAGAGATTCTATTTATATATGCTAAAACAATTAATGCCATATTTTTTTTTAACTTAAATAAGTTGCTTCATCCAAGCACTGTAGAAAAGTTAAGGAACAAAAAGTAAACTTTTGCACTGATCATGTTTTGACGACTTAATACGAAGCGTGATCCAATTAAATTTTTAATCTTCTGTTTTGATATTGCAAACTTTGAGAGGGAATCATTATTGAAGCTTGTAGATTGAAGTTTAAGAATCGGAAACAGATAAATGCACACTTGTTATTCCTTTCTACAGCTGCATCATATCCATAATATGTTACATACATACTTATGTATTTAGAAATAGGCAAATAGGGGATAATGCATTAAAAAGGTAAATTATTCACATATCGCGCGATATTATTCTTCTCCATTTTATTGCAATAAGAGCACTAATTTGAACTTTTATAAAAAGGTCAACGTACACGGGATAATTTACATTATTTTTACGATAATGGCTCACCTGTATCACAACTTCACCAGCATATTATTCAATTCTTCGGTAAAGGTATCACCTTACAGGCAAAAAAAAATCCACCGTACACCATCGAACCCGAAGCATTTTGGAAAAAAAATTCTTTTGTTCTTGTGAACAACATTTTCACCGCCCTTTTTTGTTCCAGAGGTTGTTGACATCAAGTACTCCGTTCTAGTACTGGCCCACAAGATCTCAGTTCCTACTCCTTAACGTCAGAAAATAAAAGCTACCAAAAAATCGTTATGCTTTTTCCAGGGAAGTATTACGATTACTCCATTTGAAATATTTATTTAAAATGACCCCTGGACCAAAATTCCTCCGGAAATTAAAATTTTCTTTGAGGTATACGTATACATTCAGTCTGATTACAATCCATGTTAAGAGACACCAATTTCGCGTCAATTATGAGTTCATAACCTTTGATGACACTAAGAAAAGTCCCAAACAAGTTCCTTGCATTTAATTTTCACTAAAAAATTTCACTGACGCAGACACGAAGTTGTGGGCAGCACAATAGCACAATGCAACCATCGATCGACTCCATTGTTTGGAATGTAGCAAGCTCACATACACGCTCACACACAAGGTGATTACCAATTGAAACAATGGCTTTAAAGTTAAAGGCACGTTTGCCATGTACTTAATTGTTTCGGCTAATGTTAAATATCTATAATAGCGGAAAACAAATGCTAAACGTTTCCTTTAACTGCATAGTTTTACAATAAACACTACAATTTAAATAAACTGATGATAAGGGTTCCATGCGTTTCAATACAAAAGTAAAATCTTGTGAAAACATTAGAGCCTGGACACAAGAGAGACTAAGAGCTGTGGGAAGCGGTCCCTCCGTTTGCCTACAAATATATCGCCCGAAAATTTAATTGAGTGTGTAAACTAGCTCTTAAAGGCGATTTACCATCATGGGCGAAGGGGTCAATTTCGACGAGGCTGCACGCATTGGTTAAAAATTTTTCCATTCCATATTATTTTAATCAGGCCTGTTCCGTAATTCGTGTGTTTTCCATTACTTTTCATTTAGGAGGATTTTTGATGAAAATGGTGAGTCACACGATAAAAAGTATAAGGATCTTTTTTGTGGGGTATTACAGGTTCTACAAATAATATTGATTTATATTTACGAAAAAATAACAGTTTAGGAAACATTCTTAAAAAACCGCAAAAAGTCGAAAAATTCGACTTTATCGAATATTTCCGAAACAGTGGCTTTTTCGTAAATATAAATCAATATTATTTCCTAAATATGTATTCCTAAGTGCTAATCCTATCTCCATACCAAATTTCGTAAAAAATGTTTTTTTTAAATTGTTTGTTATGGTCTGTAGAAGGCTTTTAAGGGGGTGAGATGCTGCTGCGGGGTACGGGGGTTGCACTCCCCATATGAAAAAAATACTAAAAGTGCTATGTCTCTGCAGTTATACAAGCTATGATTATGAAAGTTAATGACCTTATGCATAATGTATCTGCCATCAACTATGCAAAATTTGAAGGGGATTGAACCAGGGGTCGTTGAGCCCCCCATATGAAAAAACACTAAATGCTATATCAGTGTTCCTATATCAGCTGTCATTATGAAACTTGGTACATGGATGTTTATTGCGTTTACTATCCAGCATGCAAAGCTTAAGAGGGATTGAGCAAAAGGGATTTGCAAAATAACATGGTTGAATTACGCTGGTTGCAGCGATAATAAATGCTGCATCTTCTTAAACTACGAAAATGGCAAAATTCTTTGTTTGGTTCTACACTTTTGACAGATAGCAAGGCAAGATGCCGGGTTCCATTTTTTTATTTTGACATGCAAAATAAGTTCTTCTTGCGCCGCGCCGCCATATAATATTGTGCAGAAATTATTGCTGCATGTTTTTACACAAACTTTTCTTTTTTTTTGTAACTATTAGAACAAATATTAAACCAAAATAATTCTAATTTTGTTTTTCCCTTTATCATTGTCACTCACACAAATAAAAATTTAACAACTGCCAAATCTTAGGCAACAATTTTATTTTACTTTTTCCCAAATAGGGCTCTTAAAATTAATTACAACAACAACAGAAATTTCTGGTGAAATCTACCAGAGATATAGCCATCGGAAGATCGGGATATAGCTTTTATGAAAACCGGTAAAAGTTCAGAATCCCTTAATGGATTTGAACAATATTGGTGTCATATGAAAGGTAATTTAACTGGCTATAAAACCGTTCTGCAAAAGTTTTAAATCCGAGTCATGGTTTTGTAGATATGGCGAATTTTCGAAAATTTTTACCACTTTTTTCGTTTTTAAAGCACTATTTTTCCGAAAATGTCTTATAAATTAACAAAAACGGCATATAAAAGGCAACTTAATAAGCTACAATACTGAACATAAAATTTTTGAAATCTGGTTCGTAGTTTTCGAGATATTACGTTTT
>OX638369.1:925790-1147528 GCA_951812925.1 Calliopum simillimum
CCTTTAATTAAATTGTTGTTTTTTTTTTTTTGCTTTAACAAAACAAAATTAAGAGCTTTTATTTTTGCATTTTCAAATTTTACAACACTGATTTTAATACCAGACACAACAATTCCAAGTCAATCAATCTCTCTTTGACTCTCTTTCGTATTTTAATCTCACAAACACATTGAAACATATTAAATTGTGTAAGTTTTGAGCAGAAGAGCAAGTGCCATGATTCATGGCCCATGAAACTTGAATTTAGTCAAGAAACGGTTTACACTGAGTGAAGAGTGTGTGGTTATCTGTGCAAGTGGAATTTATTTATTTATTCTTTAGTAGAAACTAAACGACGAAAATTAAAAAACATTCAACTACTAAAGTAATTATTTCAAAAGTGAACATTTTTAAATTGAATAAAAAAAAGTACGCATTTAACTTATCAAATTGTTAAAATTATATAAATACATATAGTACACATGCACTTATATTTGTACTTATTGTGATAAAAAATGGTTCAAAATAAAAAATAAAAAATATGTAAATATGCAAAAATTTAACCGTGTCCTTGCACTGAGTTAAATATGATATCCTATATGGATTGGTTTTTTTCTTTTTAATTGCTTATGCCTTTCGAGCTCGCAATTGTGGCGTAGTTATACTCTTAAAAATAAATTGTCTTGCAAAATACAACAAAATACAAATATAAAAAAATTAATACACAAGAAACCAAAAGTGCTAAAAGTGGTTAGAAAAACAAAAAAAAAAAAAAAACCTTGCCCAGGATATTTCACAAGGATTCACTTTTTTATTGTTCGGCAATACATATTTGATCATTATCATCATCCTTCTTGATTTGTTGATGCTCTCTCCATAAGTGCAATAAAATAATATTGTTACTTTTTATACTTAAATGACCGTCCATGAGAAAAAGTACCTTAACTTATCATTAAAGCTAAAAATTAAGAATTGATGGATCGGGGTGTTATCGATTTCTTTAGGTAATTTAAAATATATTTATATTTCATATTCTCGTGTTCGGCATGTTTAATTGTCGAAAAATTATTCACTAAATCGTTACACCATGGTTAACGGTCTGTTATTAAATTTATTATCGAGGAATAATCGAAAATTCGTGGACAATTTCATCAACGCGCTCAGAATGTTCTCTTATAGAATAATGATCATGTTTGGATATAACTTCAAGTGGTCCAGTGTCTGCATGTCAAGACATTCGAGATCGAATGTCAATGGAGATATTCTTCAAAACCCAGTTTTTCGAAACTAACGATTTTTGAAAAATACCGCCGATGATAAAAGATACTAAACTTTCTGAACTCAGGAAATTTTGACGTCAACAATATAAATTTATACCACTCTTGTGAAGAAAACAAAAATGTGTAATCACGCCTTAGGCTTTTTTCTTTTCACCACAGACATGTTTCGTCTCAACTTGTATAACTAACGGCTTAAAATATTCTGCCATTGCAGAATTAACTAATAAATACAAAAACAACTGTGTTGTGAGCTAAATCTATTTGTAAATGTGAAAAATATCAAATTCTAATCAAAAAGTTAAATGTAATTTTTTAAATATTTTTTTATCGTATCTTGTTTTGTGAACTTTTTATTTGTGACAGTGCAGAATAAAAATCAGTTGTAAATTAAACGAGCAAACCGTGTTTATAAAAATCTATGTATGTTTTTCTATGTGCGTGACCAATGCTTCTATAACTTTTGATACGTCGAAAAGAAAATTATTGAAATTAAATACATATCTTGAGCTTAATATTCTTAGACTAAAATGGCTGAGGAAATTACTTCAACAACCGGTAATGAAACATCACATCTTGCACAGCACGAAGATAGCGGTGGAGGTGGAGGCTCTGTGCTCCAAAAACCAATTCCCCTTAAAAGAGGTCTTTGTACCCATACAAATATCAATGTCATAGAGCTTCAAAATAATAATAATACAAATGCATTAGATAGAACGCTAAGCGAATCAGGTAAATGTGCTTCATCAACTGAACCTGAGAACGGTTTTCACTCAACAGCGGACAGCGTTAATAGCGAAACAGCAGAAACGTCTGATTTTTCATTGCCGCCACCTATTTGTGCCTGTATGAATTCTGCAAACTGCGTAAGCTTGAAAACTATATTGGACTCTTTCAAGGCACCGCTTTCTGAGGAGCAGGCTTGGGCTATCCTCTACCAAACAATAAAGTTGTATCGAGTGGCGGCGATAAATTGTAAACAGAATGGTAAAGTTCGTATATTTAGTGACTTGGAAATTCCTGAATCTTTAAGCAATTTGAATATGCACCGCGATGGTACAGTACATTGTTCATGGAGTTCAGCCGAGATCAAGGAGAAGCAGCAAAAGTTACGAGAGGAAAGAAATTTGGAGATAGATTTCGACAATAGGGGTAAGTTAAATATTTCATATATCGAAATGGAAAAATTTACTAAGCAAAAACTGACTTTTTAATAAATGAAGTAGGTAAAGATATTCGATTTGTTTGCAACGCTCTAATATACACATGAATACAAACTAAGTGTTATATGTATGTAAATGTGTTCCAGCAACCAACCAAATCAAGTTCAGAAATTTTCAAATTCAAATCAACTGCAGGCAACCTTAACTTCGACAACGAAATCGAAAGTCGTTTTTCATGCGCTGCCAATTAAGAAACACTCGAATCTATCCGTATGTTAATAATAAATGCAGTTTAAAACACCTTTCAATAGAAATGCATATTTTGTATTTATTGGAATTTTTTAGCCGTTTCATTTTCATCTTCATTGAAGAAATGTAAAAACCGGTATATTCGAATACTTTCAAATTAATAAAAATTTGCTTTCATTTTCGTGGATGGCTTGCGTAAAAATGTTACAAAAAAAATCTAATAAAAACACGCAAATAACCTAAGCCATTAAGTGTTTCCCTTAACCGCTATCACTTAACGAAAACTCTTCTTCAGCTTGAATGCGAAGTCAGGTGTTGATGTTGACCGTTATTCAACCGCACCTACTGACGTACATAGTCTTAACTTGGCCACTTGCAGAGGTGATTGCTTAGCTGCTGCAGTCGGACCTGAGATCAGAACGGAGTGGGTGTATATGTATGTTGTTGCTGTCTGCTTGGCCAATTGATAATGTTGCTGTAGATGATGACTTTAGTTGATGTTCATTTTAAATTTTTTGTTTTTGCTTAAAATCTCATGTAAACTTTCATTCTTTTATTTTATGAAGGAAAAACTCTCTCTTTTTGAAAATTAGTTACAGTGCGTACAGCATACGTTACTTCTACACATGAATAGTGTACCTTCGAAGATCGTGAAGGTTTTTACTGTGGAATCTGTTACTATATAAAAACAATAATTTTTTCTGAGCTCAACCTTTTTTAATGATGTTAATTTTTTTACTATCGACTTGGCTTGTGTTTTATTTTGTTAATTTATAGACGGTTTTTCTTTAAATTTTCTTTAAATTTTCTTTTGTGAATTAAAATTTTTTGGGAAGTTGCTGGGCTTGTGTTTTTGTTTAATTTGAACACCCATTATGCGCTCATAATACGTAATATTGCCAACTGTTAGGTAAAAATCGGTAAAGTGGTAATGCGAAATGAACACCTTGCAAAATGCAACATTTTTTTTCTAAAAGGAGAGTGAGCAGTGTTTTCCATTTGCGAATTGTTGACGTTTAAAATTCGGACTACTTATAAAAAATGTTGTAAAAAAACGGTTAAAAATTCAGTGAAAGAGCTTATACTTTTAAATAGTTATAAAAGTCCACACGAACTTTGACAGTTTTACGAGTGTAAGAAGTTTTCGACCGTTTTTTTTTTTAATTATTCATATTGACGCTGGTATGGATAATGCAATTTAGTTTAAAACATTAATATATATTTTGGTTTTCTGTGGAAAAATCTAAAATTCAAATGAGACCTCAGACTTTTAAATTTATTTTTTTAAATTTCGAACTTCCTGTAAGCTTTTAAATGTGTGTTGCGATTTGTTAGCCTTAAGAAACCCAAAACTAGTTAGATGTTCTGTTGTTAATATTATTTCAAAATCTAGACGCCCGATTATGCCTGTTTTTTTTTTTAATGAGTTTTTTTGTCAGGTAACTTAAGAAACCCAAAACTAGTTAGATGTTCTGTTGTTAATATTATTTCAAAATCTAGACGCCCGATTATGCCTGTTTTTTTTTTTTTAATGAGTTTTTTTGTCAGGTAACTTATTCTTCCGCAATTGCAAACTATTTGAAGTCTGGTTGCAAAATGCAGTCAAAAAAGAAACAGATGAAGCTTCTTTCAATTTGTTATTAAGAAATACTGAAGATAGTACTAGTCCAAGTTACATACAGAAAAGTGCGCGTAGTTTTTGTATAAGATTTTTCGAAAAATTGAGATATTTGGGGGTTAATATACGAAAAAATAGTAATTTTGTTATTTGGGATTTCAAGAAGTCTTCTTGAAGGAAGCCATAACTTTTGAAGGAAGTATCCTTGGCACCTTTTAAGAGCTAATTTTAAAGGAACAGAATTGTACAACGTGGTTAATTAGGTAAAAAAAAATTTGTGCAGTCTGCATCTCAAAATAACCTCAAAAATAACCAAAATAGCCGTTTTTCGTGTATTTCACCTCAAATATCTCAAAATCCTGAGATGTTGGCCCAATTTTGACCTTGAATTCGGATTCTGCTCACAAAGTTACTTTGGAAATGCCTAGAAATAAAACCTTGCAGGTATGTATTATTAATTTAAAAAGTGTAATACGTTCCATTTTTGACTCGGAAGTACAAGGGTTAAAATTTTTCTCAAAATTGTTCTTTTAGTCTAGAGTCAACATAAAAACTACATTTCTAGTTGATCACCTTGATAATATAAACGTCATAGGCTTTGGACAGAAAAATGTGCTAATTGAACCATAGTGCAATGTAATTATTAACAGCAAAAGTAAATTTTCATAAATTTCACAGCATGCTTCAGAGTCGCTCTTTAACTAACGAATATTTTATTGTAACGATGACAAATAATAAAAACCAAATGATTAAAAGCCAAATTTATTTATAAACTTTATGGTTTGTTATTGCAATTGACCCCAGATGAAGGATAAACAGATTCAAATTGAGAATTATCAACATGACTTCTTACATGTTAACCGATTTATCATATTTTGCTATTTACCTTGGGCATATTTCACAACTAATACATACTGACTGTATTTTAACTTTTATAGTAATTAAGTTCCGTTACGACTTTAGGAGCTGTGAGCAATCTTAGTCCAAAGCCACTTCGTACTTATGAATGTTTCTTAGCATATTGGTTAGAACAATTTCATTATGAAAATTACTACGTACCCAAATGTTTTTAAATATACATGTAGTTATATGGGACGTTTCACGTCAACTGGGCCACCGCCGTCGCCAGCATTTGTGCGGACGGAAAATAAAATTTTGGAAACCAAAATTTTGGTTTTTTTAAAAGCTTTCAAAAGCCGAGTGGCGTTTTTAAAAATTTCAATATGGCGACGTTGTTACACGCCCAAAAAGGGGGCGTAAAATAATTTTTTTTAATATATTGGCGTAAATTTCATCACTCTGGGGCTTTAGGGGTAGATGATCATATTTTGAGAGGGATTGATCGACGCACATTTCGTAAAAAGTTCGATTCTTCTAAAAATCTTACTTTTTGCTCAAATCTTGCGTGAACTATGGGACACCCTTATAATATATTATATTATAAATTTTATATTTAGAACTAAAATCCTTGTCTTATCTCGACTTAGGTTGTTTTGTGAAAAGTCCATAGATATGCATGCATGTAGCTTTTGCAGATCTCCCATTTTTCAATGTCAAACCACTGCACTTTTTTTCTAAAGTCACGGGACAAAGTTTTCCATGCAGAGTATTGCTTCTTCCTTATTTATGCCTTCCAATGTTCGCTGCATGGACATTCATTGATTCTTTCCCTCATTACGCAGGGTGTGCTTTGGAAAAAGGTGTATTTCTAACTAAAATCAAATCATATTGGTAGTGATGCCGGCTCTTGTGTTTTTTCTTTGCTCTCTTAACGCTAAACTCTTTTGTGTTGGTGCCATGAACGGGCTGACAGAAGTTGACAGTTGCTGTTTTAACAAATAGTTGCCTTGTATTCGATTTTAAACAGACTTGCTATTTTCCCGGAAAAATTTATTTAAACGAAAAATAGAATTCATTTAAAGTTTTGAGCAGGAGCGCAGCCTTTAAAATAATCTTCTTTCCTTGCTTGTTTTGATTTTTGCGTCAGTACCGCAAAAAAAAGAGCGAAAATTTTGAAGGTCATGTGACATGCGCCTAAGCACGCTATAGGTTTCCCATGTACATATGAGCATGAACGAGGAGGATATATCCCTTAGTGAGTGCATAAACTAGGGGTATGCCAATTCTGACTTTTTTGTTTTTTGTTTCTCTGAATTGTTGTTTTTATGTAGTGTGTAACCAGCTATTTAAACCATAAAACTATAAAATTAAAAAAGGTAAGGATGTGTGTTAGCTCAGAAAAGAGAGACAAAAAAGTTAGATCGGAGTTGAACTATATAGCGACATATTTCTTGGTTGTTGCCAAAGCACATTTGTATACGCGTAAAGTTAAGCACATTTTTTGTTGCTTTCCCATAAGTTTACAAACCTTTTTTAAGTTAATTTCAGAAGTTGTTATATTTCCGAATATTTCAGATATATTTCAGAAACATTTAGTTATATTTCAGGAATTTTTATTTATGGGTGATTCTACTCAGTAAATTCACATGTTTCCTTTAGGTCAGATGGTTTTTCCAACGATTCTGCTTGGATGGCTCAACCTAAGTTTGTTCGGCACATGCTCCACTACTTCCGCAAGATCGTCGTTGCAATCTCCGGTGTTGCTTTTGATCGACAACCATACCTCACATCTCTGTGGAAGCACTCGACTTGGCTGTGGAGAATGGCGTCTATGTTCTCTCTTTTCCACCATATTGCAGCCTTTGGACTTTTTCGTATTTGGCCCAGTCAAATCCGTCTACAAGTCGCAATGTCAAGCTTGACGAAAGAACAATGCCAACAATGTGAGGATTCATACAATAACAAGCCTGAGTGAAGATAACGCTTTTCAAGGCTAATCGCACCAAGATAATACCAATGAAACCGTCGGTTAAACGCGCCAATGCAAAGAAGGCTCCATCATTATAATCTGATGATAATGACGAGGATTGCGATTTTTGCATCATCTGCGAGAAGCTGTTGTCCATTCGATTGACCGCCCGGTCGGTGCGCTGACATGCATGCCGGCTATTTCACCTACAAAAATTCCGATTCGGATGGGGACGAAGAATAGTTTAGTGCTCATTTTTATTTTCATTTCATGTTTGCTTTTCTAAAGGCTTTTTTGCCATTTTTCGTTGCCCTTTGTACCACTAAAGGCTTTTAAAATGAATAAATGTTTCCTTTTTATATTAGAGTAAGAGGCGTTTTACTTCATATTTTTCCATTTTCAGAGGATTTTCCAGGAGGGCCCACAACCGGTTGAAAAAAATTTCTTTCTAATGGAATCAAATTAATTTTCTCACCAGTAGTTACCTGAGGTCTTAAGCTTTCCATTGAAATGCATATGTTGTATAAATATTAACTTGGTCAAAAGTTATGCGTAATTTCCTAGTTATGGATCATTTTTATGAGCTTTGTGAGGCAGTATATCGACGGCTTATATTCAATACCCTCTATCTACAAAAACACAATTTTTCAGGAGAGCAGAAAAACCGATTCAATCACTATTCTTTGAAGTATTAATCAATTGGAATACTACAATATTAATAAAAAAGCTCTATTTCGCCCCACAAATTACATTTTTTAAAAACGTATGTTATTCCCGATATTACAGTAGATAGAGCTTATTCCAAAGCAAATAAACACCAACATTTTTTACTACGAAGCTATTTTGTGAATGCAATATCCTCTACCTACACTTTTTCACTTGTTGTTTGAGTATTTTAAGAAGTTTTTGTACAGATAGAGAATATTACATTCACAAAAAAAAATATTGTAGTAGATAGAGCAGTAATAAAAATTAAAATTAAATAGCTCTAGAGGTGGTTTTTCCGGTTGTGATTAATTTCATACATGGCATTTGACTCAATGAAGAGTTTGCCATCAAAAACACATTTTCGTGAAAACTGTAGATAGAGGATATTGAATATAAGCCGTCGATATGTTAATTTCATGTTTTTAAAACTTCAAAAAATCATAACTTCTAAACCATACCATCTAAATTTTTAGTTCATATGAAAGCTAATTTCTTTTTCTTTCCACAAATTATATTTTGGAAAATATGTGGAATATAGCAGTACCATTCCAAGAATGGTCTGAGCATGAAAATGCGGTTAAAAATGTTAAAGCTATGGCTATTTATGTAAAGGAGCCTTTGTAACAATTTACCGATTTTCCACTTTTTGCACCACTCCAAAATCCTAAAAAAAAATCGCAAAATTTTTTTCTTGCTTTTTTTATTGGTTTAAGAATGACAGGGTTTCAAATTTCAGCAAACTCGGAGAGGTGTGGCAATTATTGTTACGCTAGGTATTGAATGACTGAAGTAAAGCATTCTGGGATGTAAACTTCTAAAGAATAAATGAAAAATTGTCAAATATAAATAAAATTTTCTGCAGATATATTTGAAAAATTCGAAAATATAAATGAAAATTTATCAAATATAGTTCAAACCTTCGGAAATATAATAAATAAAAATGATGTACAAAATTTAATTTCAAAGTGCCAGTTAAAGTTCTATTTAAGGCTTAACTGAACATTGTAAAATCGGCCCTGAATGTTTCTGAAATATAGTTAAAATCTTAAATTAACTTGAAAAAGGTCGATTTTATGACTTATCGTTAGGTTTTTAGTTTATTTATCAAATAATTATAATTTCGTTATTTTCCAATTTGTATCTTCATTAAAAAAATTCCTTTATATAAGTAAATATAAACCAAACATGACGAAATTTTATTTAAAATCATTTTAAAACTTGGAAACTAGTGTAAGCATCAATTTTTAGTAAATTCCTTGTCCACTAGTTTAAAAACTTTAACGAATTATCAAGAAGTAAAAAGACTCGTTTTATTTGTTACAAATTTCCCAATTTTATGGAAAATACGATCAAATAGTTTTTTTCTTCGACGATAATTGTATTTTGTCTCTTTAAGCAAATAAAATCAAGATCACCTAATAAATCCCTTCCGTTGTAGTTGTGAGCATGCTCACAATGGAGACCTTAATTACTGAGCAACGGAAATATGTTACCTAGACAATGTTGATTGAGAAAAGCAAAAATAAAAGAAAGCAAAATTGACAGCAACCAAAGAGCAAAGCTTAACATCATTAAAAAACAGATGATAATAACCTTTTGTGATTTCCATCATGGCCCAACTGAATTTTTAGAGTTTACTTAACCTGAATATTTTCATTATAGACACATGGTATCTTTTAAGTATAAATAATTACGAAAAATAACTTTTTCAAATATTTTTTTCACATGATTTCCGTCAAATACTTTAAGAAGGCTAAAAAAACTTCTATTAGAAGTCTTACTTATTAGCAAAAGTTTTAAGGCCGACAGAGATATACATATTTGTAGACTTTGGACATAACAGCATAGCTCGAGATAACACGATTTTCTAGAATTTTAGTCAAATATGAAATTGAAATTTGCTTCTTTTGGTGTAATTGTCATGTCTCTATGATTTTTAGTTCCAGAAATATTAATATGTCCCAAAACTCACGCGAGATTTAATAATCCGCAGAAAAAAGCTGTTCCACAGCTTAGGGTCAGTGAAAATGAATTGAAGGAGAAGTTTCATTGCTCCATCAACGAAATTCAGTTACATTATTGAGAAGCTGTTAAGCAGGTTTTTAGCCCTTCTAAAAAGTTGCCAGTTTCGAGTTAGGTTGATATGCAGAAATGTGCAAACTCAGCAAAAAATTCCATAATTTTATCAATTATATTAAATTATCATTAGACCCTTATTTGCATTTTTAAAAAAGCTTAAGTTTTGGCTTATCAGTTTTCTTTCTGTTTACCACACACATAATTAACTCATAATAAATATGTACGTAAAATTAAAGTCAAAATGTGGCATTTAACACTATTTTTGTAAATTAAAATAAAAAATGTCACTAGTTCTCAAAGAGACACTTGGCACAATATCAGTAGCGAAGTAGCTACCGAAACACGTACTTTTTGACCCCGGGTAATGCAAGAAGTCGTCAGTTCAAAAATAAAATATAAAACGTGAGCGATAAAAACGTTTGAATTTCAAATTTTCGTTGGAGAGACTTTTTAGTTTCAAAATTTGGGTAATTTTATTTATCAAAAAGTAACAAAAAAAGAAAGAGAACAAAATTAAAAAAAAACTTTTTCAATTGTTTAACCCTTTCAACCAGGAAAAAAACTGTGGGGTACACAATATTTGTGATACTGCCGTCCCACACTACGTTGGCCCATAGACAAAAATCAAAATTTTTTGTGACTCAAAACCTAACAATATTGATATCAATGGACAGGTAATTAATTGTATCAATAAAATAAAACCAAAATATTTAGGAGAAAAACTCAGTTTTGGCTATGCTGTGACACTTCAAATTTGAGATATTTTTCAAAAAAAATCATGTTTTCTTCAACTCGTTTTGGGTTCTCTTAAACAAATAAGTATCAAAAATTTGTGTTTTGATTAAACTAAACGAAGTAAAGTGTTTTATTATAAATAATATTTAAATAAAAAATAAAATTAAAAAATTTTTCAAAATATATAATTTAATACATATTGTAGTGGTTTTAATATATGATATTATCAAATGAAAAACTTCAGAAATTGACAAATTTCGATGAAAAAAAAATAACAAATCCTATAAAAATAAGTGCCGTTTTTTTTTAAGTCTTCTAGAACGGATTCTACATAATCAGGAACTGCAAATAACTTTTCCTACTTCGTCCTACAAATATTTTTTTTTTTTTAAAAAATGCTTAAAATGAAAAATTTACATGAAATATTAATTTATATTGAAATTTTTTTTTTGTTTTTATTAACACAAATGGTTTCAGAAGTACATAAAACATTATTTCTACTACGTATATTACAAAAACACATATTTTGAAGATAAATAAAAAAATCGTTATATAAGGGACTTAAGAAAATCGTCCTAAACACCTGGTTTTTAGCAAAACTATAAAGTTTACAACAAATCTGAAATCATTTTTGAGCTCAGCAGCCCCAAATTATTTAAAGTACCAAATTTCATCCATATCCAACCACTCCTTCTATTTTTGACCATTTTTTGTATGGGCTCAACGCACTGTGCGTCCTAAGAAAAAATGCCGTAACTCCAATAAATTTTTATTTTTGTAAAATGTGTTTTTCTGTTTATGTTTATGTGTACGGCTGGGAGAAACGACAAAAGTCGTAGTTGTTTTTATAGGGAAAATGAAGGTATATTGAACCTGTTCTTGTGGGTTGACGGACTGAACCGAGATGACCCAAAAAACGCCGTAAACTCTTTTTTTTTGGAAAATGGAAGTTACGGCATTCTTGCTTAGGACGGCAGGATAGGTTAATCTTAGAAACTAAATTTAAGTTAATTGTTTGACCTTTTTTAAATTCAAATTTTCACCGCCAGAGGTGCTTCCGGTCTATACTCCCAACAGATGTTTTTGATTTGAATTTTCGGGATACAATGTCCTTGGAGTGGTTATAAGAAAAAAGAGTGGTTACTAAAAATTGCATTAATTTTATTAATTCCTTCAATTTAAGTGACGTTAATAACCGAGTTATATTATTCAAAAGTATTTATTCAAAAATTTTTGGGATATATTGTCCCAACCGGTTCGAAAGGGTTAAATACGAATTTCACACATCTACGTCAATAAGCTTTATAGACAAATGAGCTAGAGATTTCGTAATTTATCTACATGGGTAAAGCACTTGGACCTTTGGTTCGAATCTCAGTGTGGGTAGTTTGATTTTTTTTCCTTGTTTCACTAAGAGAACGCCTTGCAAGCAAGCTTCTTCTTACTAGTGAAGTAGCTGGTGAGCGGTATAACAAAGGGTGGCAATGACCACCTCCACGTTAAATTTGCCAGTTGAGAACGAATAAAGTAGATTTGGGAGGAAGTTGTGCTGGTTACCGGTAGCTAGCAATTTCGCTAGTTCGGTACTAGTTACGTGAACTGAAAGGTATTCTCTACAATGTATAAATATTTTGTAAACTAAAATGATAAGTAAATTTCCTATTTTAATTTCTAAGTTTGAGAATAATGAATAAAAATAAAAGAATAAAATTTTTTAGTCAGTCCAATAAATTTGGCTGTTTTTTTTTTTTTGGAATAAAGTTTCAAATTTTAATTAGGAACAGTCAAATCCTGAATACTATAAAAATGTCAAAAATTTACCATAAATTCTGTAATGACCATCTCTTGATGGTGATTTGCGATTGAATCTGCTGAACCAAACACTGATCTCAAAAATGCTCTTAACTCTTTTTGCATGCTATCATTTGTTGATAAAAAAAAATTTAAGTTCACTTAAAAGAAACTGGAACATTTTTAAACAGGTTATGATGCTTTTATCTGCAAATTTGGAATTAACTTGCAATTTGTGGAAAAATAGCAAAGTGCTGAATGGAAGGTGGCTAAGTGTATACGGTGGGTGATAAGTAAAAAACAAAAAAATGCTTGGGCATTCAGTACAAAAATAGAGAGATTATAATTAGAAATTTATGCACAAAGCAAACCAAAAAAACCAAGAGCCTATGTTAATGCCGCCAAAATGTATATAATGTAGACAAAGTTTTATATGTATAACGTTAGAGCCATAAACAAAAAAACAAGTGAAAACAAATACAAGCAGAAAATTAATAACGCATACACTGGAAAAATTATTATACATATAATTAAAAAACAAAATGCATAAACACATTCATTTGTAGCTTTTCTTGTAGGCTCAACGATGACATATTTTTGGTCTTGGTCTTGGTATTGGTCTTGGTCTTGGTCTTGGTCTTGGTCTTGGTCTTGGTCTTGGTCTTGGTCTTGGTCTTGGTCTTGGTCTTGGTCTTGGTCTTGGTCTTGGTCTTGGTCTTGGTCTTGGTCTTGGTCTTGGCCTTGGTCTTGGTCTTGGCCTTGGCCTTGGCCTTAGTCTTAGTCTTTGGTATTGGTTTTAGTTTGGATATTGGTCTTGTGTTTTAGTTTTTGGACGACCTGCGCCTCTTTTAAGTTAAGTCCGTCCGTGCTTCGACTCTTTTGACCACTCATGCACTCAGATTTTGGGATGGGGCTTCGTCGCCAAAACCCGTTTTTTAGTCGATAACCCTACTCGAAAATCGTAAAAAATCATTGCATGGAAATTTTCACGAGATCATTCCATTTTTTCAATCAATTGAAGTGAATAAAACACAATGTTACAATGCGAAATTCATTTCATCTTTGAAGATAAGGTCTAAAGAAACTTACCGAAAAAAGTTTGAACTTTTTAAATGTCATAAAAATTTTCATCGGAAAAAACGAAGTGTACTATATTCCCGAGACTGCCTACGCAATAGTACAACATAAATTCTATGCTCGTATCGAGCATCGATTTAAGCAGTTTTTTTTTATCGCCACAGATACATATATTGCTAATTTCAAAAAACTTTAATAAAGTCTTGCTATGGAAACACCAAAACCCTATTATACCAGGTATTTTTAATCGAAAAAATGCCAAAACAGAGTAAGAGTATTGAGTTTGCCCACACCACGCCATAAGGCTGAGCCAACAAACTCATTTGATGACGACAAAAGTCAGCTTTTAATTCCCACATTCGCTAAATGATGTTTTGTTATTATTTTCCATTGGATGCTTTTCTCTTTGTTTAACATTTGGCATCGTTTCACTGCTTCAGTCCCCTTCTATTCTTTTTTCACTATATTCGGCGCTTTTGAGTCTGTTTTGCATAAATCTCTTTATTGACAGCAATTGCTCCTCCTCTGGTCTCACCCAATACTTCATCAAAATTTTTAGTTATTTGTGTGATTAATTCAAAGAAAAATGAGCATTATTGAAAGGTTACTGAAATATCAGGTTGTTGCTATTATGCTTTATTTTATCACGGCTAACATTTGTGAACTACCAAACTAACTTTTTGTTTTTGTTTGTGTATAATATGTATGTATATTAGGGTGGGCCTAATTGTATGGACGAAATTTTGCCGACCTCGGCTACCCCCGTATGTGACAGTTCATTCAATTCTAAGGATGAATGCCAAAAGAACCATACCTCTTCGTTCAATTGTAAGCATTTTCTATTGAAAATTTTACCTTGCATTTAATATAGGGGTTATCGTGAATCAAGATTCCCGGGGAATTTTCTTGAACTGCAATAGAGATTGCACGGCAGTCTTAGGAAATTCCCCGGGAATATTTATTCACGATAACCCCCATTTATTTTTATACTACATTTTGAAAAATCTTATAGAGACAAAAGTAATATCATAATATGAATTGGCTGGTATTGTGTCAAATAAAATTGGATTCTGTTTACACGGAAAGTTTACTTGATGGTGTGGAATTGATAGCGTTTATTTGAAAAGTGATATCGGTCAAATAGCGGATTATTATGACCCAATTTCAAAATAAACGATGGTAGTTTGTTGTATAAATAAAGAAAAACCGCCAATTAAGTTCCTAAAACTGCCACCAGATAGCGCCTTGGCAAAAAAATTGTGTTTTGTTTGAAAAAATTCATGTAAAAATATGGATTGTTTATTTTGAAAATGGGTCATAATAATCGGTTATTTGGCCGATATATTTTTTTAAAATAAACACCGTCAATTTCACACCATCAAGTAAACTTTTTGTGTAAACAGCACCCAGTTTTATTTCTTTTTGACAGAATACCAGCCAATTCATATTACGACATTACTTTTGTCTCTATAAGAATATAACTAGTAAGGGTATAACCTTTGGCCTGGCCAAACATTAAATACCCTACACTGCAGCATTTTTAAAATTTTGCTCATATGGGAGGTACCACGCCCTCTTGTCCGAGTTCACCCAGTTTTTGCTGAGAGCTTACATTTATAGTTCTTAGAGTCTGAGTAAAATTTAGTTCGATTATCTCAAAAAACGCTTTCAGTTTTGAAGCTTTGGTTATATGGGAGGTGCCACGCCCTCTTGTCCGAATTCGTTCAGTTTTTTTCAGAGCTTGTGCTAACATTTCGTAGTATTTATGTGTGTGTCGGTTGCATTGTCGTGAAAAATACTCCTAAAGTTTCATTTTGAATATATTTTTTGTATGGGCGGTAGACGTGTGCGTAGACCGATTTCGCTCATTTTCAATCCCACGAGCTAACTTTGACGACGGAGGCAGTGTACCAAATTTCATTGACGCTGATTAAGAATATATATTCTTTTCTATATCCGCAACGCCTCCTTCTCCGCGTTACAAACGGAAGGACAAAGTGAATATGCACTGGGTGTAGGGTATAAAAATAAAAATAAATATTAAATGCAAGTTTAAATTTTCAATCGAAAATGCGCCGAAATAAAGTTGAACAAGAGGCATGGTTTCTTTGGCATTTATCCTTAGAATTAAATGAACTTTCACATAGGGGGGTTGCCGAGGTCGGCTTGCAATTCGGCCCACCCTAATGTATATAGATATTGGTTATTGGCTTTTACAACCTGCAATTAATTGTTTTTTGTTTATTTGGTTATGTGTTAGATCTGGTGCATTAATTTATTTTCGGCGCTATTTCTATTTTGTATGCTTCATAGTTAAATTTTGGATTTCATACAAAAATTGATAAATTCAAATTTTAGAGCTTAGCTTGAAAGCTACATAGAATGGATGTACAAACTATAAACATACATACACAGAATTCATGTTCCAAAAAAGACCTGGAACCACTAAAACGCCCGATATTTAAATTAAGGACTGTCCCAGTTAACAGAATTACAAATTTACATAGAAACATTCCGCTTTCGGGAAAGAATTGATCAATTACAAAAACCTTACTTTCACAATTCGTGATTACTGAAATGTATGTGGGCTAGCTCGAGAAAGTTGCTAGAAACAGTTACTTATACAAATTTCTTTTCACAAAAATTAAGAAAATGTTACCAATGACATAGAATTTAATCTCAATGTGATGAAAAATTCATGAACGTTAACCACGGTTATTACTAGTAAGTACCTTTTGGTAAAAATTTGGAACCAGAGGTGAGGTAGGAGAACCTACCAACACTTCATCTAGAGGAATAGAGTTGATACTTAATGGTGATAAGTAATATTGATTATCCCAAGGCGAATTACTTAAAGAGTCAACAATATTTTTAATTAAATCATTACCCAATGTGCACAAAAACGGATGAGGATCCGTTTCGAATCCATTACGAGTTCCTAAAGGTATAAAAAACGTAATCCGCGGTAACGGATCCATTTCGAACCCGTAACGTACATCAAAAACGAATTCAAAACGCTTTGTTTGGATAAAAAAAAAACATTTTGAAGCGCTTATTAGCGAATAAAAAAAAAAAATTAAATTCAGCAGTGCGGGCCCGTTTCGAATCCGAAACTTATGTAAAAACGAATTCAAAACGGATTTGCTTTTAAATATGTTAATGCTGTATATTTACAGAAAAAAACCGTTTTGATGCGCCTATTAGCAATTAAAAAATAATAAAAAGAAAAACTAGTAAGGGTGTAAATTTTGGCCTGGCCAAAAAATAAATACCCTACACTGCAGTATTTTGAAAATTTTGCTTATATGAGAGGTGCCACGCCCTCTTGTCCGAGTACATCCAGTTTTTGTTCAGAGCTTGCATTTATAGTTTTTAGTGTCAGAGTGAAATTTAGTTGGATTATCTCAAAAAACTCTTTCAGTATAGCATTTTGAAACTTTTGCTTATATGGGAGGTGCCACGCCCCCTTGTACGATTTCAACCAATTTTTGCTGAGAGCTTTCATTTATAATTTTTAGTGTCTAAGTCGAAGTTGGTTCGAATATCTCAAAAAACGCTTTCAGTATAGCGTTTTGAAGCTTTTGCTTGTATGGGAGGTGCCACGCCCTCTTGTCCGAATTCGCTCAGTTTTTTATCAGAGCTTGCGCTTACAATTTGTAGTACTGTTGTGTATTGTGGTTGCATTGTCGTGAAAAATACTCCTAAAATTGCATTTTGAATATAATTTTTGTATGGGCGGTAGGCGTGTCTGTTGACCGATTTTGCTCATTTTCAATCCCCCGAGCTAACTTTGACGACGGAGGCAGTGTACCAAATTTCATTGAATTATCTTGATCATTTTCCCAAAAAGTGTATTTCAACACACAGCCAGCCACCCAGCCAGCCAGCCAGACAGACGGACATGGCTATATCGACTCAGGAGGTGACGCTGATCAAGAATATATATACTTTTCTATATCTGCCACGCCTCCTTCTCTGCGTTACAAACGGAAGGACAAAGTGAATATACCCTGGATGTAGGGTATAAAAAGGAAGAAAAATAAAGGGTAAAAATCCACCTCTGGTAGGACTCGAACCTGGGCAAATCCGTTTCGATTCCGTAAATACTTCAAATACGAACTCAAAACGGATTTGCTTTATTTAATTTTTATGATAAAAAAAATATTTTTGATTTGTTTTTTTTTTTCTTTTTATTTTTTGCGTATGATTTTTTGTAAACTTTTCAAACTCTGTTTGAAAAAATGTTTTTGATTCCAAATTTGAGTATACATATAACATTTTTTATCAAAAGAAGGGAAGAAAAACAACACAGAATACTTATAAAAAAAAACAACAGAAATTTGTTTAATATACAAACTTTAAATCTCAACATCAAATAAGTCTACATCAGTTAAGCAAACATCATATCGGTCAATAGCCTAGTTGTCTAACGTCTCGTGTATGAAAGAGTAATGCCCCGGGAGCCTGAGTTCGACTCCCGGCCGGGCTAGTAATTTTTTTTTTTTGTTATTTTGTTTTTTTTAATTAAAAATAAGCGCTTCACCCTGTTTTCTTTTTTTTTATAAGCAGCATTAACATTATTAAAAGCGAATCCGTTTTGAATTCGTTTTTGATGTACGTTACAGGTTCGAAACGGATCCATAAAAGAAGAAAAAACGTTTCGTTTTTTTTTTAGGAATCCTTCCCGCAAACGGATCAGTGACGGATATGTAACGGATTCCGTAACGAATAAAAAGAACGAAAATATGAACCCGTTACGGATCCGAAACGAGTCCGTTTGGCACACTGGGTATCTACAAAGCACAAGTTAAAAGTAATTTTTTTCATTAAAGTAAGAGAATATCTCATTAATGATTATATTCTTGACTTGTTATAGATAAAAGCGTTAGATTATCTCTTATTAATACTTTGGTAATTTTTATTAATGCATTGTCTCAGCAAGTTTCTTTCAAAAATCTCTAACTCTTTAGCTACAGTAGGGGAAATAGAAAACCAGCAAGGGAAGGCATAAGTTATAATCGGTCTTATTAAAAAGGACATAATATGAAAAATTTATTATTTCTAACGAAAAAATCCATCGAATATGAGCCGAGTACAGCATTCATTGATTATAAGCATTTTCAATCATACGTTAAATAACGCATACGTTCGCTTATGAATTACTTATAAAATGTAAGAACTTTTCTTAAAATCTAAGAACAAAATACGTAAAGTAAAATACAAATTTTACACAAAAACGTCAGAGGAGTCTGTAGCGTATGTGATAAGGAGCCAGTAATATTTCTCTGCAATTGGGTTCCCGGGTTCGAACCCCAATACGGGTGAAAGTTTTTTTATTATAATTTTTTTTTTTTATTAGGAGAACGCTCATGTTCCAATACCAAGGACATACAATGATAAAATGAAGTAGTGCGTCTTAAAGAAAGTAAGCGCTTGATGCTGGAGAAATCTTTATGAAGCGCTAGTGTCCCATTGGAAACTATGCTTAGGAGTCCCAAGAGAATACATAGCCTGATGTTAAAAGCGACATAGAAAGGAACTATCAACAATACTTTATTTGAAATTTAGCATAAACCAGTCTAGAACCAAAAGGTGTAGATGAAATACAACCTAAAAATAACATTTTAAAGCGACAAGTGTACGCTAGGAAAATTAAGGGCTGTCACTTGCAGAAATGCAAATATCTTGAATCTGACGCTTATGACTTGATTGTCTGCTTTCAATATAGCTCAACCGTAGGTAAATTTCAGCTTTAATATTTTTTTTTTTTTAGATATTTCATTTATTTAAATTTTTTATATTTTTAGAGAGAAAAATAAGGCGCCTTGACAAATTTCTCGTAGCTGAAAAAAAAAATTGAAATACTTTTAATAATTTTATATGAAACAAGAATAAAAAAAAAATTGAATTTTTTCTTTTTCTTATTATATTTTAAAGTAGTACATCAAAACTTCAACGCGATTTACGGCTGCTCGATATTGGTTTCTTGGGCAAAGTTTTTTAGAATTTTCCATAGATTTTTTTGTTGCTATACCCTTTGCCAATTTTGTGCCTCCCGAACCAATTGACCCGGCCTAATATAGTCATATCCGAAAATAGTCTTCCCTTATTTGACCCAGGTTTTCAGAAAAACATTTTTTTTTTCATGTTCTATAACCAAATGTGGTAGAATAATTCCTAGATGAAGTAGTAGTAGTCTAACATACTTATAATAGCCAAAAATCGCGTTTTTTACCCAAAATTTTGCGTTCTTCCTTTTTTACTCGGCATGGGGGGGGGGCTTAAATTAAAGAACATCATGAAAAAAGTCAATTTATTTTTCGTCAAGGAATTTACTTGAATTTTAGGACCTGTAATTTATACTTTTTTATCCCTTTCCCTCACTTGAGAATATTCGGAAAGGTGCACCGTAACATATCTACTACTTGTAAAATGTGTGCTCTCCCGCTTATTACCGGAAATCTCGATTTTTACGAAATTTTCAGGTAAAACGACCTCCTGACAGCCCCTCAAGTCGAAATTTTTTTGTTCACCCATTGGGAATTTCATTCTACACGTCTAGGAATATATTCCACCACATTTGTTTATATGTAGCTTTGTCATTTGCTTTCTGCCCTACACCGACGGGTATATTCATTTATATACATCTGTATATATTTGATCAGTTCGGCGGTAAAAATGCAAAATTCGGATAATAGAAAGTGGTTCCGTAAGTTCCATAAGTGGTAAACTTAAGTTCAAAACGGTCTGATAGACCGATTTATTCGAAACTTTTATTGTATACAATGTAGGGTATGTAAAGATAACACGCTTACTAGTTGATTTTATTTTAGTTAATGCCAATAACAAAAAAAAAAGAAATTTGATTTTAAATTATCACTTAATATCTCCTCTTAAACCAAAGATAAAAACAGAAAACGTAAACAACGTTTTGCATAAAAATGAAAATTCAACAAAAGAAGAAATCGAAAGTTCTTCAGATGATAAAAATTCAAATTTTATTATTTATTGTGTCTCTTTTTTTATTAAGGCGAAAAAGAAGTTGGGTATAAAAAACAAGCTGTTATATAAGCTGAATAAAGGATACATGGATAACTTTTACTTTTTTACCGACTTCAGTGTGCAACAGCAATACAATAAGAAGAGCTTACTAAAATTTAAAGGAACAGTGAATCCCAATATCCTTGGCAGAGTACATAAAAACAATGCTTGATATACTACTACTTTATCACAAGGATTCTCCCTAAAAACTAAAAAAATTTCCAAAAAAATTGAACAATTAGATAGATTAGAAGTCGTACGATGTATCGATGGTCCGAGTATCATTTGTTGTTAAAATACAGGGTGTTGAAGTTGGCGTTTTTCGTCATTTTCATGAAAAGGGTGTTTTTTCAAGAATGTATAGCTTACACCAAAGTTTGTAGATTGATAAAGATTGATATAAATAACTGGTCCCATTCATTTTTAAGTGTTCTTCTTATAAAAAAATATAACTTGGTGAAAAAATTTTTTTTAAAAGTACTTTAAATTAATCCATTATTTATAAGCTTTGAAATGATGTATGACTCAAGATGGGATTTGGTCGCTAGATGAGAGTTTTTGGCTTTTGAACGCCCGCGGCAGGCAAAACTCTTTGTTTACTCAAGAGGAAGGCCTCTTACGAAAAAAGTGTACTAGGCATAAAATGCTTAGAATCGTCCAAGGAATAAGTGTGAAATTTGGGAAAAATTTCATTAGTTTTCATTTTTTCATTTCATTTTTTTAATCAGCGTAATACACATACATACATATTAAGCTTGAAAAAAAAATTGTTTTTGCTGACGTTTCTTCTGAAAATAATGTAAATTAATAACACAGGCCCACAAAAAAAAAGTACCATGCGCGAAAGATCAGACCACCTGAACTTTATGTTGTCGGGGTCGCTGAATCCGAATATGGTGCCAGAATAGCGAAGTTGGTTCGCGTCTTTTCAGAAATCAACAATAATGCTGAAAATTACTGATTTTTTGCTGGTTTCTGAAAAAACGCGAACCAACTTCGCTATTCTGGCACCATATTCGGATTCAGCGACCCCGAAAACATAAAATTCAGGTGGTCTGATCTTTCGCGCATGGTACTTTTTTTTTTTTTGGCCTGTGCACAGGACTACAAAAAGAAAATTCCCTGCACGAACGATCAGACCACCTGAACTTTATGTTTTCGGGGTCGCTGAGTCCGAATATGGTGTCAGAATAGCGAAGTTGGCTCGAGTTTTTTCAGAAATCAGAAATAATGCTGAAAAAAATCTCAAATTGTGGGCCTGTGTAATTTGGAGATCCGCTGATTCTTACATCAAAAAGCCTTTTAAAAACCACAAGTAAAATATTGCTGTGTAATTGATCAATAAAATGCCGGCCGGCATTGTAAATCAAATATTATATTGCCGACCAAGCGGGTAAACAATTGGCAGTCAGTAAATTGTTAATCATCGGGTCAATTATGCGAAAACGCTTTTGCAACCTGTTGCTGACTGAGTCGCGCACTCGTACATTTGTAGAGAATTGAATTTTACTGCACAAAAATTTGTTAGCTCTCTGATTGTTAGTAACTGTTTGAAGCTACATACATACATATATACACGCGTACGTACACTGAACAGAAAAAATAATAAAAATGAAGAAAAACATCTTCAATTTTATTATTTTCATATATAGAAAAGACCCCTTAACGAGTTTAGTAAAAATTAACTTGGGCAAACTTAAACTCAGGCCAAAGATCACAATATTTTTATTGATGATACACGAATTTAAATTTCAATTAAAAAAAATTAAACGATCCGCAGGAGGATACGAACCTATTACAGTCCGCATGATAGATAAAAACATGTTTTTTTACTTACAAGCTCGTTAGACCTCTACACCATTGACCAATGTGAAGAGTTATAACATTTGTATATTAAGAAAATATTTAAACAGAAATGTCTCGAAACAAAATTTTATAAAGGGTTTTTCAATAGGGAAGCTACAAAAGTAGACCGATACTGACAGCAAACGACGCCATATTTTTTCCCGCTCTCTTGACATTTCTTTTCAGTAAGGTTTGCCATTTCATCATGGAAAGATATACGAGCCAACAATGAGTAGAAATTATTAAAATTTACTACCGAAATTCGGAGTCAGTGGCCTCAACTTTAAGAGGGATACGTTCAATTTATGGTTATCATAATCGTCCTACCAGATCAACAATTGAGCGTCTAGTGGAAAAATTTTAATCCACAGGCACAGTACAAAATTTTCCAGTGCCAGTGAGACAAAAAAGTGCCCGTAGTGTCGAGAATATTGCTGCCGCTGAGGCTTCAGTTCAGAAAGCCCAAATGTGTCTCTCACACGTCGTTCTCAAGCGTTGGGCATTCTGTGACGTCGTTGTGGCGAATTTTGCGAAAAAATCTTGGCCTACATCCTTACAAGATCAAATTGACGCAACAACTGAAGCGATCAGGCTCATTTCTGGCTGAATGGCTTCGTCAATAAGCAAAATATGCGTTATTGGTCAGGCAGCAATTCACACGTACTCTCCTGTGGGGCTACGTTAAGTCTATCGTACGAATATCGATCGTGAAATTGCAGCAGTATCGGCCGATTTATGCTTGAAAACCGTCGAAAATTGGGTTCATCGTCTGGACTTCTGCAAGCGTGCCCGTGGTGGCCATGCAAAAGAAATCGAGTTCCATACATAATGGCATCGAATGTTCTTTCACAGGAATAAAGAATTTCATTGATATACAAAACCGTTTTTGTTTTAATTAAAAAAAACTTTTGTAGCGCTCTTATTGAAAAACCCTTTATTTGGAGGCATATTTTTGTACTTTTTTTTGTCTGCTTCCTTACAAAAATCATTTTGTATTCAATTTCAATTCAATTTAACAAAAAAATACATAAAAATATAAATATATAATACAAAACAAATAATACAAAAAGTAAAAAAAAACTTCCCTGCGGCGGAAGTCGAACCCGGGACCCGGCAAACTTGCGTAACGTGTGTGTAAAACAACTCATACGACATTCGAAGATTAGAGTATTTAGATTTGTATGGAAAAAATATTTTTTGAAGGTGCTTACCTTGAGATTTTATTTGAAGCAAATATCTTCAATTTTACTATGCGTTTTGTGGCTCAGTGTATAGAGGTATTTGCTGGTCTATTTAAGTTGACCATTAAACAAATCTTTTCATTTTCCAATAGACTTTGACTTCCACTTCCACTTCGGCAAGGTTAATACAGAATCTGTTACATTAACAATGGTTTTAATTGCAATAAAAGTTGCCTTGTGCGCCGCTCAATCATGCTCAATTTGTTAATTGGCGGAATATGTAATCAAACTAATTGATATAAGTTAAACAAGTGAATTGTCGTTAGCATAAACAAGTTTTTACTAGTGAAATTAAAAAAGAAAAATATAAGTACATATGTACGTGCATTCGTTTAGAAAGTCATATTTTGCACTGTTTAAATTTTGAAGCTGGACGTAATACAATATGGAGTAGCTAAACGATATCATTTTCACCGTAAAGTATCTGTACGTGGAGTCCATTCTTTAAATACCATATCAAATCTGAATTCCTTTAATTTAGTTGAATAAATAAAACTGAAGTAAAAATTAATCTGAACCGAAAAAACTAAACCGTAAAAATTAATTGAATATCCCAGTAATTTTTGCAGCATTTAAAGCATGTTAAGACCTTTGTGTTTATAGGCATTGAGCTACTGCAGCACTCTCCTTTATATCGCTTATTGGTTAAGTTAAAATTATTTTTCAATCAAATCTATTACTATGTCACACGATAATTGAAGGGTATCGTAAGAAAATATCGCAGAGTTCATTGGTTTTTTTCCTGTGCCAAGTTTTTACTTTTCCATTCAATACTTTTACAGTTTGTCTCTGTTATTTTCAAGTTTAAACCGTATATTTTACTTTCGTTCCATTACTCTTTGATGATAAATTGAATTACTGGAACAAAGCCTAATTTTTGATGGGATTTTTATCATTTTGTGGTGTTTAAAAATCATTTTTTGCGGAATATTTTTTAGCATGTGGGGACTGAACTTAGAAGCTAATAAATTCTTTTATGACAACATTTTTATTTGGATAAATCACACAAGGAAAATTTTTGTCGAAAATTTTTGACCCCATTTTCCTAAAATCAAGTTTGAAGTAAAAGTGTTCTACAAAAATAATCTACAGAAATTTTTACTAGAAATCGCAAAGAATAATGTGCAAAACATTCATACTAGAAAAATATATTATTTACCATCTTTTTCTAAACATATGTACTCGTTCATACTCGTACATACATATTTTAATGAAATGCTACAATAATGCAAAATGAGATTAAATTTATTGAATATGATTTCATTGTTGAGTCACACACAGCACAGCTGTACGAAATGTCCCCTTGTTGACAGCACCGCAATTATGTGAACCCCTAATTGTAGATATGTGGCGGTTGGACCCGTAAGTATGTACTGATTTTGTACAGTACAATTATGTAAATTCCACAATGAATATAATCTTAAAAATTAAAAATAAATCCATAATATTTATTAAGAGTAAAATATGCAAACAAACTAAGGATTTTGTGTGCACTTAAGATGTACAGAACCTTGACCACTTTAATGTTTATAAAGCCGTACTCGTATAATAGTTCAGAAGCATTATCACCAGCCTTAATATTTCCAAAAAATTTTTTATTATAAACCCGAAGCGATCATCAGTTAATTGCACTTTGTTCTTCGTGTGTTTTTTTTTTTTGTCAACATGTTCCACATTTGAGCATGACGAATGTTTTAATTGTTTTTCTTTTTTTTGTTTATTTGTGATAAGATTATTTTGAACACTTGATTAAAGTTTTAGCAAGACCTTATCAGTAAAAGGCAAGCACATTAAAAATCAAATGTTAAAAAAAGTTACATTGCATATATTTTTTTCATTGAAAATTTAACCATTACAATTTTCAAAAATTAGCGCCGCTTAATATCAATGACAGTAGAAATTCTAAGACAGTCCATGGTTGCTCGATGAAAGCCTTCCTTAATACCCATACGAAGAGTATTAATCCAAAATTGAGTCTTCAGCTGACTGGTGAAAAACAAAATTATCTCATTACAAAGCAAGTTATTGAACCATTAATTTGAAAAACTGCATAAGTTATGAACAAAATTGTACAAGTCAATAAAAACTACATAAAATGGAAATTATTACAAATCTTTTAGAAAAAACTTTGGTATACGTCGGTCCACTCCACTTTTAATCGAAGTTCAATACTCTGATGAATTAAAAAGTATCTTATAATTTTGTTAAATTAATATACAATTTCAATTTGGGTCGGGTGCATCATGATACTCTGAACAATCGGCTTAAAAAAACGGAATCAATAATGTACATATATAGGTGGTGGGTAATCGATAGAACACCGGAAAATTTAAGATTCCTGGGACTATTCTGAACAACTTTTAATAGTTCCGTTTTTCGAAATTTGCAAAACTGACGGAGATATAGCCATCAAAAGATCGGGATATAGCTTTATGAAAACCGGAACTAGAAAATCGGAACCCCTAAATGGATTTCAATGATATTGGTGTCATATGAAAGGTATTTTAATTGGCTAAAAAATTGGTGTAAATTTGAGTCATGGTTTTCGAGATATGGCACTATTTTTCCAAAAACTGTAACACATAATTTTAGTAACAAATTGTGAAATCCCCATTTATTTCCTTTCATTTGATATGTAATTTGTACCAAATTTCCTTCATTAGCATATTTTTTTTATAAGAAAACAATAAAGTAAACCAATGAAATTTTTATGCAATTTACCAAAGCATTACAATAGCACCGAAATTTCAGTTGAAATGCGCTTACTTAAACGCTTTGCGATAGTACTTCTGTGCACAGATGGGAAAACCTGCTATCGCATGTTTTCATAATTTTTCAGGACAGCAAATTTAGGCGCTGTGAACAAATCACGAAACCGGTTTGGTTAAGTTGTTTTTCTAATGAACTACAATTTTTGCTAGCTTATAGATCTCATCGAGAACAATACCTAGTTCATTTTTACAAAAAAAAATGACTACAGAAGGTTTTGACATGTGAGCACAGACTTTATGTTCATTTTCATATGTATAAACAAAATTTACTTGTATAAAAGAAAACTATATAATTTAAGAGAGTGCTAGCCAAATTGCTCTCAGCAAGATATTTAATTACAAAATGTACAGAAACATGATTAAGTTAATTTTGATTTTAATTTGTTTTCTTAATTCCATACATTTTTTTTATTTTTTTAATTTAATTCCTTACAGAAAAGGTTTTCCAGAAAATATTTCCGGCCTTCAAAATTTACAAAAAACCCATTTATAGAAAGCCATACAAATTTGTACTCAAACAGCAATAAATTTCATTAGTGGACCTAAACCTTCTAACAGGGGAATGTTTATTTGGTTATGCTCTACAAAATTTACTATCTGTTTTACCCGGCGTTGCTCGGGTGTTGCTAAAAAGCAAGAAAGCATTAAAAAGGTAATAACGATAACTATTTTTGAAAATAATGTGCCACAAACAGATGCTGCAATATATTTATTTTATTTATTTCCATAAAATTATCGCATCTAACATATCGGTAAAAGTCCAAATGTATCGAAAAATATTAAAATACACCTATTCCTCCGGCAAAATCCTAAAAGTATCAAAAAACATTTAAAATATAGGTAAAAGCCCAAAAATATCGAAAAACATCTTGATATGTAATATGTCGAAAAGCAGCATATATATCGGTAAAAGCCCAAAAGTATTGGAAAACTTCGAACAAATCGGAATGAATCCAAACATATCGAAAAATAATAATAAAAGTATTGAAAAACATCGGTCTTAGCCAAAAATGTCGATAAATATCGAAAATATTGAGTGGGCATCACTCTTATTTTTGCTCTCATCAACATAACATAAAATTCTGTATTCTTTCTTCAAGAATAAAAACAAGACAACCATAAATGAAAGAGACGGAAAAGACAACAACAACACATAACTCATGAAGTTGCATAAGCAATAGCGAAGGAAATGGCAATCGATAATTTTTATGCTAGCATTGAATTTTTTTTTTGACCAACTGCATACTAAAATAAAAAAGGTTTATCTTTTAAAAATCAAAAAAATAGGTATGCAATTTCATTCCTTAACACATGTAGAATGCTTAAAAAAACAATTATAAAAATCGAATCTGCATATTGTGCAAAACAGCGTTACTTAGGGTTTTCATATAAATAGTATATAGTGGAGTGCCTGGGGCTTTTAACCTAGGATTTCTACAAGACCGAATGAATTTATATGGTTGGGATGGGATTTTGTTTTAAATGCCATAAAAAAAAAGTTTACCCAAAATTTTTTTGTGCTTTTGATTTGTGTATTAACTATAAAAAGTTAGTATAACACTACATTAAAAATAATTGTAACAATTTGCAAACCATTTTTTCTAAACTAATTTGAGGTCGCTGAACACGAAAAACGCATTTTTTTTTTTTCCTTCTAACCGTTCCCGAGTTATTCGGCCATTTTAATTTTCGAGATTATAGCATCATATACATCAATATAATTGTATAACGCCAAATCCGATCGATTTCATTTTACCACGATTACAAAGAATGACTAATGGCGTTTCTAACGGGTATACCAATGATTATGCTCCGAATAAAATTAACTGAGTTATAGAATGAAAAACTTAGATTTTTTAAAAAAATTTTTAAATTTTTCATACCAACGTCAAATGAAAAACTTAGTTTTTCGCATATATTTTTAACAATTTTATTCAATGGCACATTTAATTCCAAACATTTTAAGCTAACTTTGAGCAAAATCGAATGAAATCTCGTGAAGATATTAAGGTTTTAGTGCAATGAAGGCATATCGTTTTCTTTCAAAAATTTATATTTTTGCAAACCGGTCCGAAATGTTCTTCTACAAAAAATGATGAGAGCTTCTTTAAAATGTTCAATGAGTGTAGAATGGCCGATGTGGAAGCTGAAAAATTGGATCTGTTGACTTATGCTGAACATTTTGAAAATGCTCTGGACAACTTCTCATCGTTCTTATTGCACCAAATCCTTAATATCTTCAAGAAATCGCATTCGATTTTGCTCAAACTAGGCTTAAAATATTTGGAATTAAATTTGCCATTGAATAAAATTTTTAAAAAAATTTTTTTTTTAAATAAATAAATGCGAAAAACTAAGTTTTTCGTTTGATATTGATATGAAAAATTTTTTAAAATTTTTAAAAAATCTGAGTTTTTCCTGCTATAACTCAGTTAATTTTGTTCGGAGCATAATCATTGGTATACTCGTTAAAAGAGCCATTACTCACTCTTTGAAAGCGTTGTAAAATAAAATCGATCGGACTTGGCGTTCTACAATAACTCGGGAACGGTCCAAAGAAATAAAAAATAAGTGGGTTTTTCGAGTTCAGCGACTCTAAATTAGTTTAGAAAAAATAGTTTGCAAAATGTACCATCTATTTTGGATTTAGTGTTGTATTAACTTTTTATAGTTATTGCTTAAATAAAGAAAAAATCAATTGCACAAAAAAATTTTTGGTAAACTTTTCTTTTTATGGTATAAAAAACAAAATCCCACCCCAACTATATAAATTCATTCACTCTAATAAATATCCTAGGTTAAAAGTCTCAGGCACTCCACTAATCGTAAAACACATTTAAAATTGCTATTTTTATCTCTGTAACGGGTACTTCTAAAAAAAAATTCTAGTAAACTTCTTCGTAATTGAAGTTGTTTCCAACACCGACTACGGTGTTTTGTCCAAAAAGGCAAAACGAAGAGGCCTACTGCGTTAAACTTTTCATTAAACTATATTCATTTTCAAATCGCGATATCTCATGAACGGTAAGTCGGACGCAAAAAGTGTTGGTAAAGACATTCATAGAGAATAATATGTTCTGCAAAATCCAAGAAAAAAATTTTTTCTGCGGCATATCGTTTCGGAATATTTTGCAAAAACAGTTTTTTTCTAAATTTTATGTTTGTCAAAAGATATCTCCTAAACTTTTAGTCGTACAAAAAAAAAAAAAAAAACAAAATGTTGTTTGTAGAACAAACAATTCCCTATAAGCTGGTATTATTTTTATTTGTTTTATTGCTGCGACGCTCCGTTCATGTATTATCACAATTTAAAAGAAAAAATCAGTTTAAAAAACTTCGAAAAACTTTCCAGGTAAATCTACCGAATGACCGCACTACAAAAAAGATCACAACTTTTTAATAGGTAAACTTTTTTATTTATATTTTAAGCTAAGCATTCCACTTTTAATAATTAAATTTCATGCGGTCTTGTAGAAGTTCTACGTATACAGTGTTTTTAACTCCCTGGGAACTCTACTAATGGATGACATTACTTTATGGACTTATTCCACTTTCAAAAACGGCCCTTCATATATGAATTTTATATCAAGAATCGAACTCACTTTACTTGACAATTTAGACTTTTGGTGAGGTAATATTAATTTCTTTATTATGATGAAATTGAGCAAAATTTTTCTAAAGAATTTTAAAAATATGAGATCACATACTCACAAATCTTAAAATAAAATTCCCTTCAGCGAAAATTAAAAAAACCCGCTGTGGTTCCTCAGTAATATAATTTCTGCTGTTTTATTACAATACATAGTGATGTCATGGTTGTCTGCAGTTCCAAAACTGCAAAAGACATAAATTGATGGATACCAACAAACAAACTCACTATCGTTCTTACCAGCCCACAATGCGACTTAAAATTTTGAAAATAAGACCTTGAGACTATTGGCTCTCATAACATAAAATGCAATACAATAAACTTGAGGAAAGCTTGGCCATATGTTCCTTACTTAAAAAAAAAAATAATAATAAAATGAAGATCATGCCCAGTGGCACACCAAATGAATTCTAATGAAATTAATTAATGAATGTATGGTTCTCGGAATTTCGCTATTCAATTAATTTAAACTTAATTGACATTTAACGGACGAAATTTTGCTGTTATTTTGCTCAACAGTTCGTTTTTAGATAAAGATTTATAGCTTTTAAAAACACAATCTAAAGAGGATTAGAAATGTTAAAGAATATTTATTTTAGAATTGTATTAAGTCATGATACTCGTGTAATGCGGGCTTTATCAAACTTTTTTTATCAACAATTAAAAATTTGAGGAGCAATTTTTCAAAGGTCCTACATATTTCCACTTCCCACTTCGAACAAACTTAAGAATGCCATCGCCATAATGCATCTTCTATTTCAAAAAACAGTACAAAAAAGCATTTTTCCAAGAGAAAATCGTGATTAAAAAACGCAGTTTTGCACCGAAGGGCTTATTTCCATCTAATTTCTGTGTTTTTATTTAACATTTTTAAAGTTTGGTGCAAAAAGACGTATTCCGTATAATCGCCGAAGAAACCTTCAATAAATTTTATATGGCCCAGGCTATATAGATTCTTACATATCAAGCCTATAGACAGCATCTTAAATGACCAAATGGTGAAATAAGAATGAAATTAGAGTGTATGAAAAGTTTAAAACAAAAGAGCGCATTTCCAAATTGTTTTTTATTTTTTCCAAATAATTGAAATATGTTAGAATAAAAATTCTAAGGGGATCTTAATCTCTTATCAACTCACTATAACACTGGAGACTTAAAAAAATAAGTTACTGTAAGCAATCCCAAAAACTTTTTTCTCATTACTGAAAATTTCTTTAACGTTGAAATACGCCCATTTGAAAAATCACTCCTAATTTCTTTTCTTATGGCATTTGAAGTTACACCCTGAAAGTCGTTGCTTTGAACAGAGGTTTAACTAAACGGCAAAAGGTATATTGTGTGTACATACTATGGATAACATGAATCAAATAAAACCCAGTTTTTCTATTTGTGCAAATTGACTAATTTATTTATAAGTATACTCTTACAGTTGAAGAAGGACTAAATTTGCCTTTCAATAAATAATATATTATATTTATTTTCAGATTACGATAGCCATGTGCTCGTGATGGCTTCCCAAAAAAAAGTGAGTATAGAAAAGCATGTTATTAATATTTATAATGTTAACACAATGGTTTTCCATTTTATATTTTTGACCACGTCACTCAAGAATAAGATTAATTATCTTTTTAATTTTAAAAATTAATTATTTAGTTAGATAAAATATGTTTCGGCAGACTTGCTGTCATCTTTAGTTATGATATACTAACTTAAATAACCTTATCTAACGTTGAACATTATGTTTTCTTCTTATTCTTTATCGACACTGTGCAACAAAATTTTGTAGTAAAAAATTATTAGGGTAAGGGAGGGAAATATGGACTACGTGGGTAATATGGACCACACGGTTATTTCCCACTGCATACATAGGATTTACCATTATTTATGTTCAAACTTAACGCTAATACTTAAAGCTTATAATAGTGCGATTTTAGCGTTCGGCGAAATCGCATGTTTCTGTAAAGTTGATTTTTCTAAAAAAAAGATCAGTGATAGTTTTTTTCTAGTGAGTATATTTCATTATTTCACTTTTAAAATGGTTAATTATATAAAGTCAGTGAATACCATTTATAATTTATCAGCACAAATTAGTTGATTAACCACAAGAGTTTTTGATAAAAAACCATTTATTTCACCAACATGTGCTGTGGGTAATATGGACCACCAAAGAAAAAAGCCTCAAAAACAAATGTATTTATCATCTTTTGCAGATGGAGAATCTAGCTACAGTGTTCATGACGAGTCTGATGGTCATTATTTGTAATTCGTTAACTACAAAGGAAAAAAAAGATGAAAAATGCATATAATGTAATACCCTTTACTCAGAAAATCCCTGTGGCTAATTTTGGGTTGAATGTGTAATCTGACGTTCTTGAAGTCATGAAAAATGTGCCGTATGTGGAAGTGACATTTTTTTATGCAACTTCTGTACCAAATAAACATGTGGTCCATATAACACTACACTTTTTTTTATCTTCGTTTTGAGTATTTTCAGTTTTTTGATTTTTTTCTTTATCCTGATGAGATATTTATATAAAAGTGAATCAGAATAAAGGTAAATTGTTTCCTTTGGCCTGGGCGGGAGTTGAACCAAGGACCTCCCGGTCCCGGTCGACTTTTGCCAGTTTTGTTTGTGTGTTAATACGTATTGATATATCATAATTGTTGTTTGTGTTATTTATTGATATTTGGTATAGCTGTTCCTTTGGAACTAGATTCAATACCGATTGCAGGTGTTGCCACCTTATCGGGGTGTGTTCTCCCGAATAACTTTAAGAATTTTTAAGTGTGTTACTTAATGACATTTATATATTGAAAATTGATTTTTTAATTGAACCTTTAGCCATATATTTGCAAAGATCGATTTACATATAAATCTATCAATGCATTTTCTAGCACATAATTATGACAAATCAAGGAACGGGTTAAAAACATAGATTTATATGTAAATCGATCTTTGCAAATATATGACTAAAAGTTCAATTAAAAAATCAATTTATTAATTGTTTTGTTTTATGTATTTTGGGTTTTATTTAAAAAAGAAAGATTGGTGGTCCATATTTCCCTCCCTTACCCTATTAATAAGGCGATTCCTGAAAACGTGTAAAAGCCAAGAAAACCTCGTAAACTCGTCAAACTGTCATATTTTGTATTGATTTGGCAACTTTAACGAGTTTACGAGGTTTTCGAGGTTTTTACACGTTTTCAGGAATCCCTTCAATGTTTTTAAAAATTAAATTTTTATAAAATTGAATTTTTTTCTTTAAGATATTTTTTGTTCCTTTTAATATTACTTAATACAGTAGTAAATAAAACATTGTCTTTAATTATTAATTTGTCATTCAATACCCTACCATTTTTTGTTTTTACGGCTTTATAAATTTCGAATTCCTCTAGCGTGTCCATTTTACCACCTTTTGAACATAAATGTATTGTAGTACTTTTAATCCTTTTTCTGGAGTATTATGCTCATGACCTTCATTAACGATGTGTTGGGTAAAATTTGAGGTGTTTCTGTTATTAGCTTGACTGTGCTCTTTGTACCTTAACCGAAAGCTTCTACCTGTTTGTCCTATGTAGAATTTGTCACACGTTTTACAATTTTTACATTTTTTAAGTAAAAACTAAATAAATAGGGTAGAACGGGGTTAAACAACCACTTTTGTGTTTGACACTCTGTAAAAACTTTGTCTATGATAATAATTTGAAAATATCAACTGCTCCTGGTTTGTTGAACTCTTTGTTACAAAATTCATACGAATTGGTTTACATTTAATATGGAGGGCATCAGACCAGAAGTGTGGTACCCCCATACAAAAAACGACAAAAAAGTTAGTGTTTTTGTGTATTTTGTGTCATCGCATCACGCCTAAACCATTAAATATACGGAAGCCATATATTACAATATCTGCGCCTAACCTTCGGCCAGGTTAATATTGCAAAAAAAGGAGATTAAATGATGGAGCTTTGCACCTCACATACAAAATCTGTAAGCAATTAAAACACTCTAAATCATCGCGCCATCTACAGCAAAGGCAGAACAACGTTTGCCGGGCCATCTAATATTTGAAGAAACCGAACTTGGGAATGAGATGACGATAGAAACTAAAACTTTTCTGAAATGAAAATTAAAACGCCAACGCAAATACGGAGGATTTTTAAATTTCCTATCAGCTTTTGAAATTTACACAACATAATGTACATTAGGGTGCCTCTTATTTGGGAAAAGTCAAAATTTTATGTCGCGCTCCCCCAGAATCGAAAGACTTTGAGAAAAAAATGAGATTCCGTAAACGACAGGTTTTTTTTAAACGAATTAACCTGTGTCACGAAGACATTCAAATTTAAATGAAAATTAACATAGATTTTATAAACTTCTTGTTTTAACTTGCTAGGAATCGCGTTGCCTGAAATATTTTTCGCCATCAAATGTGTATCTTATTGTTTTTCGGGTCGCTGAACACGATACAAGTGTCAAAATTAAATTTTGACAGCTGTCAACGGCTACACGTGTCGACACAAGCTACCGGTTTAACCTCCATTTCTCGGTGTTTTGATTTGAAATCACCTGTCAAAATTTAATTTTGACACTTGTATCCTGTTCAGCGACCCGAAAAACAGTAAGATACACATTTAATGGCGAAAAATATTTCAGGCAACGCGATTCCCAGCAAGTTAAAACAAGAAGTATATAAAATCTATGTTAATTTTCATTTAAATTTGAATGTCTTCGTGACACAGGTTAATTCGTTTAAAAAAACCTGTCGTTTAGGGTATCTCATTTTTTTCTCAAAGTCTTTCGATTCTGGGGGAGCGCGTTATAAAATTTTGACTTTTCCCAAATAAGAGACACCCTAATGTACATACTTAAGGCAAAAACCGCAATTCGCTCTTTTATGCTTACCACTGTTTCTCTTATGCAGCGTATCATCTTTAGCTTAGTTTTATTTTTTTGCTAGCTTACTACGCTAGTTGAAGTTTCTTCGCCAATTAGCACAAAATAGTCAAACATTCATTAGCGTGACATCGTGGGCAACCGTCGTCAAACAATGAGGAAATTCAGGCAAGAAAAATTTATGGATATCAATATAGTATGTATATGCTGGTACATGAATAATATCGTTTCGCGGTTTCTTGCAAATAAATGTGTAGTGTAGGAAACACCTAGTTCCGTTTTGCTTGTATGTTTACTGATGATGTAACACTTAGTTAAGCAATTTTACGTTGTTTTTGCTAAAATCTACATCAAATGCATACTAAGTTTTTATCCAACTTTCTATCACAGCCGACTGTTTTTTCCGCTTGACGGTTAAGGTCAAATGTATTCATTCGGGCGGTTGCACAAATTTCCTTACAATTGCTGTCGCGACCTGAAATGCAATTTATTGCAATTCAACAAAAAGTGTTTATGTTTTTTTTCTAAACATTAGCTCTAAAATGCTTAGTGGTTTTAAACAAAACGCAATTTATTTTATCCACCCTTTCACGATGAGAAAACTGTGCGCGTTCGCTCATTTTCAAATGAATAATTGACCGTAACCTTGAACCGATGTCAGTCATATTTAGCAAATATTAAGTGTCAACGTTAAATTTTGAACCATGCTTACAAAACCATGTAGCATCGAGAGCTCAGTAAAGAAACTAGAATTCAACGTGCACCTGATATGTAGAGTAGAACGGGGTAATGTCGTGCAGGGGGTAATGTCGTGCACTGGCTGTTTTAGCCCAAAGAATGGAATGATTTACCAACTGTTTGTAAGGTAGGGACCTGCTGACCTACTGAGCTTATGCATATAATACTAGCAATATTCACCAGTTCGTCTCGACAGAGTTACCTTTTTTTCAAAACGCACGCTTTCGGGACGATAAAAGTGTTTTTTCATCGGGTCAGAAAAATTATTTTCCTTGCGGGAAAATATATCAGGTAAGTGTTTTCTGAAACGAAATATCCTGCCAAAGAAAAGAAGTATTTGGTTTTCGAAAAAAATTTTGGGCTTCACCGAGTTATCGAAGTTGACCTTTAAAACGACAATTGGGGTAATGTCGTGCACATTTTTTTTCTTCACTTACACAAACACAATTTCTCGCTACACAAATGTTGTTACACATGGATGTAACCAACGAAATTATCTTTCGATCGGATGCTTACTCGTCGCATTCGCTTGAGATGTACGGCTTTATGAGCATGTCAAAGTTGAGTGCACGACATTGCCCCGTTCTACTCTAGAGTTATAAGTACAATAACATTCTTCTGTCGTTAATTGTTGTGTTCCAAATGAATTTCATGACAAATTTTTGGCCAAGTGGACATTTTTTATGAGTTAAAAATTCAGCTAAGTACATGTGAGGATTATGGAACTTATTTCATGAAAAAAAAAAAACCATCCACATGATGGTCCCAAATGCTTTCGTAGCGCGAAATAATTAAATTTAGAGCTTTTGTTGGGAAGAATAGGTTCAAACTTTTTGAAATTGGGTTCCAGAAAATTTAAAAATGACTTTAATTTGTTGGTAGGCAAATCCACTAGAATGTCAGATTTTGCGTCATTCTTGTTTTTTTTTTTTCAATGGTAAAAAGAAAACATTTTCGGATATCAGTAATAGCCCAGGAAAATAAGACATTTTCTGCGAAAAAATTCCCAGTGGAAATTTTTCACCGGAATTGTCTTTATTTATGCATGATACACAAACTGTGAAAAGTCCATTGCAAAGTCGTGTGCGCATAAAAAGTTATTAAGGCTCAAAGGTCGCTAAAATCAGTTTTTTGCAAATATCTCGCTAATGCTAACTTTTACAGAAAAATGTTGGTCTCAGGAAATTTCCTACAAAAGTACGTTAAAAATATTTGCGTACGATTTCTAGTTTAGGAGATCACCCAATTTAAAAAGTTGTTAACAGTTATGATAGGAAATACTACCTATGAGTTCATATTAAAATATCTTACTTTTCAAATTGCAATAACTCTTCAATGAGAAGTTGTACAAACAAAATTAAAATGCCGCTTGAAAGATAATTTAATTTTCTATATACCGTACAAAATTTTTTTTTTTCGAACAGCTCATGACCTTAAAAATATTTTTGAATAACCGTTAAGGCTTCGAAAATACTGGTTTTTTAAGGATATCTGCGAATTGGTAAGTACTACGATAAAAAGTAATGAGACCAAATTTGTAGAGAATTATAAGATCTACAAAAAATAAGCGATATGTGTACACATAGAAGTAACCGTATAGAAGATATTCAATAGAAACCGGTTTTTTGGCATTTTATGGGTTTTTTTGGAATATTTTCTAAACGGTTACTTCTATGTGTACACATATAGCTTATTTTTTGTATATCTTGTAATTCTCTACAAATTTGGTCCCATTACTTTTTATCGTAGTACTTACCAATTCGCAGATATCCTTAAAAAACCAGTAATTTCGAAGCCTTAACGGTTATTCAAGAATATCTTTAAGGTCATAAGCCGTTCGAAAAAAAAATTTTGTACGGTATATAGAAAATTAAATTATCTTTCAAACGGCATTTTAATTTTGTTTGTAAAACTTCTCATTGAAGAGTTATTGCAATTTAAAAAGTAAGATATTTTAATATGAACTCATAGGTAGCATTTCATATCATTACTGTTAACAACTTTTTGAATTGGGTGATCTCCTAAACTAGAAATCGTACGCAAATACTTTTAAAGTACTTTTGTAGGAAATTTCCTGTGCTACAAAATTGGAGACCAACATTTTTCTGTAAAAGTTAGCATTAGCGAGATATTTGCAAAAAACTGATTTTAGCGACCTCTGAGCCTTAATAACTTTTTATGAGCACACGACTTTGCAATGGACTTTTCACAGTTTGTGTATCATGCATAAATAAAGACAATTCCGGTGAAAAATTTCCACTGGGAATTTTTTCGGACAGAAGCTCGTTTTTCGTCTTATTTTCCTGGGCTATAAATTTTTTTAAAATGTTTAACAAGTGAAAACGGAACAAGATTATATATTTTCTGTATACATATCGTCGCCTGAGTTCTCTTTTGCCCCATCGACACTTTTTGACATTTTGAGTTAAGACTTGTTCCATAGGTTTTGAAACATGATCTTTCTAACGCTGTTCTCAGAATGCATCTATCTCTTTTAGTTTCTGAGATATGCAGTGTCCACTTTGCTCCATATGCCATGCTTTTTAATTTTTTTATTTCTTATTTGCTCCAAAAGCCAATTTTTGGTTTATGGAGCAAGTTTTCTATGAAAAAAAAAAGTTTTAAATTCTTAATTCTTATTTGCTCTGTAGACATAGAAAACTTTCATTTTTCTTTTAAAAATTTCCTAAGAACTAAGAAAGATAACTCAATGAAATTTGGTGCATCACCTCCTTCGACAACGTTAGTTCGTAGGATTAAAAATGAGCAAAATCGGTCAACGGACAACAACTCAATATTAAGCGCCTTTTTAGCGATAACGCAACCAAAATACACACAGATACAGGGGATAATAGTTACAAGCTTTGAGCAAAAATTAGGTGAATGCGTTTTTTGATATAAACAATCCAAATTTAACTCATCCACCAATGATAAAAAATTCAAGATCTGATTAAAAAGTTGGTTGATTTGAACAAGAGGGCGTGGCACCTAACATATACACAAAGTTTTCAAAATGCTGTAGAGCAAGCGTTATTTGAAGAAATGTAATAAAATTTCGCACAGATGCTAGGAATAGTTAGTGAAAGCTCTAAACAAAAGCTAGTCGAACACGGACAAGGCATGCCACCTCCCATACAATCAAAAATTTCAAATTCTTCAGTGTAGGGTATTTGAGCCCTTGATTTTGAAAGTGGTATAAGTCCATTTCGGGGCAAAAGTAATGTCATTCACATTATGTGCTGTAATAATCGGTTTTTTTCCGATACTATTTTTTAAACATAACACCATTAATTTCACATAATGTGGTAAACTTTTTGTAAAAACAGAATTCAATATTATTCGTTCTGAACAAAATGCCACTTAATTCATATTATGACATTACTTTTGCTCCGAAATTGACTTATATCACTTTCAAAATTAAGGGCTCATTTAATATTTGGCCAGGCCAATGGTAGCACCCTTACTATTTGTTATTAATTTTTATTTAAAGAAACTAGTAATATCTACTACATGTTCTTATTAATAATGTTTTTAATTTGTTTGCCCTATTTACACTGTTATGTATGTTTAGTTAAAAAACTAACGTTCTTATTTGCTCCATTGTCATAGTTTCTAAAGGCCAGTTTGCTCTATAAGCATGAAAAAAACAGTTTTAAATTTATTTGTATTGTATGGAGCAAAGTGTCCACTTGACTTATCTGATAAAATATCAAATATCGCGAAAAGTGCTTTAGTCCCATTTTTGAAATTTTTTGCTGAGTTAGCCAATTAATCAACAAATTCTTTTGTTTAAATTTCGATGGTACTTTTTCTGACCAATTTGGTTTATTTTAAGTTCAAACTTTCTTTTTCGATTTTCTCGAAATACACTAACATGCGTATGGGGCAAAAGAGAATTGGGGCGACGATATGTATGTAGGGGAATGTCGTCAGGGTTGGGCCAATTTTTAACTTTCCTTTGTATCTTTTTTATATATTTTAATATTACCAAATTATTTGTCTTATTTGAAAGTTTGGACCCTTATCTGCGACATACCCTTAGGACCACTCGCGGCGATTTCGGATAAAAAGTTATTAACGAAACTGTTTTTGATTTAAAGTGGACTGTATGTTTTCAAAGAAAGAAAAGAACCGGTTGCAATTTTACATAAATGAATTTAATTCCAAAAAAAAGTATAAGTTGCTAAGTGCTAACTTCTCTGTCAACCAAAATGAAGTGATCACAGATCGGTATGCAAAACAACGGCAATGTTACAAAACGATGTGAAATATGTACATAGCAAAATACATAAAAAATTACAATAAATATTTTGAGAATAAACCGTTGTTGTGTGGTGTGATTTATGTTTATAACATTGTATGTTTGTTTCTTATGTTATCGATCGCAGTTATGAATACAGGGTAATGTTGCATTTTGTATTCTTAAACATTCTCCCCCTCGCTGAAGGACACTGGTCCTGCTGAACTTGGTAGTAATGCAAGCTTCGAAATTGGGCGGGTCAACTCGGACGTTGAAGTTTTTACGGTCACGACTCTGACCTTTCCATCGGCACCCTGATGAAGTTTTATAACTTTAGCCAGTATCCATTGAGATGGCAGCATATTACTTTCACGTAGAATAACAATGTCGTTAACATTAAGATTTGGTTGTTCCGTTCGCCACTTTTGCCTCTGTTGCAGACTTGTTAAATATTCAGAATGCCAACGATTCCAAAATCCTTGAGCCATATGTTTTACCTTGTCCCATTGCTTTAACGGACTGACGTTAGTACCTTTTTCAACATTTGGTTCTGGACGAGCGGTAAATGGTTGTCCGATTAAAAAGTGGGCAGGTGTCAGTGCATCAATTTCTCCGTCAGTGCTTGGACACAAAGGCCTAGAATTAAGAAGAGCTTCAATTCTGGTTAATAAGGTATAAAAATGTTCATAAGTCAAATTAATTTCGCCAATTACACGCTTCAAGTGAGTTTTAACCGTTTTAACGCCACTTTCCCATAATCCTCCGAAATGTGGGGAGGATGGAGGTATAAAACGCCATGTAATCCCATTCATAGAAAAGAAATCGGCAACTTTAGAGTCTTTGTACTGCTGTGCGACAATTTGCTGCATTTCATCCAATTTACGCCTAGTACCAACAAAATTAGTGGCATTATCTGACCATATTTCCAATGGTTTACCGCGCCGAGAAATGAAGCGATCTAAAGCTCCGATGTATGATTCCGTCGTCAGATCCCCTACAAGCTCTAAATGTATTGCTTTTGTTACAAAGCAAACGAAGAGCGAAATGTAACATTTTGTTTTTTGTGGCACTCTACCAACCTTCGTTTTAACTTGAAAAGGCCCTGCATAGTCACAGCCTACCTTGCTAAATGGACGTTGAAAGCGTACTCTATCTATAGGCAAATCACTCATTACTTGCGCAAGAGTAATTTTTCGAAATTTAAAGCATGTGATGCAGTTATGTACCACTCGTCTTGCAATATTACGTGCGCCCAAAATCCAATACTGTTGCCTTAATAAGAAAATCAGTTGACTTACTCCGACATGAAGATGTAAAAGATGAGTATATTGTACTATCATTTGTGTAACAGAGTGTTTCGCTGAAAGAATTATTGGGTGTTTAATGCCAAAGGACGCTGCTGAGTTTTTAATTCTACCACCAACTCTCAATATACCCACACTGTCCAAAAAAGGTAATAGAGATGAGATTTTACTTTTGCTGCTAACTTCATTTTCTTTTTTTAATAAGGAAATCTCTGCTCCAAAAAGTTCTTCTTGAACAGCTCGAATTATTAACTCCATTGCAGCCTGCAGCTCACTTGATGATAAGCATGGCGGGTAATCTGTTTTCTTCAACGAACCTATAAACCTTAAGCAATATGCCGTAGAACGTAATAGTCGTGACCATTTAGATATATTTTGTAACAGCGTTCCCAGGATGGCATGATTTTCTGTTGAGCAAAAAAAGACATTAACATTAAAATCAAGCTGTCCCTTACGTTCTTCCAATTTGTCTGCTTGTAATTCTTCTGATACAAAGGATCTTGGCCATTGATGCTGTGGTTGACGCAACCATTCGGGACCATTCCACCAAATACGTAAATTTTGTAGTTCAGAAGGTAGGACTCCTCTTGAAGCTGGATCAGCCGGGTTATGATGAGAGCGAACATGATTCCATTGAGACCTAGGGTAATTTGTCAAAATTTCCGCTGTCCTGTTTGACACGTATACAGACCAACATCTTGGTAAAGACGATAACCAATGCAACACAATTGAAGAGTCTGTCCACATATGAACACTGCGATGTTCATACTCAAAAGCGCTTAGAACACTGTCCATCAATCTACAAAGTAATACCGAGTCACACAACTCAAGGCGTGGTAGTGATACTTGCTTCAGAGGAGCCACACGACTCTTTGCTGCAACTAGCTGAATGATGACGTCACCTTCGTTTTCTGAGCGACAATAGACTGCGGCTGCATAAGTATTTTGTGATGCATCGCAAAACCCATGCAATTCATTACGACCACGTATAAATAAAACCCTTCTCGGAATATGCACTGCATGTAACTTTGAAAGCGAGTCTCTGAGAGCAATCCACCATGTTGCAATGACGGTAGGAATTTCATCATCCCATTCCACTTTTAGAAGCCACAGCTCCTGAAACAAGATTTTTATTAATATGGTATAAGGTGTCAAAAATCCTAATGGATCAAATATTCGACCAGCTTCAGACAGAATCGTTCTTTTAGTTATTTTTGATTTCACTGGGAACGATATACCAAACTCAAATGCATCGTTAGAAGGATTCCATCTAAGTCCAAGTAGTTTTAGAGTTTTTGTTGAATCCAAATTTAAAGCTGATTTTTCAAGCATATTTTCTGGGAGCGATTTTATCAGTTCACTACAATTGCTACTCCATTTCCTTAAATTCATCCCTGCAGTCTTTAAAAGTGATACTAGCTCTTGGTGAATATTAAAAATTTCGTCAACAGTTTCCGCTCCAGTCATTACATCATCCATGTAAAAATCTTTGAGAATCACTTGTGAAGCCAGCGGGTAAGCATCTTGCGATTTGAAAGCCAGTTCTTGTAAGGTCCTAATCGCTAAAAACGGCGCACAGGCGGTACCATAAGTTACAGTTTTCAATTTATAATGTTCCACAGGCTGACTAGGGGAATCACGCCACAATATCCGTTGAAAGTCTCTATGATCATCATGCACCCATATCATACGATACATTTTCTCCACATCGCCTGAAATAATAAACCGGTGGCGACGAAATCGCAATAAAATAGAAAATATTTCGCGTAATAGTGATGGTCCAGTTAGGAGGGCTTGATTCAGCGATATATGACTTCCAAAATGAGCTGAGCCGTCGAATACCACTCGTAGCCTAGTTGTCGTGCTGTCAGCCTTAAATACTGGATGATGAGGTAAATAATAGCACTCACCTGAAGTTTTTTGTATTGCTTCTGTAGGCACTTTTTCCATATGTTGTAATTCAATGTATTCCTCCATGAAATGTGTGTATTGTGCTCTCAAAACTGCGTCGCCTGAAAGTCTGCGTTCCGTTGCATGTAATCGTTTCAGTGTAGTACTGAACGAGTTCCCAAAGTCGTTTTCCTTACCTTTGAATGGCAATTCCACACAGAACTTGCCATCGGATTTTCGTTTATGTGTTTGTATAAATGATTCCTCTGCTTTCAGTTCATCGTCTGTGTACTGAAGTGGACACACAATTTCCTCTGTTTCCCAAAATTGTGTTAATGTACGATCTACGTCCATGTTGCTGTAGAAAACTGAAAAAACTTCTCCCGTTGATGCCTTTAAATCACCACCAATAATCCATCCCAAAGAAGTCCAGAACGCATTTAGATTATTATTGGTGTCATTAATTTTGTTACCTTTTAGTATTTCAAAGAATTTTTCATTACCCAGTAGAATATCAATAGATCCCGGCATGTAAAAATGTGGATCCGCTAAATCCAAAGTCAAAAATGAAGAGTATTGTTTTTTATCAAGTTGACTTGTCGGCATTAAAGAAGAAATAGATGACACAATGAGAGCGTCAACTGTAAAACTTTCATCGTTCACTCTCGATTTTATAAGAAAAGAGACCCAGCCGCGAGATATACCTGTCGTTGCGCTGTTCAAGCCGTTGATTGGTATTCTTGCATGTTTTCTTCGAAGACCTAATCGTCGAACACAACTTTCTGTTATAATTGTTTTTTCTGAACCGCTGTCTAACAGCAAACGGCAATTTTGTTGATTCCCAAAACAATCATTTACTGTGCATAATGCAGTGGGCAGTAGCGTGCTGATGTTCGGCATTGCGTTGAAATTAACGTTGACCATCTGTTTGTCGTCTTCGTTCAATTGTTGGTTTCGATTTGTTTCTTGGTGCAAAAAGGAATGATGACGTTTTTGGCATATTTTGCATTTAAACTTAGAACGGCAATTTGTTACTAAGTGGCCGCTCTTCAAACAATTGTAGCATAAACGATTACTGGCTACGAATTCTCTCTTACTTTGTACATCCATATTTTTAAAGAAGCTACATTGTGTTACAAAATGAGCATCGTTGCACTTTGCACAGTGAACTTGCGTATCCAATGCTGTGTGAAAAGATTTAACGTGAGTTGTACGACCACTTCTACGAGAACCTGGATCAGGTGTAGTTAAACTCAGTGCAGCTGATTCCAACGTAACGCATGTGATATCTAGAAATTCCATAAACTCTTGTAACGTTGGATAGTCCTTATCAGACTTAGTGTATTTTATCCATTCCTGTGTAGTTACTGAATCGAGTTTAGAAAGTAAAATGTGAATCAACCATATGTCACGTTTTTCGGCAGAAGTACCAAGCGCTCGCAAACCTCGTATTACCTCGTCAGCTCCATCATAAAGCTTTCGCAAAGATTGTATCGACTGGTTACTCACTGTTCCTAGATTCAAAAATTTTGATACATGCGAATTGGCTATGTATGTATGAATGTATTCTCCTTTAACTCCTAGGAGGAGCATTGGCTATGACTCCCACCTTATTGTATCGTGTACACAATTTCAACCAGGCTTCTGCGTAATTTTCGTTGGTTTCTGGGATTTGCCCTACAATATCAAAAGCCTGTTCTTCTAAATAGCTTTTTAAAAGCTGAAGCTTTTGATATTGAGTATAACTTGAGTTAAGATGAATTGAACTGACATATGAGTCGTGAAACGCTTTCCATTCCGTTAAATCTCCTGAAAAAGCTTTGATTTTTAACTTTGGCAGAAAAGTTGCATTAGATCCAGCCACCTGTTTCGATATGTTACTCAAAATTGAAGTCTGTGAATTCAAAATACTTGCCAAAGATGAATTTTGTTCTTGTCCGTTAGACACCACTGGATTATCATTTTGTGCAATTTGTTCCCGAAGTTTGCTTTTAGTCGTAAGCATTCGTGTTTCAAACTCCTCAGCATCATCTTCGATCTCTGCAGCAACCGTTTCATCGCCATCGCTTTTCTCCATCATTGCAGCAGCTATGTCCATATACTCCTTCCAAACTTCTTCTACACGCTCTAAGCGACTACGCCATTCCTCCAACGATGCTGTTGTTCCACTTGAAAGAATGAAGTTGTTAATCCGCGTAATTGATGACTTCAATAGAGAACGTTTCGCCTTAAGTGTTTTCATTTTGAAATTATGTGATGAAATCCAAATAAATTTAAAATTCAATTAATCCCGATTCGGCTCTAAGGATCAAAAAATGTTTTTGATTTAAAGTGGACTGTATATTTTCAAAGAAAGAAAAGAACCGGTTGCAATTTTACATAAATGAATTTAATTCCAAAAAAAAGTATAAGTTGCTAAGTGCTAACTTCTCTGTCAACCAAAATGAAGTGATCACAGATCGGTATGCAAAACAACGGCAATGTTACAAAACGATGTGAAATATGTACATAGTAAAATACATAAAAAATTACAATAAATATTTTGAGAATAAACCGTTGTTGTGTGGTGTGATTTATGTTTATAACATTGTATGTTTGTTTCTTATGTTATCGATCGCAGTTATGAATACAGGGTAATGTTGCATTTTGTATTCTTAAACAGAAACTAAAAAAAAAACTAGTAAGGGTGTAACCTTTGTCCTGGCCAAACATTAAATACCCTACACTGCAGTATTTTTGAAATTTTGCTCATATGGGAGGTGCCACGCCCTCTTGTCCGAGTTCACCCAGCTTTTGCTCAGAGCTTACATTTATAGTTTTTAGTGTCTGAGTGAAAATTTGTAGGATTATCTCAAAAAACTCTTTCAGTATAGCATTTTGATACATTTGCTTATATGGGAGGTGCCACACCCCCTTGTCCGATTTCACCCAATTTTTCCAGCTTTCATTTATAATTTTTAGTACCTGAGTCAAATTTGGTTCGAATATCGCAAAAAACGCTTTTAGTATAGCGTTTTGATGCATTTGTTTATATGGGAGGTGCCACGCCCTCTTGTCCGAATTTGCTCAGTTTTTTTTTAGAGCTTGCGCTTATAATTCGTAGTATTTGTGTGTATTTTGGTTGCATTGTCGTAAAAAATACTCCTAAAATTGCATTTTGAATATATTTTTTGTATGGGCGGTAGGCGTGTCCTTTGATCGATTTTGCTTATTTTCAATCCCCCGAGCTAACTTTAACGACGGAGGCAGTGTACGAAATTTCATTGAATTATCATGCTCAATTTTCCTAAAAAGTGTATTTCAACACACAGCCAGCCACCCAGCCAGCCAGACAGACGGACATGGCTATATCGACTCAGGAGGTGACGCTGATCAAGAATATATATACTTTTCTATGTCTGCCACGCCTCCTTCTCTGCGTTACAAACGGAAGGACAAAGTGAATATACCCTGGGTGTAGGGTATAAAAGTAGTCAGGGTTGGGCCATTGTAGGCAGGGTTGGGCCACCACCAAATATCAATGAAATATGTACTAAAATAGTGTGTAATGAATATGTATGAAACTTTTCATTGTTTTTCATTCGATTATACAAAATTTCTATGAGAAATCTCCGTAACATTAATCTGAATCGCAATTTAGGCATACATAAGTAAGTAGTAACTTTTTGTGAGATTGACGCACATCAAGTGCACGTCTCGCTTCCATTCAACGAATGCGATTGAATTGTTTCGATTCAGTTTCGCGGGCATCGGTTCCAAGCATATAATGCAGAAGTCTTGATCCACATCTTCGTCGGAAGAGGATTTTTTGTGCTTTTTTCAGAGGTGTTGTTTTTGCGTTCGATTTCTTCGCGTCGGACACTTTTTCGGCGTTTTCAAAGCATCGCGCATCTGTTGCTTTTTACGTAACTCTTCGCGGTTCTCTGGGGAGGATAAGACTGTGCTTTTCATCGGGCGGCGCCCCCGATTCATCAGACCCCCCTAGCGTCATGTGACGGTAACCGAAACCCCCCCTATCTATATTTTTTTTTTATGCATATACCAGTGCAAAAGCTTAAGTTGCCTTTTGAGCTCACTGATATGCACGTATTTTCACGTACAATGCAAAATAGCAGAAAAAAATTAATTCTAATTATAAGTTTCTATTTATATTCATATTAATGTATCGAGCCCTAACCGCCAAAAAGGCTTAACCGACACGATTTCAGATATCCGTTTCTTAAGGAAATCGATAACTCGCGTCCATAGCATCTTTCCTTCAAATTTCATGACTAAAAAGTACCATTACGAAGTTATTGCGATAGCAATTTTGAATTTTGCACTACAATGTATGCAAGAAAATTAAAAAAAAAGTTCTACTGTAAAATTTGTTTTTTGTCAGTTATGTCCTTTTGGCGGTTAAGGCTTAATATAGTTGCACTAGTTTTGTCATTTTTTTAGACGGGTATTGAATTTTGAACTTTGAGTTGCTATATTATTATGACAATGACCGCTTTTCTGGTAAAATTTCCTTCATAAACTACGATCATTAAACTGACGGATTTTCAGTATATCGTTGACGTTTCACGATTCTAAAGAATAAAAATTTATGTTTTCAAAATATTCCTTAGTTCTTGTCCTTGTATTATAAATTTTTAATCATTATTTTCGTATGCAAAAATTACAAAATGAAGTTCAATGAAACTAAACATAACTATGGAAAAACTCACGAAATGAAGTTAAGAACACTGTTTAAAAATATATCATTCGTTCACTTTCTAAAAAATAAAAAAGGAAAGCATTAAATTTATTTTTTTATAATTTTTAATAAATAAATTTAAATGCTCGGGCAAAGAATAAAGGTGAAACCTTAACCAATGAAGCTAAATTTTGCCAAACTTACAAATTTATTCTCAATGACCCCTTAAACCAATTTCTTCAAAAAAATTTAAAGTTTACTTTTTTTAAATTTTTCAAAACTGTGACAAACTCAGTGCTTTTATAAAAATTTAGAGAATTGAAATGATTGAGTTACATTAAACAAAAGTTCAAATTTCTCTCTATATACACTAACATTCGTATTTGTACATTATGTACATTTATTTCTATAATCAGGCCTAACACTGAATACACTGTAGATTCGATAATCGTAAGGAATAAGGAAGTACTATTATTGATTTTAAAAGATTGCGATTGTTAATTCGAAGTTCGTAGAGTCAAAACGGCCTATTAAATTAAATAACGATACTTCTCTGACAACCAAATCGTAAAAAATTAAGAAAATTAGATGTTGCTATACCTTTGAATAACTAAAGTTAAATTTTTAGTTTTTTTCTTCTGAAAAATAGGTTATTTTAAACGCCGTCCCGTGACGCTTGCGCGAACCCCCTCCCCCCTAGAAGCGTCACGGAGTTTATGGACAGCCCCTATAGACTAAGAGCCAGCGCTTGGCTGACCCTCCTTTTAGTATCAAAGCTGAATTTTTTTGTGGGTGCTCTTTCAATGGTAGGTATGCACTTTTATTCTAGTGCAATTCTGAGAGGTGGTGCCTTCGTGAGATATCGGGTGCAAAAAGTCGAGAAAAACTGTTTTTTGCAAAAATTTCGCTAACGGTTATGTCTACAAAAAAAATCTTGTGCCACAATTTTGTAGATCAATAAATTTTATATTGAAAAGTGGTGCGAACTGTTTTCGTACGATCTATAGTTTAGGAGATATGGTCCAGTGAAATAGGACTTTCCGATCCAACATATAAAATAAGTTTTTTTCTTTTATTCAGTTTATTTCGAGATCGATTTCACTGTCGTACAAAAAGTTATTCGGGCACGAAGGCCGCGAAAATTAGTATCTCGCTAACGCTTATTTCTATAAAAAAATGATGCTCCACGATTTTGTAGCTCAAAAAATTTCATATCGAAAAATAGTGCAAATTGTTTTCTTGCGACCCACAGCTTAGGAGATATCCTATCTTAACCCTCTAACGGGCCAAATTGAATTACTGGATAAAAACTGAATTAAAATATCAAATAAGGGTAAATTGATCATAAAAATCACAAATCTGGCATTGATTTTCCGATTCCTTCAATAGTTTAGCCTCCAGAGGCAAAATAAAAAAGACCGTCCACACACGGTCATTCCCGTTAAAGCGTAAACAAATATACTGCAATTTTTAACATTAGAAATTTATTGAATTCATTTTATTATAAATGGTACAAACCATTTCAAAACGATCAAGATTTTTTTTATGGCATCCGATTTGGCTATAAATTGGCATAAGCAATAGTTGCATAGTGGAAAAAATTTTTACCAAATATTTTTTTTTAAAATTTAAAAAAATGGCGGAGATATGGGACTTTGAAATTTTTAGGTTAGTTTTTTTTGAGAAGCTATAACTTCGGTTGCATTTATCCAATTTTCAATTTTATGGTGTTAAATGATTTGTCTTAAAACAGGCTTTAAAATAAAAACTAGCAAACATTTTTTTTTTTTTTTATATAGTTTACACTGAAAAAAAAAAAATTTAAATTGAGTTTCCCAAAATATGTCCCTTTTAATATTTTTTATTTTTCTTGTAAAAAAAGCTACAAGTGTAACTTACCAGTCCTCCAAAAATTGGAGTGGGCCTCCCAGTGGTTCTCCAGAAAAACAATAAAATGTAGCTTTTGCTGCAATTTTTCAGTACAATTTTTTTGAATTTGAAATTTTTAATTAAACGTTAATTTAAATTTGAAAAAAGTGCGTTGGCACTTATATTTGTAGGGTAAGGGAGGGAAATATGGACTACGTGGGTAACATGGACCACACGGTTATTTCCCACTGCATACATAAGATTTACCGTTATTCTTGTTCAAACTTAACGCTAGTACTTAAAGCTTATAATAGTGCGATTTTAGCGTTCGGCGAAGTCGCATGTTTCTGTAAAGTTGATTTTTCTAAAAAAAAGATCAGTGATAATTTTTTTCTAGTGAGTATATTTCATTATTTCACTTTAAAGACATCGCATTTTCAAATAAATGGTTAATTATATAAAATCAGTAGATACCATTTATAATTTATCCGCACAAATTAGTTGATTAACCACAAGAGTTTTTGATAAAAAACCATTTATTTCACCAACACGTGCTGTGGGTAATATGGACCACTAAAGAAAAAAGCCTCAAAAACAAATGTATTTATCATCTTCTTTAGGTGGAGAATCTAGCTGCAGTTTTCATGACGAGTATGATGGTCATTATTTGTAATTCGTTAACTACAAAGAAAAAAAAAAAGATGAAAAATGCATATAACGTAATACCCTTTATTCAGAAGATCGCCGTTGCGAGTTTTGGGTTGAATGTGTAATCTGACGTTCTTAGAGTCATGAAAACTGTGCCGAATGTGGAAGTGACATTTTTATATGCAACTTCTGCACCAAATAAACATGTGGGATAATATGGACTATATAGTTTATATAGCACTACACTTTTTTTTAATCTTCATTTTGAGTATTTTCAGTTTTTTCATTTTTTTTCTTTATCCTGATGAGGTATTTATCTAAAAGTGAAACGGAATAAAGGTAAATTGTTTCCTTTACTGAATGACATAAAATTAATTGTTTTGTTTTATGTATTTTGGGTTTTATTTAAAAAAGAAAGATTGGTGGTCCATATTTCCCTCCCTTACCGTACTATACAAGCAAAAAAACAGTCAATAAACTATTTTCAGCATTTGAAAATTTTTTTTATTAAAAATTTTAAATTAAAAAAATGCACTGAAAAATTGGGGAAGATGCTACATTTTATTGTTTTTCTGGAGAACCACTGGCAGGCCCACTCCAATTTTTGGAGGACTGGTAAGTTACACTTGAAGCTTTTTTTACAAGAAAAATAAAAAATATTAAAAGGGACGTATTTTGGGAAACTCAATTCAAAATTTTTTTTTCAGTGTAAACTATATAAAAAAAAAAAATGTTTGCTAGTTTTTATTTTAAAGCCTGTTTTAAGACAAATCATTTACACCATAAAATTGAAAATTGGATAAATGCAACCGAAGTTATAGCTTCTCAAAAAAAACTAACCTAAAAATTTCCCATATCTCCGCCATTTTTTTAAATTTTGAAAATATATTTGGTAGTAATTTTTTCCACTATGCAACTATTGCTTATGCCAATTTATAGCCAAATTGGATGCCATGAACAAATTTCTTGATGGTTTGTACCAAATAAGATACAAAAAGACAAGGAATACTGTAAATATCATTTGGACTTATAATATAAATTATTTTGGATGATTATGAAAATCAGAAAAGCAGTTTTTTGATGGAGTGAGGCATAAATTCAAGTTACATTTCATGCAATATACCTGAGTATCTGAACTTTTACAAAATTTGCATCTTTTTTTACCCTTGGAATCGGTCATTCCAGGACAATGCCCAAACCCGTCATATCGTTCTTCATCCCGTGGTATCTTGGCTTTTTTTCCAATCCCAGACGAAGTGCATTTTGGTATTGCTCCAGTTGCTGCAGATGGTCTACCTTCCGAAGTATGCTTATATTTACACAGGCCTTCAGCGACAATTTCTCGAAAATTTGGAAGAGGTATCTTAGGTTCTTTATCATTGATACGATGATATAGGATATATGCGTTTGTCATTGCCGGTAAAAGATTCTAATCAAGGCATTCCTTGTCTTCAACCTAATATGGTACCTGCCCATCAGCCCGTCCATGTTGTCAACGCCAGCCATGTGGGCGTTATATTCTCTTATTATGTGAGGGCAATCCACGTCTACATATAATTTTTTCTTGCGATCGTATCCAGGGGCGGATTTACCTAATAGGCAACATAGGCAGCTGCCTAGGGCGGCAAATTTGTAGGGGCGGCAAATTTCGACCGTTTACACTGGACAAAATGCCACTTTTGAGTGCGAGACTATAAAACTTTTTACCCAAAAGCATTTAGTGAAGATTTGGAGACTTCCTTGGATGATGAATTGATTCATTTCAAAGCATATCTTGCATGTGATCTGGATTCGAAAACAGTCACACCCATTGAAACTTTCAATTTTTTCAGAAGTAAAGATCTTGACGTAGTTTTTCCAAATGTCGACATTGCTTTCAAAATTTTTCTGTCCTTAGCTGTCACAAACTGCAGCGGTGAGAGATCGTTTTCTTGTTTGAAACGAGTTAAAAATTATTTTAGAACAACTATTGGGCAAAATCGCTTGAATTCTTTGGCCTTGTTGACTATAGAAGCAGAAGTTTTGCGTCACATAGAGTGCGATGAAATAATAAATGACTTCGCGCTTCGTAAAGCGCGACGTAAGAACATGTCACGCGAGCTACAAAAACATGTATAAGCAACTGTAAATAAACATTGAAAACATTTGAATTAATTTCTTCTAATTAATCACTTTCACCTTTTTGAATTGTACATATTTTCCAAATGCACAAGTTCATGCATTTTCAAGGTCAATTCATTAATCAATAACAGAAATAAGGCTGCTGTCTGAGGCGGCAAAATCGCAACTGCCTAGGGCGGCAGATGACCTTAATCCGCCCCTGATCGTATCGCGCTATTTTCCCAGTTTGTGAAGTGGTATTCGTACGTACAAAAGGCTGGACGCCAACATAGGTTGAATCCAATCGAACAGCTTTTGTGTCTTTCCACAAAACATTGGTCATCTCAACTCCATAAGCTGTCCCAGTGTATTCTTCAGAGTATCCACGATTAATCTTTGCCAATTCCTTGTCAGAAGATAATTTACAACAAGGAATCCTGTTTGCACGAATAGTGCCCAATGAATATATGCCACGCGCACGGAGATATACCAGCAAGGGTAAAGATGTATACAGGTTGTCAAAATATACGATATGAAATAAAGTCCGGAATTGTTTGTGAAAGTCGGACGACTACGTTAGCGGTAGCCCCAAGATCTGGTGTACCAGAAAGTACCAAGTTGTCGCCATTATAAATTTCAAATCTATAAGAGAAACCCTTTGAATCACAAAGAGCGAACAATTTGATGCCCCATTTATGCGGTTTGTTTGGCATGTACCGGCGGAGGTGATGACTCATTTTTGTGGCGCACATTTGTTCATCCACGCATAAACGAGGAGTTTTCAGAACAGAATCAAATCGCTCGTTGAGTTTTTCAGAAACAGCTCTTATTCTGAATAGCGGATCATAGCCAGGCTGCCCTTTTCGAATGCGATTCTCTTCATTGGCAAAACACAAAAACTGTTTGATGTTTTTAAACTGCTTACTGCTCATTGTGCTTCTTATTGGTTCAAATATATTCTTGCTCCAATAACTTTCCAAACGTGGATATCGGTAGAGGGACATATAAAATAGGACACCACTCGTTTTAAAATTTGTGTTAAGATTCCCCTGCAAAGCTGCTCTATTGGTTTCTTCAACTACTAGTTGTATAATATCATCAGTCAGAAAATAGTTGAAACAGTCCATCGGTGTTTTTAGTGCTTTGAAAGAATCTGGCAAATTATTTTCACCAAGAAACGCCACTTTATTTATTTATTTATTTATTTATTTATTTGGACAATAATTACATTAGTACAATAAGAACGATATCTTTTGCTGTACAACAAATTTACAGTGGTCAATTTAGATAATTTAATTTGTCACGAAAGTAATATTAATAGATAATAATATAAAAAATATATAAGACAGAGCTAAAAATTGTTAAAAAGAACGAATGAGGTGCCTGGATACTTATAAAAAATATAAAAAAAAAAATTAAAATATATAATAATAACATTAATTTTGCGAAAAATGCAGAGAGACAAAATGCTTGAAGTTGTTGAAGTTACTTGTTGCTTTAATATTAGAAGGCAAAGAGTTCCAGATTCTAATGGCGTTGATAAAGAATAATCTGGTGGATGTGTAAAATTTGTGTTTAGGTACGATTAGATTATTGGATCTTACAGAAATGCTAAAACGGAGTTTTTCATACAGATACAGAGGAGCTTTAACGTGAATAATTTTATGCAAGAATATGCAATTTCTGGCCATAAGATACTTTTCAACGGAGCATCCAAGAATCTTAGTGTTCCAGGCTGATACATGGTCATATCTTCTTAGCCCATACACATAGCGCGTGGCATTGTTAAGCGCAACCTGAATCTTATGTAGTGACCTAGAATCCAACTTACTATATACGACTTCAAAATAAGTAATGTAGGGAACAATGAGTTGTTTAACCAGCCTAAGCTTCATTTCAGTGGGCGTGAAGTCAGCTGACAAACGTAAACATCTAAGCACCATATAAATTTTGCTGATAACATGGTTAATGTGTGAAGTGCATGAGAGATCGGAGGTCAAGTGATAACCCAGGCTTATAGCTTTACTAACCATTTTGAGCTCAGAATTACCTACAAAGAGAGGAGCAATATTTTCCGTAGCAGGTTTCACATGCGAAATTGGAAGTACATATGATTTATTCGGATTCAAGCAAAGATCATTGCTTAGAGCCCAATTGCCTACCGCCGACAAATCCTCATTGAATCTATGTGTAAGATCATCAACTAAGCCAATACGACGTGACATGTACATTTGAATGTCATCAGCAAATGCATGCATCTTAACATTACTACACACCCTGAAAATGTCATTTATGAACATACTAAAGAGTAGAGGTCCCAACACAGAGCCTTGCGGAACACCAGCACGACAAAAATTATTTTCAGAGAAAATATTATTAACCTTGACCTTTTGTACCCTATCGTTTAAATAACTACTAATTAGTCGTAGAGAGTTATCACAAAAACCAAAATAAAACTTTAATTTTTCACATAAGATAGAATGGTTTACGCTATCGAAAGCCTTAGAAAAATCAAGAAGACATAGCAACGTCAGTTGATCCAAATCATAAGAACAGCGTATGTCATCAATGACTTTCGTCATAGCAGTAGAGCAGCTATGATTTGACCGGAAACCCGACTGGAAAGGCGATAAGAGGTTATTTTGATTTAAATGTTGTGATATTTGAAAAGATAAAATTGATTCAAATACCTTAGACAAACATGGCAATATGCTTATAGGCCGAAAATCGGATGGGACTGATGCAGATCGCTTTTTAGCCACAGGAATAACAACAGCAACTTTCCATAAATTTGGAAAGCAAGAAGTTGTTATGCAATGGTTAATTAAATGAGTGATAGGACTGATCACATATGGCAAAATAAGTTTGATAAACCTGATCGAAATTCCATCCGCCCCAACTGCATTAGACTTGACTTTCATAATGCATTCATTAGAATGGAGTTGGATCCCCCTTTTTCTCCAAGTAATTCCACTAAAATGTTTGGATTTTGGTTCGATGTGATGTAAAGCTGAAAAGAAGTTTACATACATTGGTACTTGGCAATTTAATTTGTTAGTAAGCAGCTTTCGGTATACTTACATTCTTCAGTAAAACCACCAGAACCTGGCATACGTCGAGGACAACTATTATCGACCTCGGGCAAAGGTGATTTTGCCTTTTTTGTTGGCTTTAAACAGCTAAATGACGTTGGGGATGAAAATGTTGCTATGTTATTGACAGATTTTGGCGAATCAGCCATGTTATTTTCACTCATATTGAACGGTGTGTTTATTTGGTTGACAAAAACATCACTTGATTCAGCCATCTGTTCCAAACAGTCTGATATTTCTTCCTCAAATGACTCTGGTATCAAATTTTCGTCAACTTCACCCAAGCAAATATCAGGATCTACGATGCTGATGTCACTTTCAAAGTCACCATCACTTTCATCTGAAAAATCTGACTCCACTGAGTCCATAAGTTCCCGAATATCCTCGTCGGACAACTTGCATAATTTGTTCTTACGACTCATTTCTACAACGGACAATTTTTCAAAAACAAAAAAAAATTTACTATGTAGCAGCACTAAAAATTTACGCGTTAACGGGAATGACCGTGTACAAACGGTCATTCGTTTTTAGTAAAAAAAATAACACTTTTTAAAATTTTTCACTGCAACTTTCACACATGAGTAAAATATATATATTTACTTACCTAGTAATAATTTTTTTAACAATATATATTGGGTGTACAACTTAAAAACCGGAATTTTTTAGCGAAATTTGATGCTTTATTGTGGAAAAATGTTATAATATATTTTATTCAAAGTATTGTCCATTGGAAGCTACAACATTTCCCATCTTTCAGGCAATTTATGAATTCCATCCCAAAAAAATTGCGCCGGCTTGGCGGCCAAAAATTAATCTATCCAATTTTCGATATCTTGAACTTAAGTGAAGCGTATTCCTGTTAGGGCATTCTGCATCGATCGGAACAAATGGTAGTCTGATGGTGCAAGGTCTGGGCTATAAAGCGGGTGAGGCAAAATTTCCCATCCGTTGTTTTCCAGGGCATTTTTGACTGGGGAAGCAATATGTGGCCGAGCGTTGTCATGATGAAAAATTATTGCTTCGTGTCTGGTCGCATTTTCCGGGCGTTTTTCGATGATGGCACGCTTTAAACGTATTAATTGTGTTCGATAGAGGTCACCTGTGAGCATTACAGAGCATTACCTTGGCACCATGGATATTTGCCTTTGGCTGGGAAGGTCCTGGTTGTCCGGGCTTCATATATGAATGTTTGCGTTCGGGTTGTCGTAATGGATCCACTTTTCATTCCCAGTCACGATCCGATGCAAAAATGACTTTTGGCAGCAGTTTTCTTTGCAAAAAAATGACCCAACAGAACCTCCCGCAAATGCTGTCTTTTTCTCCAATTTTCGAAGTTATTCATCGTGAAAAATAATAATGATGCACACAAGATAAAATTGTTTTGTTGACTGATTTTGACAGCTGTCAAATGTACCTTCAAAATGACATATATATAAAGGTCGAGCTTTCACGATATTTGTTAGTACGGACATCCACCGTCAAATTCCAGTTTTTAAGTTGTACACCCAATACTTATTAGAACAAATTTTATATTCAAAAGAAAAACCACTAATTTTGAAAATAATTTTTGTGTGCAAATTCGATCACTGTGTCACTTGAATGCCACTAGCAGCGAAACTTAAAGCCATTCGTCAATACAACTTTCATTATAGCTTAACCACGAATTCAAAACAAATCAATTTCAAAAATTTTGAAAGAAATGGCCTAATATGAAAGCGCAGATGAAGAAAATGCAATGACCGTGTGTAGACGGTTATTCACGTTAGAAGGTTAAGTTATTTTCCGCATACAAGTGTTCATAGTAATATGAATTTTTATTTTCAAATTACTATAGCTATGCCTACGTCATAGGATCATGGCCGAATTTTTTTGTGAGTGTTTTCCTAATAGTGGGTACTAACTTTTGTTTCAGCAAAACCGTAAAAGATGGTGTCTTCGCGAGATATCAAGAAAATCTGTTTTTTGTACTATCCAGTTACTATGCACCTTTTGCACGCAATATTTCGCGAAGGCACCATGTCTCACTAAAACAAAAGTTAGTAGTCCCTATTAGAAGAATACCCACACCCAAAAAAATTGCTGCGGTAGTTTTAACAACGTTTTGTTGTGGATTTTACAATTCTCTGTGGATTTGCTAATTTAAAAGTTAATATAATCGAATTTACAATTAATTGTTAATTTTACAGCAAATGCAATAATTTCTACCAGAAATTTGTTAAGATGATCGATATAAAGTTTTTTTTGTTGTGAAATCTACAGCAAATATTTTATTTTTCACAGCTTATTTTTCAAATGAGTAGGGTGGATTAGCTGGTTCTGGGACACGCCGGCAGAGGCCCCTGGCAGAATTTTCCCCCTTCCTAGTACATCTTGGCAGAATTGCGCCAGGATGTGCGCCATTCTAGTACATCTTGGCAGAAATGCGCCAGGGTGTGCGCCATTCTCATGTCCCTTGGTAGAATTGCCCCTGTAGGAGCCCCTTCCTAGTGTATCTTGGCAGAATTTCCCAAAATTGGCGGAGGTAAAAAATTTTTGGCATATATTTTTTTTTTTAAATACATATCTACACATACATATGTGCATATATATCTTGGTTTATCAAATGAAGCGCTATTTTATTTAAGTTATGTAGCTCTAAGTGGATCTTTTCTGGTGATCTTTCAAAATGCGTGCAATCATATGAAGCACTTTGAAATGTCCAATGTATATTTGAATGGGTTTATTTGAAAGTGGAATAAGTCCAATTCCGGAAAAATTGAGTTTATGGTAGTTATAGCTAGCTATATATGTCCTCTTTATATCTTGAAAATTACAGACTCGTTAGACCACGATTTCATCAAAAATTACTCAAAAGAATTTTGCATGAAAAACATTTTTACAAAAATGATTTTTTTGAAAGTGGAATAAGTCCATTTTTTCATCTACTGCTATGCAGAAGATTTTGCTTTTAAATCAATTTAAAAATATTGGCAAGCGTTATTAAACCGGTGTTAAGTGTTTACCACTGTAAATTAATCAAATTTTGTTATGCTGTAAAAATTTCTACAAGTGTAATAGAAAATAGTTGAGTTTTTTTGGTCTGAATGGACTTATTCCACTTTCATTTATAATAAATTTAAAAATTTGTTATACTTTTGTATGACTTATTCCATTTTTACTCACAAAATATTTTGTAAATTAAAGCAAAGGAAAATTAAAACTTAGAAAAATTTTACTTTAAAAACTGTTGGTGTTTCTTTTCTTTTTTTTTTTTGCTCAAAACAAAAAGTTCTTGTTGGACCTACTTTCGGAGATATAGCCACCGGAAGATCGAGATATATTTTTTATAAAATTTATTATAAGTTGGGAACCCCTGAAAGGATTTTAATAATATAAGTGGCATATGAAAGATATGTTAATTTGCTACAAAATTGACTTGCAAAAAATTTTAATCCGAGTCGTGGTTTTAGAGGTATTGCAAATTTTGAGAAATTTTGACCATTTTTTTTTTTTTGATAGCTCTATTTTTCTAAAAACTGTATCATTGATGCATAGTTTTAGTAACATATTATAAAAGCTCAATTTATTACCTTTCATTTGACATATAGTTTGTACGTACGCCAGCACGCCAAGTGAAGATTTTTCCTGATGATGGCTTAAAAATTAAGCCGAAATATTGAAAATAAAAATACATAAAAACATTTCTTTTGTTTTTATTCGTACGGCTGTAGCTCAGCATTTTTCACTAAATATAGTTTGTACTTGATTTCTTGCATTACGTATTTTTTTATAGGAAAACAAAAAAGTAAGTTATTGGAAAGCATCGGAAGAGTCTACAGGAATCGGAATTGATCGAAAACTATCTAAAAACATCGTTATTGTTGTTTTTATTGCTGTTATTGTTATTTTTGTAGTTGGTATTATTGTTGTTCTTGTAATGTTTTCCTAAATTTCATGAAAATTTCTTTGGTGCACTTTTTTGTTTTCCTTTGAAAAAATATGATAATGCAAGAAATCAGGTACAAATTACATGTCAAATGAAAGCAAATAAATTGGACTTTTATAATATGTTACTAAAACTATGCATTAATGATATAATTTTTGGAAAAATAGTGCTTTAAAAAAAAAAAAAAATGGTCAAAATTTCTGAAAATTTGCTATACCTCTAAAACCACGACTCGGATTAAAATTTTTCGGAAACCAATTTTGTAGCAAATTAACATATCTTTCGTATGCCACTAATATTATTAAAATCCTTTCAGGGGTTCCCAACTTAAAATAATTTTTATAAAAAATATATCTCGATCTTCCGATGGCTATATCTCCGAAAGTAGGTCCGACAAGATCTTTTTGTTTTTGTTGTTGTTGTAACTAATTTTTAGAGCCCTACTTGAGCAAAAAGAAAAGAAAACAAACAACAACAGTTTTTAAAGTAAAATTTTTCTAAGTTTTAATTTTCCTTTGCTTTAATTTACAAAATATTTTGTGAGTAAAAATGGAATAAGTCATACAAAAGTATAACAAATTTTTAAATTTATTATAAATGAAAGTGGAATAAGTCCATTCAGACCAAAAAAACTCAACTATTTTCTATTACACTTGTAAAAATTTTTACAGCATAACAAAATTTGATTAATTTACAGTGGTAAACGCTTAACACCGGTTTAGTAACGCTTGCCAATATTTTTAAATTGAGTCGTACGCAAACCCTTTAATATCTCAGTTTATGAAAAAGTGGACTTATTCCACTTTCAAAAAAACCCATTCATTTCATTAAAAAACAAACTTAGTTATAAATTTATGATCAAACTCCTTAGTTATGATGCATCTTCATGTAAACAAACTGGGATTCTATTCGTTTGGTTTTGTAAACAAATATGAAATTAAAATAAAAAAAATGTATGTAAATAACCTAGGGATGGTAAACTAGAGAACATCTGTCATACACATACAAACCAATACCTTTTGTTGAAGAGGATCATTATGAGGATTTAAAAAAAGTTTGAAAAAATTTGAAGTTTCAAGTTTTCAATTTGAAAAAGTTTGAAGTTTTAAAATTTTCAAATTGAAAAAAGTTTGAATAAGTATTTAAAGGATGCAAGAATGAATTCAATATCAGTATAATTATACCCTACACCCAGGGTATATTCACTTTGTCCTTCCGTTTGTAACGCAGAGAAGGAGGCGTGGCAGGTATAGAAAAGTATATATATTCTTGATCAGCGTCACCTCCTGAGTCGATATAGCCATGTCCGTCTGTCTGGCTGGCTGGCTGGCTGGCTGGGTGGCTGGCTGGCTGACTGGCTGGCTGGGTGGCTGGCTGTGTGTTGAAATACACTTTTTGGGAAAACTGAGCAAGATAATTCAATGAAATTTGGTACGCTGCCTCCGTCGTCAAAGTTAGCTCGGGGGATTGAAAATGAGCAAAATCGGTCAACGGACACGCCTACCGCCCATACAAAAATTATATTCAAAATGCAATTTTAAGAGTATTTTTCACAACAATGCAACCACAATACATATAAAAACTACGAATTGTAAGCGCAAGCTCTGATAAAAATTTGAGCGAATTCGGGCAAGAGGGCGTGGCACCTCCCATATAAGCAAAAGCTTCAAAACGCTATACTGAAAGCGTTTTTTGAGATATTCGAACCAAATTTGACTCAGACACTAAGAATTATAAATGAAAGCTCTCAGCAAAAATTGGGTGAAATCAGACAAGGGGGCGTGGCACCTCCCATATAAGCAAAAGATTCAAAATGCTATACTGGAAGAGTTTTTTGAGATAATCCAACTAAATTTCACTCTGACACTAAAAACTATAAATGCAAGCTCTGAACAAAAACTGGGTGTACTCGGACAAGAGGGCGTGGCACCTCCCATATAAGCAAACTTTTCAAAATACTGCAGTGTAGGGTATTTATTTTTTGGCCAGGCCAAAATTTACACCCTTACTAGTTTTTTCCTTCAATTGTATAACATCATGAATCCAAAAATTTTAGAAGATCTTATCAAAACTCGAAATATTTTAAAGAAGAAATACAAGCAAATAAAATTGAAGGAAACAGCAAATGATGATTTCTTAGAGAAAACTTTTTAGCCAATAACAAAACCATTAAAAGAATTATACAATGCGTCTAATGAAAACCTAATAGAAAATAAAAAGGTTGGAAACAACTTTAATCGAGATTATGATGGGGATTATTATGACAATAATGCTAGGAGTTCACCAACTAAAAAGAGCAAACTAGATTTTGAGAAATTTGACAACAAGAAACAAGAAAACAGTTAATCTAATGAAGACGTTCCGATATCTGAGAAAGATATTGATGAAGATGTCGAAAGTGAAAACAGTAAATCCTTCAAAAGCCAAAATAGTGAAGACGTTGAAAGTGAAAAGAGTGAGGCTTTTGAAAGCGGAAATAGTAGGTATGGAGCTTGAAAGAAAAAATTTTTCCGTTTTAAAGGACTTGAGTGGTTTAATAAAGTCAGCTGATTTCGATGTACTGTATGGACCGAAAAAACAATTGGACGGAAATTGGAAATTAGGAAACATCAATTGTAAAATAAATAATGAGAAAATTATGTTTCCTTATCACAAAAGTTGGTTTCTAAACCCTGGACTACACCAATTATTATTTTTAAAGAAGCCTAATCCAAATATTTATAATGATGATCATAAAATAATATAAAGGGCATTTTAGAACAATCAAATGTTCATAAAGTTGGATTTGTATCTAATGGCCGTATTAGGGGTCCAAATTCATATAAGTATAGAACAATAATTAAATATTTATTTACTGAAAACCCCAGATCTAGTAATAAATACGGAGGCAACGTACTAATGCAATCAAATCAGCATAAATCTAATAATTTTGATGATTGCAATGCTCCAACTGAACTGGCGGATAGATCAGGAAACCAACAAAAACTTAGGAAAAAATCTACATATAGCGATATGTATAGAGACAACATGAAAATACAATTAAATGAGCGCAAGCCTAAGTGTGATGACTGGGAGGATTCAAATGAATTGGAGGATAGATCGAGAGATAATCAGCAATTAAGGGACAAATCTGCATCTAATGATATATATAAAGATTATATACAAATGCAAATTAATGAATGCCAGCCTAATTATGATGACTGGGCAGACCCTAATGAATTGGTTGGCAGATTTCGGCTTTTATTAACATTCGGCTGGAAAAATCATATTAGCGAAATAGTTTTAATAATTAATGAACTGCGTGAAGCTAGCATTATAGCTTAGATAAAAATAAATACACGGTTGATCGATTGATTGATTGATTGATTGAATCTTCAATACGCTTTTGGAAAAAAATAAATAAATCTTTAATAAAAATTTTTGTAACGAAATATCAAAAAGCTATTAAAAAAATACAAAGAAAGAAAACTTAACTTTTGTTCTTATATAATATATGTAGGTCAAGAACTTGCAAAATTTCAAGTTTAGATACATACTGTATACAAATCATGAATTAAAGGGTCTTTTGTTTGATTGTTTATTTAGACTGAAATTTAATACTCAATATACTGAAGGGGGGATATGAGTTTGATTATCTTGACCTTTGTTAGATTGTCATGGATCCTATATTAGTTGGTCGAAAAAATATTATTAGTATATAATAGTGTAAGTAATATACATAATCTATTTTTACATAGGAAAACACGAAAATTCGTATACTTGTCAGAAAGCATGATTTTAATACCTAATTATATGAGTCATCGCTTCCGGTAACAATAAGTTTAAGAACTACCTCCATGATCTACTAAGGAATATATTCTCCAAAACCCCATTAGCATATCAAATAACAACAAAAAATTACTGACTAAATAACAAAAAAAAAAATAAAAAACAAAAGAAAAACAACAACAAAAAATGACCTATAAAAAATATCTCAAAAAAAAAATATGCCAAAAATTTTTTACCTCCGCCAATTCTGGGAAATTCTGCCAAGATACACTAGGAAGGGGCTCCTACAGGGGCAATTCTACCAAGGCACATGAGAATGGCGCACACCCTGGCGCAATTCTGCCAAGATGTACTAGAATGGCGCACATCCTGGCGCAATTCTGCCAAGATGTACTAGGAAGGGGGAAAATTCTGCCAGGGGCCTCTGCCGGCGTGTCCCAGAACCAGCTAATCCACCCTACTCAAATGTACAACAAAATTGTAATATTAACTGCAAAAGATATGGGATGAAAAATGAAAGTAAATGCTGTAAAACATACAGCATTTTGCTACACTTTTGCAGCAGATTTTTTTGGGTGCATAAAAAAATTCAGCCATGATACTATGACGTATGCATAGTTATAGTGATTTGAAAATTAACATTCATATTACTATGAACACTTGTATGCGGAAAACACCTTACGATAGAATATCACTTAAACACTAAGTCGGACGAAAATAATTTGCACCATTTTTCGAAATTTTAAGGGGTCCCTTCCTAAAAACAAAGAACTTGATAAATAACGGCCACCCTTGTAGGCATCTTAACATCTTAAAGAATCTACCAAAAACTCAAAATCGGAAAAAATGTAACATGTGTGGTTTTAAAAACAACTGATTCAATTATAAGTACTTACTATTTTTGTAACATCCGTCTGCATTGTCGTTGATGGCACTTTTGCGCATGCGCGATGCGCTTCACTCGTGTCGAACGCTTTTATTCATTATCTCAGTTCAAGCGTGCAATTGAAATTCTTTAGCATATGAACGACTATATAAATGGAATAATCAAGGGCTGAAAATTCTTTGAAATCAATCTTTCGAAGTGATTAACAAAACAAAACAAAAAAAAAAAAAAAAAACAACTATTGCACCATCATGCCCGTATTAAAAGTACATCATTGTTAAATAGTTGGTGCTAACGTTCCAGTCGTTGCCTTTAATACCTTTTCACAACGTTTTGTTAAAGCTATAGAGCTCTTCCCTTTTACGGAGCACATAAAAAAACACTTCAAAAACTGTCTAAATGGATAGAATTTCTTCAAACGACCTAATGTTTTTTAATGTACAATATGCTTTTGGCCATTAAAAACATTCGAATTCAATGAGTTTCAATAAAAAAGGCGTTCTTCTTTATTACTGTACCATTAATATAGAAAGCATTGACTTGCATACCGTACATCTTAAGGTGGAGCGATTAAAAAATGCTATTTTTGGTCCGACTAAAAATCAAATGCCCAACAACGCAGTATTTTAAAATTATGTACCACGTCCTCTTGTCCGAATTCACCTGGTTTTTGCGATGAGCTTACACTAACCGTCCCTTGCGACTGTACACTATTTGGTTCCATTATATCAAGTAACGCTTTCGCTACAGCATTTTCATAATGTTATCTGTATGTGAGGTGAAACAACTTCAAGTCCGAATTTACATAGTTTTTTTTTCTGAGCCGCACTGTTATTGATGAAGGTAAATCAATGATTTTCATTTGAAGAAAAAACAAACACTATGCAAAGTGCTTAAAAATGTTTTTTGAACGAATTTAATAAGACGATTTGTTTGACTAGACTTACTCCATTGTCATTCTCAGCCTCACATTTGATAGAATCCATGTCAAAACGATCAAGATTTCTTTTGATGGAATCCGATTAGGCTATAAATTGGTATAAGCAATAGTGGCATAGTAGAGAAAATTACAACCTAATATTTTTTCAAAATTTCAATAAATTACGGAGATATGGGACTTTGAAATTTTAAGGTCAGTTTTTTTTTAAGAAGCTATAACTTTAGTTGATTTTATCCAATTTTCAATTTTAAGGTGCCAAACGATTTGTGAGATCAGTTAAAACATTGCCTGTGTTTAAATTCCCTATGTTGCTAATAATATATGTATGTTGCAAGATATTCGCTATTGTAAAAGCAATCGAAATGAACGAAACATGCAACTGCATGTAACATTGCCACAACAATAAAGAAAGATCATCATCACAATGGTAATACATAATAGGAACCATGTTGTTGCTGCAATAGCGCCCGTCCGTGTCTTTTGTGTTGAACTTTTTTTGCACAAAATTGCGCTATGCTGAGCTCATGTGTTGAGTCTCGAAAACGGCCAAAACAACGGTAAGCACGGTCCCACCAACCTGTCTACTAACCAAAAGATTATTTTTCATTTTCTTTCTCAATTTTTCCACATTAATTCAAATTGATTCTGCACACAAGCTGTGGGTGTTGTTGTTTTTTTATGGAATCCAACAGTTACTTTAACCATTGATGAAAATATCTACAACAAACGCTTGTTCGAAATTGAAACTTGTTCCTTGCCGTTTGGTCATGTAACCGTTTTTCTTTATCGGCTTTTCCAACTTCTATCATAAAAAAGAAAAAAAAACAACTATCGAATCTTGTTATGCCTATTAACCAAATGGTTCTCTCAACACCAATGGATGAGTGCAAATATCTTCTAAGAAACTGGTTATAAAGAATCGTGAGTTGGCTTATTTTTTTGACTCACGATTTTTGAGGAGAAGTCTTAACATTTGCTGCGGAATTGTGATTTTATGCAAGTTGGAGCAAAACATATCTTAATGTTGTCTTCTTGTTTGACCTACAAAAGTGTGACAAACCGGAATTGAGAGCGAAATAGTTTAAAAGGATGTTTTTAATAAGTACCCAACAGAAAATTTCGATGCGCATCCCCAAGATGCAATAGCGATGCGCGTCCTTCTCGCATCCAAAGAGCTGATTTGTATGCGCATATTTTCTGCGCTATAGGTAGCGAGAGCGAAGCGCATCCAAAGAGCATTTCTGAATGCGAGAGCGATGCGCATCCAAAGAGCATTTCTGGTAGCGAAAGCGATGCGCATCCAAAGAGCATTTCTGGATGCGAGAGCGATGCGCATCCAAAGAGCATTTCTGGTAGCGAGAGCGATGCGCATCCAAACAGCATTTCTGGATGCGAGAGCGATGCGCATCCAAAGAGCATTTCTGGTAGCGAGAGCGAAGCGCTTCGTTAAAATGACATGCCAGTGTTAATTTCAGCGCTTTTGGCAACGAGAGAGATGCGCTTCACTGCTGCTTTAGAGCGCTTCAGAAGCGCTATTGATGCGCTTCATTCCCCATTGGGTAAATATACATATATATGTACTTATAAGTATGTATGTAGATTAAACGCTGAAAAATCATTTCAAATTTTCATGTACCTTTAAAAATTAAACTTTACGCATCAACTGAGGAGCGATTTTTCAGTAATGAGAAAAAACTTTTGGGAGCTGTTTACATTAACTTATTTTTTTTTAATATCTCTAGTGTTATAGTGAAATGACCTAAGATTTCAATCTTCTTAACCCTTTCGACCCGGCTGGGACAATATATATATGTAAATTGGGATATATTGTCCCAGCCGGGTCGAAAGGGTTAAAGGTTTTATTTTAACATTTATTTGTAAGTATTAATTGGAAAAAATAAAAAACATTTGGAAATAAGTCCATTTGGTGTGAATTAAAGATTTACAACCCACATTTATTTCACCGGTCAATAATTGACCATTTTAGCTGCTATTTACAAGCATGATTAATAAAGGTTTTTTCGGCGACTATACGAAATTCTTATTTTTGTAGTGAACTCTAAAAATGTCTAACAAAAACATAAAAATTAAATGGAAATGTGTTGTTTTGTACGAAACTGCGATTTTTGATCACGAGTTTCCCTTGGAAATATGACGTCTTTGCACTAGATTTTAAACTGGAGGATACATTTTAGTAGTGATAAGCAAACCAAGACCATAGCAGTCTTGGTCTTGGTCTTGTTCTTGCACATTGAGTCTTGGTCTTGGTCTTGGTTTTGATATTGAGTCTTGGTCTTGGTCTTGCAAAAATATCAGCATCTTGGTCTTGGTCTTGGTCTCGCAAAATTAGCAAGACCAAGAACAAGACGCAAGACCAAGACTAATTTTGCTCATCACTACATTTTAGTATGATAATATCATCGGCATACTTAGGTTTATTCGAGGTTGTAAGAGCAATTAAGCCCTTTTGAAAAATCAGTCCTCGACTAGCGATTTATTGATTTTTATACCCTACACCCAGGGTATATTCACTTTGTCCTTCCGTTTGTAACGCAGAGAAGGAGGCGTGGCAGATATAGAAAAGTATATATATTCCTGATCAGCGTCACCTCCTGAGTCGATATAGCCATTACCGTCTGTCTGTCTGGCTGGCTGGCTGGCTGGCTGGCTGGCTGGCTGGCTGGCTGGCTGGCTGTGTGTTGAAATACACTTTTTAGGAAAATTGAGCATGATAATTCAATGAAATTTCGTACTCTGCCTCCGTCGTCAAAGTTAGCTCGGGGGATTGAAAATCAGCAAAATCGATCAAAGGACACGCCTACCACCCATACAAAAAATATATTCAAAATGCAATTTTAGGAGTATTTTTTACGACAATGCAACCAAAATACACACAAATACTACGAATTATAAGCGCAAGCTCTAAAAAAAAACTGAGCAAATTCGGGCAAGAGGGCGTGGCACCTCCCATATAAACAAATGCATCAAAACGCTATACTAAAAGCGTTTCTTGCGATATTTGAACCAAATTTAAACTCAGACACTAAAAATTATAAATGAAAGCTCTAAACAAAAATTGGGTGAAATCGGACAAGGGGGTGTGGCACCTCCCATATAAGCAAATGTTTCAAAATGCTATACTGAAAGAGTTTTTTGAGATAATCCAACCAAATTTCACTCAGACACTAAAAACTATAAATGCAAGCTCTGAGCAAAAGCTGGGTGAACTCGGACAAGAGGGCGTGGCACCTCCCATATGAGCATAATTTCAAAAATATTGCAGTGTAGGGTATTTAATGTTTGGTCAGGCCAAAGGTTACACCCTTACTAGTTTAAAACTTGTCTCAGCTATCTTGGCGTTTTATTTTTTTGCTTGAATTACACTTTAGTTTTTTACAAATTTCTTTTTTTTAGTTTTCCCATTTAAATTCGTTCTCTTTACCACGGTACCTACTTGGGCCAATTACCCAATTAAGACTTTTTGCGATATCATCGCTTTCTGTTACTGCCTAGTGCAGTATGACTGGCTCGTCAGGTTTTCTCTCAAAATCAGTTTTCGTATGCTGCTCAGTGGTGCTGCCATCGGGGCAATTTTATTTTATTTTACTACATACATACATACGAGTATGTTTGTGTGCTGCACCTTCATTACAGATATATTTGTATATTTTTTTAGAGTTTTTTAGTTTTTTTACATGAGCAAAAAATCAAAAAGAAGAATAATTTTGAATGAAAAGAAAAGGCTTGAATATATACGTATATGGGGTATTACATATCGTTTCGGATAGCATTTAACTTTTGCATCTCCAATTTTTTATCTTATAGTACTAGTTGAGATTAGCATCTATGATTTTTTTAAATTTTTTTCATCGAGCCGCACAGTGGTTCAAAACATACATTTAATGCGAATAAATTCCTTGTTTCGTAGAAATCTCATAAAATGTGAAGATTTGATTTCGCATAATAGTTTCGCTTTAATTAAAGCTCAATGCAAGGGCGTGGCACCGCCCCTGGCACGCCCTTATAATTTTAAAACGCTATATTAAGCAAACTAATAAAGCAATTATTATGAAATTTCATACAGCAGGTCTACTTGCTACAGTATGTATCTGAGGTAAAAGTGGGCGCAATGGTACCAATGGGTGTGGTACGTCTCATACAAAAAATGCACCTTTAATGTTATATTTGGTGTATTATGCAAGCAATCATTCTAAAATTTAGTACCAGATTGTTGACTATTATATTTATCGAATAAATTCTTTGTTTTGTTAAACAAATGCAAGAAATACCAGTAGATTTTTATTTATTTTAGTTTTTATTTAATTAAAACCTATCAATTTAAAAATAAACATTTTTCAGTAACAAGAAATAAGATTTAAAAGGTTAAATTTTTTATAAAATTCATAAAGTTTTTTGATGGACTTCCAACTCTGGATGTTGTTGGTTGTACTTAATCGTCTTCACTGGCAGACAAAGCTATACATATGTTTCCATCCATACTTTATAAGCTCTGATAAATTTTGTCTTGTTTCCTTATTTTTACCATCGATATTTAATATTTTTGGCAAATTTATCTATTTGGTCTTATATATCTATGTTTTTTATATAGTTCCTAGCGGCTAACACAATCAGATCTGGTAAAATTTTTGAATTTCAGCCATTCTTCAAACAATTCGAAGTTAGTTATTTTGGACATGTCTAAAGAAAAAAGTGCCGAAAATGTACAAGACTGGAGGATGGCAATAATTTTTTTTCAAATTATTAAAGTGCAGTATTTAGACTACCAAACGCGATATATTTTAATATCTGCAATTGTCTGCAATTTTTTTAAAGTTTCGATGAATTAATTTTTTTCATTCAAAAACACTATACATCTTAGACATGTTTTTTATTGATACGTGGGCTGCTCGATATATTTCTGGCCTAACAATGAAAATGCGAATATTTATCATCAAAAATGGTTTTATTGATTTTCAAAGTATTCTCCAGCATGATTTATACACTTTTGCTTGCGTTCAAACCAATTGTCGAAGCACTTTTCCACTCCGATTGAGACACCTCCAAAACATGGTTTTTGAACGCTTCAACAGCATCTTCTGGCGACGAAAATCATTGACCACGCATTTTTTTTCTTGATGTGCGGGAATAAAAAGAAGTCATTGGGTGCTAAGTCAGGGCTGCACGGCGGATGACCCATCAATTCGACGTTTTGGCCGGTCAAAAAGGCGCTGGTGTGAGCCGATATGTGAGAGCTCGCATTGTCATGGTGAACAATGATTCGTCTTCTCTTGTTCGTTTTTCGAATTTCTCCCAAGACTTCAGGCAAACAAATTGTGGTGTACCACTCAGAATTGACCGTCCTAAGTTGCTCAAGAGGAACAGTCGCCACATGACCAGTTTTGTCGAAGAAACAGGCGACCGTTTGCTTCGAAGTGCTTCTTCCACGAACAACTTTCGTTGGATTTGGCTCGTCTTCGAAGACTCACACGGTCGATTGCTGTTTTGTTTCGGGCTCATACGCATAGATCCATGATTCGTCACTTGTGACAATCTTATGAACGTTTTTTGAAGCACCGTGATCGTATTTTTTCAACATTTCTTTGCACCAATCGACACGAGCCTTTTTTTGAGCGATTGTCAAATTGTGCGGGATCCAACAAGAACAAACCTTTTTTACGGCGGGGTGTTCATGCAATACCAAATGTATGCTGGTGGAAGAAATGCCCAAGGATGTCTCTATCTCACGGTATGTCACATGACGATCTTGCATTATCAGTTCACGCATGGCATCGATGTTCTCTGGCAGAACGGCCGTTTTTGGATGACCTTCACGGAATTCGTCTTTGAGCGAGCGTTGGCCACGATTGCATTCATTAAGCCAGTTTTTCACAGTGCTATAGGATGGTGCTTCATCGCCATACAAAGATTTAAGTTCATCGATGCACTCTTGTCGTGATAATCCACGTCGAAAGTTGTGAAAAATGATCGCACGAAAATGTTCACGAGTTAATTCCATTTTTTTGCCAAATTGATTTTTTCAAGTCACTGTAAATAACACAAATGATGGTCATACGTCAAAACGTTCTGAGTACGTTTATGCTAAAAAGTATCAAATTTTCCAATAGGAATGTCAGATTGCACCTGGCCACTTAGTGTTGCCTAGGCCAGAAATATATCTAGCAGCCTACGTAATAAAAAAGATGAAATTACCGTTTTTTCTTGTAGAAGTTAAGATTATAGTGTTGACAATTCAATAACAGATTGAGAAACTAAATTAAAACAAACAAGTCAAATAAATCTGTGAGTGATTGTTACTATCTGTTTTCGCTACAAAAAAAATGTGAACAGTTTGTTAAGTTTGATGATACCTTACTACAAAAATACCAACTTGTGTTAGTATATTTATACGTTATATCATATTTTAGTTATTAAACATTAGATATGAAGCATGTTTTTTAATTTTCAGAGATGTAAAAAATTTAATTAATTCGCATTAAATGTGAACTTGGAACCACTGTGAGCCGTTTCAGAGATATATAATTTCAAAAAACTAAAAAAAGCTGCAAAAACAACATTTAGTAGTTAGTTTTACGAAAGGCTCATAACTCCGTCAGTAGTCAACCAAATCATGAAATTTATTTTTTTTTTTATTCACCCATTAAAGGGGCTCCCATACAAAATTGATATTTCTACATAAATTTTGTACGGAAATCCCCTTAAGGAGTGGAAAAAGAGAATAGTTTGTTCGAAAAAAATGTTAAGGTTGAAAAATTAAAGGGGGTCTGTGAACATTTTTTCCCTTCCCGGCCATGAGGAATTTTTTTGATGTTTTATCAAAATGCGTTATTTTTGTTTTTTTTTTTTTTCATGTACATTGGATTTAAAAACATCAAAAAAAATCTGACGTTCTGGAGAAAAACGACGAGACACGGATACTTTTTTTAACGTCCATTTTAAGAATATTTTGAATTTCCTCATGTGTTTTACAAAAAGTTTGAAACTGTCGGACAGTGTAATTGCTCTATTGCCTATGGTATTCGAGATACACTCAGTCACACAAATACGTAGGGTCTAACAAAAGTTCGCGTAGTTGGTGGCCTGTTATAAATTTTTAGTAAATCAAAAAATTGCGTATTATTTATTATAGTCTTACGATATATCATTTTAATTTTCAGAAAGATCGGTCAAAATGGAGAGAAGAAAACGTAAAATTCATGAAACAATGTCAGCAGATATTCCAATGCCAACGCAGCAAGAGATTCGGTTTGCTATTCTTTTTGGATTTCGAGGTAAGCTCAAGCCTATGGAAATATTTAATGAATGCCAAATAGCATTTGAAGTTAATGCGCCATCTCTCGTGACTACTTCAAAGTGGTTCCGAAGATTCCAGATAGGTAATTTTTCTGTGGAGGACGAACCTCGAGAAGGCCGCCCAAAATCTTCGACTGATTATGAATGTGTAGCGCTGGTTAAGTCTAAAATTGACGAAGATCCAAGATTGACCCAGAAAATCATTGCTGAGAAACTGGGCTTGAATGCCAAGGCTGTACCGCGAATATTAAAAAATAATCTTGGATACACGAAGAAATCTGCATGAAGGTTCCTAGAATTTTAAGTGATGCTCAAAAAGAGGCACGTGTGCGTTTTGCTAAGTATTTTATTAAAAAATTCAAAAACGGAGAATCTAAAACTTTCAAGAAAATAGCAACAAGTGACGAGGCATGGTTTTAGAAGTACGACCCTGAAAATAAACAACAATCCATGGTATGGAGCCCAGAAAGTGCAAGTCTACCTGTTAAAGTAAAGCAAAAAAAAGTCAGCAACAAAAGTAATGATGTCAGTTTACTTCACCAGAGAGAAAGTTGTAGCTGCTATTTCTTTGGAAAAAGGTCAGACAGTTACTGCTAAATAGTATAATGAAACCTGTTTACCAGAAGTTTTCGAAAATTTTTTGGGAAAACGACAAAAAAAGGAGCTACGCCGCTACCTTATACATCACGATAATGCACCAGTGCACACTGCTGAAAAAACGACCGATTTTGTTGCGCTTTCAGGCATCGAAGAAATTCGTCCCGCACCTTATTCCTCAGATCTAGCGCCTTGTGAATTCTGGTTGTTTCCAAAAATAAAAAAAAATTTGAGAGGGAGAGTCTTCAACAGCAATGAGGAGATAATAAATGCGGTTAATGATGAAATTACAAAACTGCAAAAAGCCGATTTTGAAGACTGTTTTTCATGATGAATTTATCGACACCAAAATGTATCAAAATAAATGGCGATTACGTTGAAAAAATACAAATAGATGAAGAATAAAGTTATAAATTTAAAAAATTTTATTTAAAAGTTTTTTCAATTCAACTAAGCGAACTTTTGTTAGGCCCCTTCGTATACGGACACGGAGAAAAATACGCATCATAATTGTTACTCTAGTCGGGTAGTCAAAAAATTAAAGTAATCACCACTAAATTTCAAACATAAAATACTATTAATAAAGGATATTTACTCCAAATTGCCTACATTTGACTTTAAGTATAGTAATTTATACTTTCCGAAAAAAAATGTGTGACCATTTTGAATTTATAATTCTAGTAAAAATAATTTTATTTTTTTTCACACACAAAAATGAGTGTCATAATTTTCACTTCACTCGAGTAGGGTAAATATCATAAAAATATAGAATCACCAGCTGTTTTACCCGGCGTTGCACGGGTTTTAATAAAAAGCCAGATTGCACTAAAAAGCTAATAAAGAAAACTTTTTTAATTTTTTAAAACAATGTGCCACAAACAGATGCTCTGATATATTTATTTTATCCGTAAAATTCCAGAAGTATCGCAAAACATTAAAATATATGTTGAAGAAATTGGTAAGAGTTCTAGTTTATGGAAAAACGTCCAAAATATCGGTAAATGTCCAAAAGTATCGAAATACACCGAAGAAATCGGTAAAAGCCCAAATGTATCGAAAAACATCTAAAATATCGGCAAAAGTCTAAAAGTATAGAAGAACATCTAAAGTATAGGTAAAAGTCCAAAAGTTTCGAAAAATATTGAAAAACATCTAAGATATCGGTAAAGGTCAAAAAGTATTGGAAAACATCGAAGAAATAATAATAATAATAATAATAATACTTGATTGATATTATTATGAATAAGTGGCATGTTAAAGACTAAGTTCTTCTATGCGAACGATTCAAATCAATAAATACTCTTTATAAAAAAATCAGTAAAAGTCAAAATAAAGCGAAAAAGATCCAATATATCGAAAAAGGTCCAAAAGTTTCTAAAAACATTGAAACACATCGAAGAAATCGAATAAAGTCCAAGTTTATCAAAAAACATCCTATATATCGGTAACAGTTCAAATAAATATATCGAAAAACATCCAATACATATATCGAAAGAAGTTCAAAAGTTTCGAAAAATAGTGAAATAAAAAAAAAAATTTCGAAAAACGTACAAAACATCGGTAAAAATCCAAGAATGTCGAAAAACATCCTACATATCGGTAAAAGCCCAAAATTATTGGAAAACATTGAAGAAATCGGTGAAAGTCCAAAAACATATATCGAAAAATATTCAATATATCGAAAAGGGTCCAAAAGTTTCGGAAAATATTGAAACACAACGAAGAAATCGGTAAAGTCCAAGTTATAGAAAAACATCCAAAATATCGGTTAAAGTCCAAAAATGTCGCAAAACATACTATAAATCGGTAAAAGTCCGAAAGTTTTGAAAAATATTGTAACACATCGAAGAAATCGGCAAAAGTCTAAGTTTATCGAAAAACATCCAAAATATCGGTAATATTACAAAAAAGAATTCGAAAAACATCCTATATATCGGTAAAAGCCCAAAAGTTTTGAAAAATATTGAAACACATTGAAGAAATCGGTAAAAGTCGAAAAACAAAACATCCAATGTATCGAAACAAAATCAAAAGTTTCGAAAAATAGTGAAATATGTACATCGAAGAAATCGTTCAAAGTCCAAGTGTTTCGAAAACATCCAAAATATCGAAAAAGGTCAAAAAGAATTGAAAAATATTGAAAAACATGTTAAACATCGTTAAAAGTCAAAAATACTGAGTTGGCATCACAGCCGAAATCACTCTCATTTTTGCTGTCATCAACAACACAACATCAAGAATAAAAAAAAAACAATAAATGAAAGAGACGGAAAAGTCAACAACAACACATAACTCATGGCGCAGCAAGCTATAGCGACTGAAATGCAAACGATCATTTTTATGCAAGCATTGAATTTTTTTTTTTTTTTTTCAACAACTTCATACTTAAGAAAAAAAGGTTTATCTTATAAAAACCAAAAAAATAAGTATACAATCCTGTTCCTTACCACACGTAGAACGTTTTTTAAAAAAAATATTAAAATCGGTTCAGTATATTTTGCACCAAATCGTTACATAGGGTTTTCATATAAGCAATTTTATATAAATAGTATAGATTTTGACTTTTATAATTTTAGTAACAATTCTTATTTTTAGACAGGTATTTTCTTTATATAAAAATTGTTTGCCTGTTCATCATATGCGTAAGTAGCGCAAAGGATATGTATCTGCTTATCACACGGAAGGGCCCGGGTTCGTACCGTAGCGGTCAGTTCGTTTTTTTTTTTTTTTTTTTGTTTGTTTCTTTTTTCTTTTTTGAACTTTACAGTAAGGTAAATATCATGCCAATTTTAAAAAAAAAAATACTAGCAAACATACATTCAAAATTGACTAAAACAGTAAGGTAAAATTTACTTCAGTTTGGAGTTGTCACTATTCTGATTTGAAATTCTGGTAAAATTTTCTTCGTGTACGGTCATTGTTTTTCATCATACAATCTTAAATGCTCGAAATTTTTTAATATTAATTATATTTAATTAATTAATAATACTTATAATAAAAAAAATAATTATCATAACCTAAAAGATCAAAAAAAAATTTTGAAGTTCTATAACGAGACATGGTAATATCGTATCGTAAAATCTGCTACAAATACTCCCTTTATATAGCAAATATCTGTATCTTTTTTCGTCTCTATAATATCCTTATCTAAAAATTAGGTTTGTAAAAGAACACTGTTTTTGAATGTTTTGGGGTTATGTACGCATAAGTTTGCTCTTTTCTGTGAACCATTCTAGCACTATTTTCTTTATAAAAAGTTAACTATTGAGTAAAAAGTTATGACCATTTTAAGAAGTCGTTTTGAAATCTGTCTTCTGTTTTGTCTTCCCCGCCTGATAACACATGACTTACCTTACTGCAAAAGGCAAAGATCAAAAAGTATGGATGTCAATTCACCAAGTCGGATTTGAAAGTGCAGAAAACATTCTTAAAAAACCATATCTAACGAAGGATTAAAATAGCAAGCCTTAAAAATAATTTCAATATCAAGCGTACAATTTGTATTAGCGAAAGGTCTAATTAAGTGTTCTATTACATATGGGCTAATCCTGCGTTGCGAACGTTACATTCGTACGTATATTTTTAAATCCTGAAGGCGCTCTGAGAAGACCAAGGAGAGAAAGGCTAAGCCCGAAATATACAAGAGGAACTGTCTAGTATAGAGGTTGTAGAATCATGGTCTGGGGATGCTTCTCTGCGCAAGGAATCGGTCCAATTCAAAGTGTTGTAGGCATAATTAATCTAATGATTATAAAGACATACTACAAAATACTATGATGTCATATGCAACTTGGAAAATGACACTAAAATGGATATTCCTACATGATAACAACCTTAAGCACATGTCGAAAGTGGTAAAAGATTGGATAAAATGGCAAAATATTAATGTTCATCAATGCCCCACGGAATCGCCAGATCTAAACCCAATCAAATAGTCAAGTCACGAAAACGCATTGCTTATTATGCAATCAAAAATTTAGAAAACAGGATGAGTTGTTTAATGAAGTTAAAAAACAGTCACAGGACATTCTACACTCATTTGAAAATAGTTTTATCGCATCTATGCCAAAAAGATGCACTGTTGTTATAAAAATAGGGGTTATTTCATTAAATGAATGGGTTTATTTGAAAGTGGAATAAGTCCAATTCCGGAAAAATTGAGTTTATGGTAGTTATAGCTAGCTATATATGTCCTCTTTTTATATTGAAAATTACAGACTCGTCAGACCACGATTTCATCAAAAATTACTCAAAAGAACTTTTCATGAAAAGCATTTTTACAAAAATGATTTTTTTGAAAGTGGAATAAGTCCATTTTTTCACCTACTGCTATGCAGAAAATTTTGCTTTTAAATCAATTTAAAAATATTGACAAGCGTTACTAAACCAGTGTTAAGTGTTTACCACTGTAAATATATCAAATTTTATTATGCTGTAAAAATTTTTACAAGTGTAATAGAAAATAGTTGAGTTTTTTTGGTCTGAATGGACTTATTCCACTTATTCCATTTTTACTCACAAAATATTTTGTAAATTAAAGCAAAGGAAAATTAAAACTTAGAAAAATTTTACTTTAAAAACTGTTGTTGTTTCTTTTCTTTTCTTTTTGCTCAAGTAGGGCTCTGAAAATTAGTTACAACAACAACAAAAACAAAAAGTTCTTGTCGGACCTACTTTCGGAGACATAGCTATGGGAAGATTGAGATATATCTTTTATAAAAATTATTATAAGTAGGGAACTCCTGAAAGAATTTTAATAATATTAGTGTCATACGAAAAACATGTTAATTTGCTACAAAATTGACCTACAAAAAATTTTTATCCGAGTCTTGGTTTTAGAGATATTGCAAATTTTCAGAAATTTTGACCATTTATTTTTAAAAAAGCACTATTTTTCCAAAAACTGTATCATTAATGTATAGTTTTAGTAACATATTATAAAAGCTCAATTTATTACCTTCCATTTGACATGTAATTTGTACTTGATTTCTTGCATTACTTATTTTTTATAGGAAAACAAAAAAGTATGTTATTGGAAAACATCGAAAGAGTCTACAGGAATCGGAATTAATCGAAAGCTATCTAAAAACATCGTTAGTTCTGTTCTTATTGCTGTTATTTTTGTAGTTGGTATTATTGTTGTTCTTGTAATGTTTTGCTTAATTTCATGAAAATTTCTTTGGTTCACTTTTTTGTTTTCCTTTAAAAAAATATGGCAATGCAGGAAATCAGGTACAAATTACATGTCAAATGAAAGCAAATAAATTGGGCTTTTATAATATGTTACTAAAACTAAGCATTAATGATACTGTTTTTGGAAAAATAGTGGTTTAAAAAAAAAAATGGTCAAAATTTCTGAAAATTTGCAATATCTCTAAAACCACGGCTCGGATTAAAATTTTTTGTAGTTTGATTTTGTGGCAAGTTAACATATCTTTCGTATGACACTAATATTATTAAAATCCTTTCAGGGGTTCCCAACTTATAATAATTTTTATAAAAGATATATCTCAATCTTCCGATGGCTATGTGTCCGAAAGTAGGTCCGACAAGAACTTTTTGTTTTTGTTGTTGTTGTAACTAATTTTCAGAGCCCTACTTGAGCAAAAAGAAAAGAAAAGAAACAACAACAGTTTTTAAAGTAAAATTTTTCTAAGTTTTAATTTTCCTTTGCTTTAATTTACAAAATCTTTTGTGAGTAAAAATGGAATAAAGCGAGAAACACATAGAAAGTATGCATGCATCAAGAATTGTCAAATTGAAGTCAAATACATGTCTGCTTATGAGAGCGCCCAGATAGAAAGTATGCTTCGAGCATACTGTGTGTTTCTCGCTTAAGTCATACAAAAGTATAACAAATTTTAAAATTTATTATAAATGAAAGTGGAATAAGTCCATTCAGACCAAAAAAACTCAACTATTTTCTATTACACTTGTAAAAATTTTTACAGCATAATAAAATTTGATAAATTTACAGTGGTAAACACTTAACACCGGTTTAGTAACGCTTGCCAATATTTTTAAATTGAGTCGTTCGCAAATCCTTTAATATCTCAGTTTATGAAAAAGTGGACTTAATCCACTTTCAAAAAAATTCATTCAAATATTGATATTTTTAGTTTTTAATTCTTAATTTAGATAAATACACACAAAAAAAAAGTAGTAATGCCAACAATTTTATACTTAATCCCAACAACTTTTGTTGGTCATTTCATGCCCAACAGTTTTGCGCTTTTGAAGCAAGAGCGATAAAACTGTTGATTTCACAAATAGCAAACTCTTCATTTAACAACTTTCGTATTTGCCCCAAAATGTACAATGAAAATGTTAATAATCAAAAGTGAAGACTGTTGGCGGAAAAACTTAACTTTTAAACTAACTATGGATTAAAAGTTCTTGTGACGAGAGTGATTCCATTTGAACCAAGAGTGAAATCTTTGAATCCTTAAGAACCGAAATACTTGACCGAAAAGTGAAATACTCTTGTTTTAAAAGCGAAAGTACTTGAGAATTCAACAGTAAAAGTTGTTGACATAAAAATGTTTTTTTTTTGCCTCATTATTCAAATAAAAACACCAAATTATTTAAAATTTTATTTTTATTTATTGTTCATAAATTAAAAAATATACTTAGTGCTTATTTGAACTAAAAAATAAATTATATCCTTAAAACACTTTCTGTGGTATTCAAAACAAACTTGTCTGGTGGCAAAAAAACATTTTCAATAGTTTAATACAATATGAATCGCAAGATCCTAAAACAATATGGATTGATATTTGAGCCGTTCAAAATGACAATGGTGCAACTCCAAAACGAGGCAAAAGTAATGGTTAAGCATGAGATTAATTTACTTATAATTTTTAATTTAAGTTCAGCGGTCCAAAACAGACTGCTTACGCGTCCAATTTTGTCCTCGTTAGAAAATAAATTTCAAAATTATAATGTGAAGCTTTTCATAAAATTTCAAGCCACCAGAGCCTTTGCAGTCTTCAAGTGTCTGTGAAATTTTATGAAGTCTTTTACTTTTTTTTTGTCGAGCGCAAACTAGGAGAAAAAACACAATAGACTTGATTTAAAGTGTTTGTCTTTATTCCTTTAGGGTAAGCAGCCGAATAATCTTAACATAGATTTACATTTTATGCTTTGCCTTCGTTACTTGCGATTTCGAAAGTAATTTCGAAAGTGCTAGCAACAAAACATGCCAACTAAAAGAGAGCGCAACTAAACTAAAATTTACATAGTTGTTCTATTTTCCAATATGATTTCGAATTACAGTTGCGGCTCAAATATTACGAAAGAATTAAATAGGAAACATTAAATAAATGGTTTTTAAAATTAATTATAAGTCCAAGTAGGCAAACAAAATATAATTTAAGTATAATATCAATACAATTTAGTATTCAAAAATGATGCACGCTACAATGGCATATAAATTATGTGATTGGTTATTTGTTCGATATCATTTTTTCAACTTAATTTTAACAATTTCATATCATTAAGTAAATTTTTTGTTTGAACAGAAATCAATTTTATTCATCCCTAACAAAATGTCAGCCAACTATTACTATGACATTACTTTTGCTTCGTTTTGGAGTTGCACCATTGTCATTTTGTACGGCTCATTCGTTAGAAAGTTTTGTGTGTGTTTCTTGACTAATTACAGTATGTCAAGAAATGCTTTTCACATTGAAAATAAATTCATATTTTTAACTTATTAAGCAAAAAAAACCTACTTCTTACATTTTTGCCAAACTTTTTTTCATGAATAATAGTTGCTTACCATATTAAGAAAGGATTCGTGAAAAAAAATTGGCAAATTCAATGTCAAATAAAGAAAAAATCAACAAAATCAAATCATACTCGATTTTTGAAGTGTCAAGAATTGCTTTTCACAAATAAAAAGAAATGTTTTTATATTAAATTTTTAGTATCTTCCTTGCTTACAGCCATCTTTGAATGACCACCATAAGCATCTACCACACATTGTAGACGTTTTCACATAGAGGAACCATCTTTTTCAGGTTGTAATTACTCGGCCTTTTCCAATATTGTATTTTCAAATGTAGTTTGGTATTTGGTTGTCATTTAACGACCTTTTTCTTTAAATAGACCCACAAATTTTCGATAGGATTATTGTCGGAACTTTGGACTAATGCATCCATCACTTTCCCACAGTTAAACTCAAGCCACATTCGCACCATAGCCGCTTATGCTTTCGATCATTACTCTCATAGAATTTTAAATGGGGTTTTCAGTCCGCGATAAACCCAAATTGTCAAGTTTTTTAATGTGAAATGGTTAGATACTCATTCGAGTTTATGGTTGTGGCCTTAAAAAATAAGTTCCTACCCCTCTGCCACCTCCAAGTCATAATACTAAATTTAACAATTTCAACAGTCGGAATAATGTTGCAATGTTTTGCCTTTCTCCACACTATAGCAGGTCCATCGTTGCAAAACCACATCATACTCGTTCTATCAGAGAATATGACATCGTATTATAACGATAGACTGACTATAGTGTGCCAAAAGGCGTTAAAATCGTTAGAAAACTGCAACATTATTCCGACTGTTAAAATTGTTAAATTTAGTATTATGACTTGGAAGTGGCAGAGGGGTAGGAACTTATTTTTTAAGGCCACAACCATAAACTCGAATGAGTATCTAACCATTTCACATTAAAAAACTTGACAATTTGGGTTTATCGCGGACTGAAAACCCCATTTAAAATTCTATGAGAGTAATGATCGAAAGCATAAGCGGCTATGGTGCGAATGTGGCTTGAGTTTAACTGTGGGAAAGTGATGGATGCATTAGTCCAAAGTTCCGACAATAATCCTATCGAAAATTTGTGGGTCTATTTAAAGAAAAAGGTCGTTAAAAGACAACCAAATACCAAACTACATTTGAAAATACAATATTGGAAAAGGCCGAGTAATTACAACCTGAAAAAGATGGTTCCTTCTATGTGAAAACGTCTACAATGTGTGGTAGATGCTTATGGTGGTCATTCAAAGATGGCTGTAAGCAAGGAAGATACTAAAAATTTAATATAAAAACATTTCTTTTTATTTGTGAAAAGCAATTCTTGACACTTCAAAAATCGAGTATGATTTGTTTTTGTTGATTTTTTCTTTATTTGACATTGAATTTGCCAATTTTTTTTCACGAATCCTTTCTTAATATGGTAAGCAACTATTATTCATGAAAAAAAGTTTGGCAAAAATGTAAGCAGTAGGTTTTTTTTGCTTAATAAGTTAAAAATATGAATTTATTTTCAATGTGAAAAGCATTTCTTGACAAACTGTATGTAAATTTCGTTAATAGTTTGGTAAAATATTTTCAAAATGATTATAATTAAATACATTTTTCCATTTGACGTAACGGTTTTTCTTATAAATAATCCCTTTGTAAGTCAAGGAATCTACTCTTTGTCGGTTGTATAATTTGTACAGAGGTTCGAATAGTAAGAAAGTTGAGTCAAATCAACATCTATAATATTTTTTAGTTGTGAACAATCAGTTTGAAAAAAATTATTTTCAATACAATTGAGCGAAAATTCAAGGCTATGTTTTACAGCTAAAGTGTAAGGCACATTTCTTCGCGAATTATTTACATGAGCATATCTTTTGTATTTGAGCAAATACGGTTTTGCAAAATGAGCAAATATGTGAGTTATTTTTTACAAAGATTTCTTTAATTGATATTTAATTTACTTAATATATTCTGTATTTTTGGAATTTTTTCATTGGACGGTATTTCATAAAATAATTCTTGTAAAAAAATCCACACATAATTGCTCTTTGGTGAAAATTCTAAATTAAAAACAAAGCATGTTTTGATTACAAAGTGCACAGCACGTAGTAGAGAAGGCACTTTATAGAGTAACCCATCAAAATAAACATAAAATGCAGTTAAGAGAGCAATTGACTCTCCAATAACAAAGACTTTTGGTTGTATTTTCAAACCTTCTTCAAGCGGAACTCCGTTTAATTCGTCCTCTTTTGGTTTAAAGTTATTCAAGTTGACTAAGTGGACTATCATATCGTTTTGAGCGTCTGATATTGATGGCTAACAGCTTCTAGAGGTGCGAGGCGGCAATATAACCGCATGTAAAAAATTAAAAAAATAAAAATGTCTTGAATCTGAAATAAATAAAATAAACAATTTAAAATAGTAACCTAAAATACGAAATCATGAAAAGATACTTAAGGTTTTTAAATATTTACCTTTAAACAGTTCTGAAGATTGCATAGCTTCGAAGTTTATTTTTATTTTATTTTGTCTTTTACATATAATTTAAAACTAGTAAGGGTGGTATCTTTGGCCTGGCCAAAAACTAAATACACTGCATTTCAAGTATATTATTAGGAGATTATAAGAACAAATTGCTTATATGGGAAGTGCCATGCCCTCTCCTCCGAGCTTACCTTGATTTTGCGTAGAGCTTGCATTTACTGTTCTGAGTGTTTGAGTAAAATTCAGTTAGGTTTTCTTAAAAAAATCTTTCAGTTTAGCATTTTGAAACTTTTGCTTATATGGGAGGTGCCACGCTCTCTAATCCTACTTCGCCTACTTTAAGCTCAGAGTCTACAATTAATGTTCTTCGTATTTGAGTAAAATTTGGTTGGATTATCTCAAAAAACACTTTCATTAAAATTTTGAAACTTTTGCTTATATGGAAGGTGCCACGCCCTCTTGTCCGAGTTAACCTAGATCTTGCGTATAGCTTGCATTTATAGCTTTGAGTGTTTGAGTGTAATTTGGTTGAGTTATCTCAAAAAACGCTTTCCGTATAACATTTTTAAACTTTTGTTTGTATGGGAGGTGCCACGCCCTCTAGTTCGAATTCGCCTAGTTGTTGCTCAGACCTTACTTACTTTCTCTAGTATTTATGTGTATTTTGCTTTTGTTATTGCAAATAATTCTCTTATTATTGCATTTTGAATATGGCTGACTTCCTAAACTAAAGTTGCAATGCAACCATGTATTCACATGCGCAACATTGTTACAAATGTTGCTTTGTCAAACTTTGACGTTGCATTTTTCAGTAATAAAGGAACACAAAAATTGCTCGAGGTGGTTGTTGTGTTGTTAAAATGAAATGTTAAAACATTATTTAAAAACATGCTTAAAATATTATAAAACTAAAATTCACTACTTACTTTATTTCATCCATATTACTTCGCGCCAAATTTTAAGCAACAATATTAAAATTGATGCGCTAGTTGCGCAGCTGTTGTGTAGTAAAAAGAGTTGCCGTTCAAAAAGGAACATATGACATTGTCAAAAATGTTGCTACTTTATTTAGGAACCGAATGCATTGCAGTGTTGCATTGCAACCTTAGTTTAGGAAGTCAGGCTATATTTTTTTTATGGGCGGTAGGCGTGTCCGTTGACCGATTTTGCTCATTTTCAATCCCCCGAGCTTACTTTTACGACGGAGGCAGAATACCAAATTTCATTGAATTATCTTGCTTAGTTTTTCCATAAAATGTATTTCCACACACACCCAGCCACCCTGCCAGCCAGCCAGCCAGACAGACGGACATGGCTATATCGACTCATGAGGTGACGCTGATCAAGAATATATATACTTTTCCATACCTGCCACGCCTCTTTCTCTGCGTTACAAACGGAAGGACAAAGTGAATATACCCTGGGTGTAGGGTATAAAAATTTTCGTTGAAATTTTAGGGACTTTAGATGAAGAGCTCGCAGAATCTTCGGCAAAATCATGTGTATTCGTTTCGGTGGAAATTTTTGTCTGTAGATGAGGAGCTTGCAGAAACTTTACACTTGTACACCATGCTAAAATATCGATCGTAGATTTCCCCTGACGGGCTCTTTTTATTTTCTCGTGGAATATAGTATGTCAACACATTTTCTGTTGGAAACAAGTGAACAATTTCTTCAGCTACTTTTGACATCATTTTTGGGTTCATTTTAATATTTTTGATGAAAAAGTGATCTATAATTATTCGAATAGTATTCGTTTGATCGATCTCTTCAAGCGTGTTTTTAGTTTTATACTTCCCGTCACGGTTTTTTCTAAAATTTCCTCTATATTAAAATCTGATACCGATGATGGTGACTCTTGGCACTTCAACCAATCAGAGACAGTATTTGTCAAAGTTCTGTCACTTCCACAGCAAGACAATAATGTGTACTAAAATTTGTAATTTTGTTATGTGTGACTGTCAGGGTATTTGAATTACTTACATGATTTTCAGTTCTCCATTTTTGTAGAATATATCTAAATTTAATTTTTTCGGCGATCAATTCCCGTTTGTTAAAAATCTCGTCAATATCGTGACGTTCACTGAATTTATTCCACATTGTGTTAATGCATTTATAGATGCTGCTTATAAGCCCCATTCAATAAATAAATTTAATAACTCGTTATCGATTTCAATTATTAAAATTTAATTTTGAACTTCACCTGAATTATTTTCTGAATTCATTTCAGCACTACATTTACTTAAAACCTCAAGCACTTAAGCAGACTGTCAAGAAATGACGCGTAGCTTTGTTGCGATGAATACTTCCGCTCTTGTTCCAAAATGTAAAAAATGTTAAATTGACTGTGTCGCTTTTGATTTTACCGTTATTTTTCTGAAAAATGACAGTTTTTCGTTGTTGGCGTAAAGATAAACTCTTAAATTGAAAGCGAGACTCTCAAAACCAAGTTTTAATAGTAAATATTCTTGGGGTAACAACTTTTTATTTGTCTTGAGAATAAAGTACTTGTTTTTAAATCAACAGTTTTTTAACTCTTGGCTTAAAAGTGCAACATTTGAGTTTGAGAACGAAAAGTATTTGAACTAAAGGTTAAATTGTTGGGTTAAAGTTTTTATTCTTGCGACAAATACTTTTTTGTTACAGTTTTTTAAATGCGAAAAGTATTTGATTTAACTACGTTTATTTTTTTGTGTGTAGTTGCAAATGTTTTGCACAGCCAATTCCGATATATTTTTATATTGCACTTCAGTTTTAGTTTTGTATTAGTGATGTATGGACTTTTTATTTTTGTTTTATAAACAACAATATAAATGACATAAAACCTCATACCAAGCATTTTATTTGCATCTGTTTTAGTGGCCGAAATTGGTGATTCAGTTTCAAGTGTTTGTGGTTGCAAATGTTTTACACAGCACTGTGTATAGTAGGGTGAGCCGATTTGGAAACTGACCTCGGCTACCCCCTTATGTGAAAGCATATTTAATTTTATGAATATTTGCCCAAGGAACCATACCTCTGCGTTCAACTTTAGTTCGGCGCATTTTCGATCGAAAATTTTACCTTGCATTTAATATTTATTATATTTTCATACTAAATTTTTAAAATTCTTATAGAGACAAAAGTAATATCATAATATTAATTGGCTTGTATTCTGTCAGTAATCCATAAAAATGGGTTCTGTTTTTACGAAAAGTTTACTTGATAGTGTTGAATTGATTATTTTTATTCCAAAAAATTATATCGGTCAAATGACCGTTTTATAATAAACGATTTATATTTTTACATGGACTTTTTGGTATATTGTTCTGTAAAATTAAAAAAAGCGGCAAATTTATTTTCTGAAACTACCACTAGATGTCGCCTTGGAAAAAAATGAATGTCAGATTCGGCATCCTAGCATCCAAAAACACTTGGGTTGGTGTTTTGATTGAAAAAATCAATGTAAAAATATGACTCGTTTATTTTGAAATCGGTTATTTGACCGATATAATTTTTCAATAAATATCATCAATTCCACACTATCAAGTAAACTTTCCACAAGAACAAAACCCAATTTTATTGATTACTGACAAAACATCAGCCAAAACATATTATGACATTACTTTTGTCTCTACAAGAATTTTGAAAATTTAGCATAAAATTAAATATTAAACGCAAGATAAAATTTTTAATCGAAAATGCGCCGAACTAAAGTTGAACGTAGAGGTATGGTTTCTTGGGCAAATATTCATAGAATTAAACGAATTTTCAGCCTAGGTTGGTGCTTTTTTTTAAAAAAATTCATCTAAAAATATGAATCGTTTATTTTGAAAGTCGGTCATAATATTCAACTAAATGCTGGACATCACTTTTTCAAATACATATCATCAATTCCACACCATAAAGTAAACTTTCCGTAAGGACAGAACCCAATTTTATTGATCACTAACATAATACCAGCCAAAGCATATTATGACATTACTTTTGTCTCCATAAGAATTTTTAAAATTTAGTATGAAAATAAAAAAAATATTAAATGCAAGGTAAAATTTTCGATCAAAAATGCGCCGAACTAAAGTTGAACGCATAGGTATGGTTCCTTGGGCAAATATTCATAAAATTGAATGAGCTTTCACATAGGGGGGTAGCCGAGGTCGATAAAATTTCGTCCATACAATTTGGCCCACCCTAATATATAGGCTAACGAAAATTGATGCAGACTCTTTCCAACTTACTTAAACACATTATATTTGCTTGATTTATTTGTGGGAAAGGTTGCAAAGAAGTGCAGTGCATAAAAAGCAACATTTTTGATTGGCACCGCATCTCACGGTTAAAATACGCTGTTGCAGCTCAACCACTGGATCGATTTTTATGAAATTTAGAATGCAACATTATTAAAGACTGTTTGTTATGTAACTGCCAGTGCGACGCCCTTAAAGGCGAAATGCATTTCCGCGGATAAGCCAGTGCACCAATTTTTAGGAAACTCGGAATGGGGAATGAACCCTTAGAAAGCATATTAAAAACCTTTAGATATTTAGTAGGCAATACCACTCACCTAATGGCAAAATGCGCTGTTACGGCAACTTTATGATTTTACTCTTGGTTGACCTTTTTTCGGATATGCCCATATGTGCATTAGGCTAATTAAAAGAAAAATGTGTTTTGTAAATTCCACGATTACCCCCAATAATGTAAAAGAGTTAGTCAAAAATGTGATTTTTTTTTTTAAGAAATTTAGAGGTCGCGCAACGTCGATTTATTATCAACCCATTATAACCAAGTTTTTGGGAAAAACGACCGAGAGTATAATGGGTAAAGGTGTTTCAAAAAATTGCTTATTTCGTGATTTCATGGTGCTCATTCCGAATATGTTGCGCCACCTCCAAATGACTTCTTTCAGATTTTTGGGGGCAATCGTGGAGTTTCTAAAAATCTTTTACGTATATATTGTACATACGAGTAAATTTATGCCTACATACAAATACACGGAATCGTCTCTGCAGATGACAAATTTTCAATGTCATTGCTCATTGTGAAACGTTCGACTTACGATACGAACAAAATGCCCATATTTTTAATAAGTAAATAAAGAAAAAAGATTATCAAAATCATTACTAAAAGTAGGAGCGGAAAATATTTGACTTAATAATGTTTACATAATTTAATTTTATGTATAATACTCTGTTTAGTTGAACAATTAAGCAGCGCACTTAAGAAAATAAATATTTTGGTTTTGCTTTATTTGTTGCGCCAACAAAAGTATCTAAAGTTCCCACATATGCACATACATAAATATGTACAGCCTTAGCCAAAATTATAAGACACCCCAAAAAAGGCATACTTCATGTTTTTATACCCTACACCCATGGTATATTCACTTTCTCCTTCCGTTTGTAAAGCAAAGAAGTAGACGTGGTAGATATAGAAAAGTATATATATTCTCGATCAGCGTCACCTCCTGAGTCGATATAGCTATGTCCGTCTGTCTGGCTTTCAATCCGGCCGGATCCGTCCGGATTCTTGTCAATCCGGCCGGATTATTTACATCAAACATATTATGCCTTTTCATTCTGAAATTAGTTACATTAAAAATGTTTACTTCAGAGCATATTACAAAGTTTATAAAAAAAGCGTTTATTTTGTGTGAATTCAAGTTCATTTAAATACTTTGGGTAAGTAATAAACATCAAAAGGTAATGAAATAACAACAAAAGTCTAGTACAGCGTTACTAAAAAAATGTTTATCGTACGAAACAAATTGTGTTAATTGTGTCATCTGCTAGTCGACTTCTTTTAGAGCTACACATATAACCCGCGGCCGAGAAGATCTTGAGTTTCTACACTTATCGGTTTTATTGGTGACATAGCTTTACCTTTTCATAAACAGAAGTATTTTCCCCGATTTCCTTCACTTGCAATCATTTTCGTTGTTTATTCTCAAAATCCCTCTTTTTTGAGATTTATGATGTATGTTAGTTTTTGGTTGTATTTTCGGTTTAAATTGTTCTTTTAGATTCAAACCAACTCTTAATGATGATGAAAATAACAATGTTGGAGGTATGAGTAAAATCTTGAAGCACTCTTTTCAAGATTTTTTTCATTTCCAACATAGTAGCATAACACTGTGGAACAAAATTTTGTCAACAAAAGTTAACTCGGATCTGACGCTGCGGGGGGAAAATATAGGCCAAAATAAAAGACCATTTGGCTCAGTTTGTTCAAATTGGCTCTAGTTTTTGAGAAAAGGCCGTTTAAATTTTGCACCTTGAATTATGTGGTTTTTTCGATATATCTCGTAAGTTAACTGAGTTTTATTGCATTTAGTGGTGGGGTTTTGTTTGTCTAATCCATATCTACTCTTTCATTACCAAATCAGTATTTTTGGATGCACTTTTGGCAAGTTTGAGCACAAAATTCCCAAAAAAGTGATATTTTTCGCCTTTTATGACATTCGGCTCAATAGTGATCACCCGAGTGGTAAATTTATGCCTTTTAACCTATAGCTGAGATCCATACGAACACTTTGATATAATATATGTGGCATATGGGTAAAAATTTCTCAAGTGAGCCACCTAAGAAATTAAACGTAAAAAAGGCTTTAACAAAATGATGTTTTATAACAACTAGTAAAGATTTTGTAAAAATGTTTTTTTTTAGAGATATTTAGCATAGGTCGGGAAATAAAATGATACTTTTTTTTTGGACCAAAATTTTTAATTTATTGTTGAAAATCCCTATTTCAAATAGGTACATAAAAATAATGCAACTTCTTCGCCTCTGAGAAAACTATAAAAAATATGTAGGCACTCTTCACTTGTCAAGAAACTATATTCCAGAAAAAAATTTTGGGTAATCGATATTGGTTCAAAAGTTACTAACAATATAGTGATGTCGTGCAAGTCTTTTTTCAACATTAGAGGAAAACAAGGCATCCTACGAAAAAAGTGTATATGGCATAAAATGCTTAGAATTATATAAGGAATACGTGTGAGTTTTTTGGAACATATCAAATTTTTTTTTTTCGGACCTTTTGAAAAATTATAAAATGTCTCAGAAAATTCTGAAAAAATTCACACATATTCCTTAGATAATTTTAAGTATTTTATGCCATATACACTTTTTTCGTAAGATGCGTTGTTTTTCTCTAATGATGAAAAAAGTCTTGCACGTCATCACTATATTGTTAATAACTTTTGAACCAATATTGATTACACTAGTTGTTATAAAACATCATTTTGATAAAGCCTTTTTTACGTTTAATTTCTTAGGTGGCTCACTTGAGATATTTTTGCCCATATGAAACATAGGTTAGGTTAGGTTAGGTTAGCGCGGGAGATGGCAGTTGCCATCATAACTTAGGCCGCGATTAGGCCCATTGTATACCCGATATATAACTTCGTTGTTAACCTATGTGAACCATTTAGAAATTTTTATAAACTCCAAAATGGATTTGGGACTCTTTTGAGCTATATCTTCAAGAGAGTCGAAGAAGTGACTTTCGAACACCTTGTAACGTCGGTTAGCGAACGCTGGGCATTCACAAAGGAAATGAAAAATGGACTCTTCGACGTCAGAATCTTTACAACTTCTACAAAGATCTCCTACGTCAGTAACGCCCAGTCTAGAAGCGTGTCTGCCTATAAAATAGTGCCCTGTAATGACACCAATTAAAGTTCTGAGACTTTGTCTATCTAATGAAATAATTCTACGTGTTCTGTTAGCGTCAGACAGTGGCCATATCGCCCTCGACGTAACACATGTAGTTAAGTTTGACCATCTAAAATTAGCCCACAAAATACATTTAGAGTCAATGTTGGCTCTTATCAATGCAAGTGGTTTCATAATATAGGTTTCAGAAATTATGTCAGTTAAAGACCCCTTCCTAGCAAGTTCATCAGCATTTTCATTACCAACGAAATTACTGTGTCCTGGAACCCAACATATTGTAAGATTACATAGCTGCCCTACTTCACATATGGATTTTCTGCAGCTAAGGACTAAACGAGATTTAGTAATATTGGACCCAAGGGCCCTAATGGCTGCCTGACTATCAACGTAAATAACAAATGTGTCACTACATTCATTAATTTTGGGTTTAATAATTTGGCATGCCTTCCACACAGCCAGAATTTCCGCTTGAAATACACTGCAGTAACGGGGTAAAGCAAAAGACTCGCTGCTATTCAAGTCTTTGGAAAAGACCCCAGCACCTACACCAGACTCCATTTTCGAGCCGTCAGTGTATATTTCTTTGGAATTCAGAATCGGAATCCAACCTTTTCTTTCAGGTATTTTCACTTGAAAGTTGGTTGAGAACGTTAAAGTGGGATTGATGTAATCAGTTCCATTGTCAATATCACAACCAGGGAATTGTGCAAAAATACTGCCATGGCCATAAGGTTTCGACATCCAGAAGCCCGATTCCTTCAACCTGATGGCACCCTTTGCTGCAACTCTTTTAGCGTAAATATCAAGGGGCTCCAAATGAAGCAAAGCGTTGAGAGCATCTGAAGGCACAGTGTTAACAGCTCCGCTAACTCCTATACCTGCCATTCTTTGAATTTTTAATAAAATTGCCAAAAAGGTTTGCTTGCTTAAGGCTTTCCACCAGACAAGAATTCCATAGGTCAGAATTGGCCTAATGATGGCCTTATACATCCACAAAACTACTTTTGACTTAAGGCCCCAAGATTTGTTTGTTTAACATTCTTTTGCACGTGTAAAATGCAATGCATGCTTTTCGTGCCCTTTCTTCTATATTCATTTTCCCAAGACAATTTTCTATCGAGGATTACGCCTAGATATTTGGCACTTTCTTTAGGAAGCAAACGAACGTTATTAAGTGTTGGAGGCCGAAAATTTGATATTTTATGTTTATTCGTAAACACCACAAGATCTGTTTTTTGAGCATTAATGCTCAACCCTCACTCTGTGGTCCACAATGTAATGTTTTTAAGGGCTTGAGACATTATGTCACTTAAAATATTTAAGTCACGACCAGACACAAGTAAAAGAATATCATCAGCATAAGCTACCACCTTGACCCCCTGTCGTCTTATGATTCGTAGCAAATCATCCACAACAAGAACCCAAAGTAGTGGGGATATAACACCACCCTGTGGTGTACCCATTGATACTGATCTGGAAAGTGATATTCCTCCTAATTCAGACGAAATCGTTCTGTTCAGGAGCATGTTTTTAACCATAAGTAGAACACATGTTTCTGTGCCAATGCGTCTTAGTGCCGTAATAATAGCACTAGGAAAAATATTGTTGAAAGCTCCTTCTATATCAATAAAAGTAGCAAGAATAAATTCTTTGTAAAAGAGTGATTTTTCAATGATATAGGTTAAAAGGCGTAAATCCACCACTCTGGTGATTTCTATTGAGCCTAGTGTCATAAAATGCAAAAAATATCACTTTTTTGGAAATTTTGTGCCCTTACTTGCTTTAAATGCATCCAAAAGCACTGATTTGGGAGTGAAAGAGTAGATATGGACGAGACGAACAAAACCTCACCACCAAATGCTATAAAACTCAGTTAACTTACGAGATATATTGAAAAAAACACATAATTCAAGGTGCAAAATTCAAACGTACTTTTCTCGAAAACTAGAGCCAATTTGAACAAACTGATCCAAATGGTCTTTTATTTTGGCCTATATTTTCACCCCGCAGCGTCAGATCCGAGTAAACTTTTGGCGACCAAAATTTGTTCCACAGTGTAATTTTGGAATGGTAAATCTATCAACAGTTCGCATTTTATCGTCGTCATATATTTTTGAAATCTATAAATATATCACCTACAACACCGAGAAGTTAGTTAAATTATCATTTGTTTATTGTAAAATTAATTATTTATAAACAAATTATATTTTTTTTACGTGAACTATTTTTTATTTTGTTTCTTTTCTAATCCTTAACATACAATTTTTATTAAAATCCAGTAATTATTTGCTGATATATTAGCTGTGTTCCAATGGTAGTAGATCTGATCAAGATCAGGTCTGAACTCATTGGAACGCACACGGATTCAATTTTAAAAACTTGGTAGCATTGGCAAGATAAGATAAAAATGTCAAAACAAAAATGTCATAACAAATTCAAAAATCAAATCAAGTTATTTAATTTAATGATCGTTTATAAAATGTAAACAGAATGCCCACAAAATAGGTGCGTTTTTGCGGCAAGTGGGCTTAAATTGGGTTCAAATTGTGCTAACTGTGGTCGAACGAAACGCTGCGTTCTTCTTTATAAACAGCTGACATTTGTTTATGTTTTGGTTTTTTCGCGATTTTTATGAAAATTCGGTCGGTCGTGTACGATAATTTTATTAGATGACTAGAATAAATTGTATTTTCATGAGGAGACAATGTCTGGAGTGGATGTTATGCTTTATCTTCAGTATAACCTCTGAATTAATTTATATTTGAACGTGTAAGAAAAATTCGCTCACAATTTTCACACATTAACTTGCAAATGCAACAAAAATCGCACACAAACACCAAAGATTGCACTGGAAATGCAAAATTTATTCCAATTTCCATAACTAAATATGAGAAAAATAAAGAAAATGTGCGAAAGTGATGAAAACGCAGAGCAGCGCTAAAGCAGTACAATACTCAAAAGAAGAAAAGAAATACAAAAGACAATGGATCGGCTGGGTCGAATGGGAGGTGTAAAACAACAACGGCAATAATAGGTGTAATGTGAGCTTCATACATCAGCATGGTCTGAATTAAGGGTATTCAAAGCAGTGTAAAATTCACATAGTAAAAAGTGCAAGAAATGAAATAAAAACAATACATCAATTAACAATTCAAAATCCGGCGCAACTTGAGAAACTAGCAATATACAAACATACTTACTCATACGTATTTATTTATTAAATGTTTACTAGGGATACAAATTTATTCATTTTATTTATTAACATTATCATGGGCTACACTTAAGATGCGATGCCGGGCTTTAGTTGGATCTGACTCGCTGCTAATGTAGAAGGATGTGTAGATGCGCTTTCTAACTTGGCTTTTATGGCATTCTTAAATTACAATAAGCAGCACGGTGCTCTTAAACAGTCGATAGGTTTTTTGGCTATGTGGAGAAAATCTGTGAATGGGGTTTCATTTGTATTAGTTAAGTGGTCTGAAAAATGCAAACCCCGAAATCGTAGCTGATCATCCCCGCGAAATATCGCAAAAATACATATCCCAATAAAAAAAAAAAAAAAAATCGGAAAAAAACGCAACAAACAAATATCAAAATAGTTATATTTAATGTATTTTGCAATGTTGAATCTGAATCCGGCCTTAAAATTGCTATATCTCATACGGTTTTTGAGATATCTTAGCCTAAACAAGGAAAAAATACCGTTTTTGCTATATTTTTAAGCTATATAACTAGAATATAGAACATTCATACGCAAAATTTGATACATTATCTGAAAGCTCTAATCTTTTTCTTTAAAACCACATTTAAATTATATCAATAGCTTAATTTTTCTTCGAAATATCGTAGACTGAAATAATGACAAAACGCGTTTTTTGCACTTTTTTAACTTTTTAGGTTAGGATATCTCCGAGAAAAATAAAGATATCGACATTATTTGAAATAGGTTTAGAAGACTGCTTAGAGCTTTCCTTTTCTGCATCAGAATTTACGGAAATACATCCTGTTATATAGCTTCAAAATACAGCAATAAAACATACCATCGGCTTTTTTCCTTGTTTTGGTAAGATATCTCAAAAACCGTATGAGATACAGCAATTCTAAGGCCGGATTTGGATTCAGCATTGCAAAATACATTAAAAATAACTATTTTTACATTTGTTTGTTGCGTTTTTTTTTTCGATTTTTTTTTTTTTTGTTTATATGGGATATGTATATTTGCGATATTTCGCGGGGATGATCAGCTACGATTTCGGAGTTTGCATTTTTCAGACCACTAAACTAATACAAATGAAACCCCATTCACAGATTTTCTCCACATAGCCAAAAAACCTATCGACTGTTTAAGAGCACCGTGGCATGTAGTACAGCTGATGTTGCTGTAAAATAAGAAATATACGGAAGAACCAAACCTAAGCTGCACAAACAACAAAACAACTGCACTGGTGCACGTAGCATACGCTAACGAAACTTTTGCCTCATCCCATCTAAAATGTTTGCGGTAAGTTTCTGTATTGATTTGAAAAAGTGGCTTAATACCATCAACGAAAAGAATCGTATTTTTGCAACAAGAAGCTGGCAAACCACAAACTGTGAAACAAAACAAGTTCTGCTTACTGATGTCTACAGCAAGATAAATGCCAGCTAAACTAACTTCATTAATTGAAAAGAGATTCTTACATTTTCATATGGCTTAGAAAAACTTTTTTTAACTTCTTGCGAACTTACGAAACAAACTAGTGGTGCTTTATTAAATTTTAAGTAAAGGCTAAAAAAATATGTAAATTTTTTACACTCAAGGAGCTCCAATTGGACATCGGTATCAAAAATTTTAAAAAAAAATTTTCGTTTTTTTCATGTTTTATATGCGTTTTATGACTTTTTACAACATTTCAGTGTACATTTTTTTTTTTCACCCTTGAATGTCGGAACCAAAAATGTTTAAAACTTTTTTTCTTGTTTTTTCCGTGATTCCAAAAAAAAAAAAATAATTTAGCATATCTCTGAAATGAGATGAGATGTGGTATATGTATTAATAGTAACGGGACAAATAATTTCTATCAAGTGAAAAATGGGTGGTGCCACGTAATTAAAGAAATCTCTAAAACTATCTAATGCACATAGATGAGATTTAGTGCATATATAAATTTCATCGGGACAATTTACGTTCCCTCGTTGCCCTCTGTACAAGAGAAGGCGTCGCAACGGACACCGGAAAATGCTAGTAGCTCATAAAATTTACTAAACGCGTCGTTTATTTTAATGAAAGTGCAATTCCATATAAGTGCAAAAGTAATAGCATGGTATAAATTGGCTGGGATTTTGCTAGAAATTGATCGAATTGGTGTAAAACATAAAATTATGTTAAAATGTACTGTAGGTAAAATTATTGCAACAAGCCTGCTTCATAATCTGTGTGGTATCAATTACTTTGCCTTGAGGAGGCTTTTTGATGAAAATGGTGAGTCATACGATAAAAAGTATGAGAATCTTTTTTGTAGAATTACAGGCTCTACAAATAATATTGAATTGCATCAACGAAAAAGTAACTACAAAAATTCGACTTTATCGAATATTTCCGAATCAATATTATTTGTAGATCAAAAAAAAATTGTAATACTTTTTATCGTCTGACTCACCAATTTCATCAAAAAGCCTTCTAAAAGAAAAGTAATTGTAACCACACAGATAATGGAACAGGGCTTCATGTATCGATATATCAAAATAGCAGCCGATTCTAAATAACCACTGTATGAAATCTTCTTTTTGCATTTCCCAACATTTAAAAAAATGGAAAATCACTCTAAAACTTTTCTTCTTCCAAGCTATTGAGCTTTCCATTTCTTAATTTTGTGAAAAATACTAAACGAACCTTATATGTAGCGGCGTTTTATTGAGCTGTAGTTATTACACCACGAAAAAGATATAAAATAATAAAACTCTAACAAAATATTTGTGTTACTCCTTTTCAAATGTTCTTATGTTCTTGCGACTTAAGTTCATTAAGTGATGGGGGAAAATAATTTTCACACAAGATTTTTTTTCACAGGCATGGAATGTTTTTTTTTTTTTTTTTGTTTCGAGTTTCTTTATAAAAGCATTTTCTTAGCCTGTTTTTAAGACCCACAACAATTCTCATTCATTAATTACAACCTACGGCAGTAGCTTTTAGCATCTAGCGAGACCTCTTGCAGTTAAACATTATCTCACAAATTAAAGCATTCCTCCGCGGTTGCACTTGTGCCAACCTGCAACCAGCCAACAAAGTAACCAAGACAATCGCTAACGCGCACTGCTTCTTCGTCATCTTTATCATCAACGGCTAGATCGCTTCACATTTAGTTTCCGAACCGATTGAGCTGATGTTTTTCTTTTGTTAAGCGTTCGCATTCGCGCTGATTACATCACTTCCCACCGAACGATTTTACTCGAATTGTTGCTCATGCAGGCAGACACAAATATATTAAGCTAACATCCTAAGGTATGTAGCTGTAATTAATGTTCGCGTCGTTGCAGTTCTTATTCTTAGCAGTTTTTGTGTTGCTCTGTATCCCACGTTTAAGTCGAAGCACAAAGGTTTCTTTCACATGGTTTTTGGCTAATAAATCAAAAAACAACGAAAAAGTTTTCATGTGTCAGAGCCTGATAATCGTCCAAGCCCAAAATATTTCATTCATCCTTATGCGGGTTTTGAAAATAATTTAGATCAAAATTTGCATTGAATTTATTCTATTACTTAGCTTTTTCTAAATAGCTCTTATTCGATTTTAAAAAAATTTTGTTTTTGTTAAAATTTAAAAAAAAATTTACAAATTCAATACAAAGGTTAGTGGGTAAATCTCCGAAAAATGTATGGGAGAAGGGGGAGGTTTCGACACCCTAACAAAAAAGTCCTTATATCTTCCAAATGCAAATGTGCATGTTATTTTGAATACACATAGACTATGCATGAATATGTGTGCTTCTTTTATAAATTACAAAAAAATCTATATGTTTGCTATTTTTGGAAATGTGACCAATAAACCAAAGTTAAAATAAATGACAAAACCTTCCACTTTTGGGGAGGCTTCGTCAGTCACATAAATTCTTGATTCCCTTGATTTTTTGAAACCTTCAACCTTTTGAATGTAGATGGTAAAAGACGAATTGCTTCCGGTGATACAATGGGAGAACGAAAATCAATGATGTCGTCTTCAGTCGGGGCCATATCCAGCAAATCATTCGGACCAGGAAGGTCAGAGCCTTGAACGAGTTCGAGACATGATTCAGGCTGATTCGATATCCATTTGTACATCGGCATTAGAACCGAACTCCATATCTTGTGAAAAAACAGATTCATGCAAAATAATTGAATCATATCTGTGGCAACAAACCAGAGTAGCTTAAGTCGACATAAGTGAAAATTGAGTTTTCATGCTTTGATTATTCAGGTTTTCAAAAGGCTTATTTCTGTTCAATTTTTTCCAAAAAATATCGTGTTCAAGCAAAGTTATGATGCTTTATTTTATAGCTTAAGTTTTTTCAAATAATTATACATTTGTCAAAACATCTTAAGTCAAGTAAGTTTCCGGTTATTTGTTTCACTGTTCTATAATTCTTTTAACAAAAAAACTTAAACCTACATAAGCTAAAAATATTTCAAAAAAAAAAATTCAAAACATCTTATCTACAGTGATGCCTTTATTTCAATTTTAGCAGAAAATCTTATGCATAGTTACAATCGTTACAAACTGCGTTTAAGCTTCAACAGAACCGCTTAATTTTACTTAAGGCGCTATTTTTATCAAAACAAATTTTCACAGGAGTTCTTATAATTTTTTTTTTTTAAATTCGGCTCTCCTCGTCTTACTCTATCCATTAAATACCTCTGGGATTAAAATAGTTGCAATAAAACGGTACAGACATTATTTTTCACAAAATAGTCAATATCTCAAAACGTCGATTTTCGACATAAGCTAATCTGGTTTGTTGCCACAGATATGTATAAATTTCAGTTGTCGAACCCTCCCATTTACACTTGACGAATCCTCCCTAATCCACTTGTTTCCAAATTTCCAAAATTTCGCAGTTTTCTTTTATTTATTTTGCAAACTTTAAATGTAGTATTAAGAGTAATAATATATTTAAGTATCTGGTTAAAAAAAACGGAAATTTTATGGTTTATTAACCGAGTATCACACAAAAAGCAACAAGCAAATATTACATCAACTTGCTATAAAAATACAAAATCACGACTAACTACGCACCCTAGCCGAATTGCGCAGAGAAATTTTTATGATAGCTGCGTACCAGGGGTTGAAATAAGAAAAAGTTATTACTGCAGAATTTTTTTTTTGTTTTTATTCGCAATTTTTAGCAACATTTTTTTAATGTCTTATTCAAGCGATTTATATTAAATAGTAATATCAAATAACAGATATCATGGCAATGGTTCAATTTAAAATTGAAAATTTATAGCGAAATGTTCTTCGAATGCATTTATAAAAATATGTTCAAAGTAGAGTTGCCGAGTATTTATTGTGGTTGCTACATTTTAGCCGAAATTGGTGAGGTTAGACAACTAAAACAACGGTTATAAGCGAAATAAAATGAGTATTTAGTTTCAACGATTAACGCAAAACAAAGTAATATGCATTTGGGTGAAAATTATTATTACAATTTTTTACAATATTCTGAAGTTATTACTGCAAATTTGAAGTTATTACTGCAGAAATAGGGTATTACTACAGCTTATTTCAATGCCTGCTGCGTACCATTGGGAGTAAGACTTTTTGGTTTACACGCGGGAGTAAGTGTGAATAGAAATCGCAAAATTTGGCACTGATGAAGCCTCCCACGTGTCGAAACCTCCCCCTTGAAGGTATAGAATAAAGATGACCTTAACTTCTGGAACATTTTTAAAAAATGAACATAAACTTTCAGGGGTGCCATATGTTTTTTTCGTTAAAGTTTTGCTTAAACAATATATTTAAAAATTATAATAAAATTTTGGTCTCAAAACGCTTAAATAAACTTCAGAAAAATCAACAGAAGGTTGTTTTCGAAAATTTATTTTAAATCTTACTTTTTTTATCTTCGCCATAAAACCACACTCTAAAAAATAATAGTTTCAATCGTTTAAAATTGATCGACGCTTAAATCACTAAAAATTCATCGAACCCTAGCAACGAAAATTGGCTGAACTGTGCAACTGTTATTGCGTTTTACATTTTGGGCTTACTGCTTGCTGTGCTTTTTTTCAACGAACGAAGTCAAAGCAATTCAAGCAAGCACATTTTTTTTTTGTGTTCTGCTGTTGCTTTTGTCATTGACAATAGCAAAGTTTTAACCAAGCAAGCACAAACACGAAGCGAAGCTTTTTATTTAACTCGGCTGTTTGAACTTCGGCTTTTCGCTGTACACAGCAGAATTAACTTTCAGGATTGCCACGTGTTTTTTTTTTTAAATTTGCTTAAACCATACGTCTCAAAAAAAAAATTTAATTTTAGCCTTAAACCGCTTAGATAAAATTTTAAAAAAACCAACATATTTTTTTTAATAAAATCAAAATTTTCTTTCAATAAATTGCTCAAATCATCATTTTTTCTCTATAAATTGACATCTTGGGCCCAAAAACAACGAAACAAAAATTTAGGGTTGCCATATTGGGGTTGCCAGAAGTTTTTTTTTGCAAAATTGCATTCCCAAAAACCCATAGTAAATTTTTTGGGGTTGCCACCTGGTTTTATTAATAAAATCAAAATTTTTTTTTCAATAAATTGCTTAAAATCATCACTTTCTTTCTATAAATTGACATCTTGGGTCCAAAAACAATTTATTGAAACAAAAGTTTGATTTTATTAAAAAAAACCAGGTGGCAACCCCAATAAAATTGCTGCGGGTTTTGGGTCGATTCTATAACTTTTCAGTAAACAAGTTGACTAAGAAATGCAATTTTGCGAAAAAAACGTCTGGAAACCCTAATATGGCAACCCTAAATTTTTTTTTCATTGTTTTTGGACCCAAGATGTCAATTTATAGAGAAAAAATTATGATTTGAGCAATTTATTGAAAGAAAATTTTGATTTTATTAAAAAAACCTGGTGGCAACCCCAAAAAATTTACTATGGGTTTTTGGGTCGATTCTATAACATTCAATAAATAAAGTTGGCGAAGGAATGCAATTTTACAAAAAAACGTCTGGCAACCCTAATATGGCAACCCTATATTTTTGTTTTGTCGTTTTTGGACCCAAGATGTCAATTTATAGAGAGAAAATTATGATTTTAAGCATTTTATTGAAAAACATTTTGATTTTATTAAAAAAACTAGGTGGCAACCCTAAAAAATATGTTAGATTTTTTAAAAGTTTATCTAAGCGGCTTAAGGTTAAAATTAATTTTTTTTTTTTTTTTAATGTATGGTTTAAGCTAATTTTACAAAAAAAAAAAACCAGGTGGCAACCTGAATGTTTTTGTTTCCTTTTGCTATTGCTTCGTTGTCTTTCGAAAAGCATAGCGGCAGCGAAGCAAACATTTTGAAATAATCGACTTCAACTGTAGCAGCAAGCGATCGGATTTCGTAAAGGAGCTTCGGCTGTGCTACTGCTTATGAATTGAAAAAACAGCACAGCACAGCAGACAGTTCAATTTTGAATTTGTGCTTCGACTGTAATGCTGTGCTGCGTATTTTTTCTATAGTCGCAGCACAGCAAATCAATAGGCTAAAAAATAGCTCAGCAAAATCAAACCCTGGTGGCAACACTGAAATTTTTTATACAGTTTCAGAAAAATTTAACTGAGCGGTTCTGAAACCAAAATTTCAATTTTGTCAAAAAAAGTAAGAATTGCATAAGATTATCAAAAATAGCGACGTGACAACCCTAAAAGTTTATGTTGTATTTTTAAAAATCTTATTTAAGTGTTTTAAGACAAAATTTTTATATTTTAACAAATGTCTTAAGTAAAACTAACAAAAAAAAAAACCGGGTGGAGAATAATTAAACTGAGAATGGCAAAATGTTGCAAAAATCGAGCGGAGAATGACTTAACGTAGAATGACAAAGTGTTGCAAAAAACAGTTATATCACAATGAAAGAAGCATTTATTTTTAAAAAAGTTCAAACTGGCGAATAGCGCCTCTAGTTGTTTATTGATTTAATTACACTAGAGTTTGCCTTGTGGCCGAAATTCGACCACATCAATTTGGACTTAAAGAGACTATGTTACAAATACTTTTAATACCCTTCATAATTTTTAGTTTCTATCCTTAACGTTATGCCTTCTGTTATTCCAACTAACATTAAAGTTAATGCAGCGGTTTTGCCGTGAAACCGGGTATGGCACTTTCCTCTAAAAATTATCAATTTTCAATTTGGCTTTCTTAGTGTTAAGCCGAATTCCATAAAAATCGGTGCAACAGTTTAGCACTGATAGCGTATTATACCATAAGGACCGTGGCTCCACCCATAAAAACCGATGCGGTGATTTAGACGTGAGAGCTTTTTTCCATTTAGGCGCGTGGCAACAACTGTTGAAAAACATTATGGTCATGTTATCGTTCCTCAAACAAAAAATAGAACATAAAATTAATTCAATGAATTTTTCATTAATATTATGTTGTTGTTTTTTTGTGTGCTTAGTGCTAATCCTATCTCCATATCAAATCTTGTACAAATCGATGCATTGGCTTATCAGTGAAAGCGCTTTTTCCATTTAGGGGCGTGGCACCACCCACTAAAATAGAATGGTCATTTTATCGTTTCATAGTGCTAACCCTTTCTCCATATCAAATTTCATACAAATCGATGCAGTGGCTTAGACGTGAGAACGTTTTTTTCATTTAGAGGCGTGGCAACGCTCACTTTAAAAAAATTATTATCCTATGCACTGCTTATCATCACAACCTTTCCAACAAAAAAAAAATCGATTGAGATTTAGGTATAGAAACAAGGATTTCGTTTACGCAGAGAATGACAGATACTTGTGTTCTTTACAAAATTCTGATAGCCTTATCATGTATGACGAACGAATAAAGTGACTGATTTTCACTCATTAATATCAACTTATTAAAACTTTTTGTTAAGAACTTACTATAACCTAAGCGTTCATTTTAGTTCAAAGAATAAGGTTTGTAAGCATAAATTTCAAATCATCTGTTAACTTGGAGGATATAAGCATTTGAAAATCAGTAAAACGATTCCTTCGTCATACATGATAAGGCCATTAAACTTTTAAAAAAAAAAACACATTAACACACACTATCGACAAAACAAAACTGACTGAGCTGAAAATGCACTGAATCTCCTCTTTCTCATCATTATCAATTCTCTTTTTACTAAATTTTTAAAAAATTTGCAGTTAAAATTAGAAAAACTGAGCGGAGATAGTCTAAAATGAGGGATCAACATCTATGTATGACAATTCTGTATAAAAAAAAATTTTTCAAAGAGTTACAGAAAAACAGTAACTGAAATAAGTAAGGGAATAGTGTCGCCTGCGGCGAGCATGCATCAGATAAAGGCATTTCGCTTTAAACCACCCATTTTTAAAGCTTATCGGTTTTGATTTTTAAGAAAACAAAATTTTTTTGTTTTCAACCTCTAAATAATACGCGATTTGATTTTTTCCAATTGCTCCGCCATTTGACGTCCGATCAACAAGTATAGTATATCGTTGTAAATGTCTCGATGTAGGCTAGAAATAATTTATCTTAAATGTTCTTTTCGACTAGTTACACTCATTATCTCAGTTTCTACCACCCTAGGGTGCCAAGGTTAGGTTAGGTTAGGGTGGCGGTAATCGCGTAAGCAAAAACCTCACATAGACCAACTAGGTCCATAGCGTTACCACATAACTCCCTTCAGTTAGGAGAATAGCAGTGTTCTGGCTTCATGATTTTCATCTATATCGAAGGTTCCCGTTTTTAAGGCGAAATTCATTAGTTTCGATAATGCTATTCCAGCTATCTCATTTATGGAGCCGAACATAGCCTGCCCTAGAGTTGCCATTCTGCGTCTGGTTAGCGCCGGGCAAAAGCACAAGACGTGCTCTACCGTTTCTTCCTCATCGGGTTCGGAACAGTTTCTGCACCAGTTATTTGATATTAATCCCATCCTGTATGCATTAAGGTGCAGCAAAATTCCAAAAAAATGAGTTCATCAAAAATTATCATAGATTAAGATCTTAAAACAAAAACTGCATACTTAGTTTTGGTCAAAACCCCCGAAAAGATGGCCCGCCCGGGGCTTGAATGAAGGTCTAAACGACATAAATCATTGTTTTTTCGCAGTTTTTTTATTTTATCTCAAAAACCACGAAACTATTGGTAGTAATTCTTCCTAAATCTTTGAAAGGGATTAATTTTCTACATTTTTTGTTTTTTTCTCATTGCTCTACAGTGAAGTTTGCCCTATGAATTTTTTGATTCAAAAAACGGTTTTTTTCCTATAACTCAAGATACAAGAGACACACAAAAACTTTAGAGCTCAATAAATGTAGGATATCTGCTTTCCTATAGTTTAGCTTTGAAATCTTGATTCCAAAAGTAAACAGTTTTCCGCTAGAGGCCGAAATTTGTTAAAAATAATTGTGTATCATGAAAAAGCGACCTTTTATTGTTTGGTTTTAAAATATACCCAAAAATTTGATTAGAAACTAATGAAAAAACTAAAAGCTTCTAAACATGGTCTTTTGAATGAAAATCGGATTGAAATTGCGCGAGATATGATAATTCTTACATACTTGGTATTTTTTGTAAAGTTCTAATTTTGGGTATTTTTGTTTCACAGTTTGTTTTGCATCCACAACTTAAGATTTTTTTATGATTATTACTTTACGTTAAAGGACGATAAACAGCGCAACTTTCAGGACCAAGAATATCAAAATCGGTTTGTAGTTTCCTTGCGAATTTCAGCCTGAGAGTTTGGATTTTTTTCCATTTTTGTCAAATACGGCTTTTTTTGAGTATGAGCGACTGTACACCCTAAATACCGTAAAAAAGTGTACTATTATATCCCACGAACTGTAGGAAATATATTTTGCTATATTTTACTGCTTATAGTCATCTTTCCACAGCTAATAGTTAGTGCCCTAGAGGCCGATTTTTGTGATAAAAAAATCGAATTTTTAGAAATTTTTATTTCGAAGTGACCTTTTAATGTTTTTGCTTGCAAATTTTCCAAAAGAGTGTTGTTTAGCCATCTATTTTCCGCTAAAATTTCTAGTTGCTTAGTCTTTTGCGTATAGTAGAACTTAAGTGGTACTTCTACAAACAAGGGATCATTGAGTAACTGCACACCTTGTTTAGCAAGCTCGTCAGCCCTTTCATTTCCCACAATGTTGCAGTGACCAGGAACCCACAGTAATCGTACTGAGTTATTATTGCTCAGGCTTTGCAATGATTCGTAACAGTTTGATACCGTTTTAGAATTAATAGTGTTGCTTTTAAGTGCTTTAAGAGCTGCTTGACCATCAACATAAATGTTTATTTTTTTATAAGAAATATTTCCTACTAAAAAATCTGCGGCTTTTTTGAATCGCAACTACCTCTGCCTGAAAAATGCTGAAGTCAGTAGGTAGCTTGTAGGATTCGCAAGTATTGGAGTTCAGTACAAAAAATCCAGCGCCTACCCCCTCATCTTGCTTCGAACCATCTGTGTATGTATTTATTTCATTTGGTGGGTCTAGGTGATGCGATGTCCAGTAGTCCCTGGATGGAAATTTAACTGAAAACTTCCTGTCGAACCGTGTTGTTGGTGGTAAATAATCTGTTGTGATATTTTTAATATCATCTATATTGCTATGTCCAAAAATTTTGTGTTTGAAATGATTCGCTTCTTTCAGTCTAAGGGCATTTCTATACACCACACTTTTGGCAAAAAGATCTATTGGTAGTAAGTTTAGAATAATGTTGAGTGAATCGGCTGATGCTGTTTTAAGCGCTCCTGTAATTCCTATGCAAAGCTGGCGTTGTACTTTTCCTAAGTTTTTCAGGTTTCCCTTATTATCAAGAGCTTTCCACCAAATCACCACCCCATATAATAAGATAGGTCTTACAATAGAGGTGTAGATCCAGTGTGTCACTCTTGGGTTTAGTCCCCAAGTACAGCCAAACATTTGTTTGCATGCATAGAAGGCATTATTAGCTTTCTTTAATCGTTCTTCTATGTTGGTTTTCCAAGACAATTTCTTATCGAGAATTATTCCCAGAAATTTGGCTTGATTGAGAACTGGTAACTTAATAGCCGTATTCACGATCTTGTTGCATCGTAGCAAATGCAAAAATATTTGAAAAGTTTTTTGAAAAATCAATGGAATTTGTTTTTGTAGTTTCAAATAATTTTGCATTTGCTACGACGCAACAAGATTGTGAATACGGCTAATATTATTTAAACATACATCCCTAAACGTGGGTATTTTATATTTTCTTGTAAAAAGGACCAGCTCCTAGGTAGGGTGCCAAGGCTACTTCAAAAAATTTAAGCCTATAAAAAATCATAAAACTCATCTCAAAGTTTCCTTAAATTGTTGAAATTGAAGAAGTTATAGCGAATCTAAATATGAAAAACAGTATGTTAAAAAGCGAAAATTGCCTCCTAAAACTGAGCAAGGTGAAAACTAGGTGAACTTGGACTAGAGGGCGTGGCAACTTCTATACAAGCAAAAGTTTTAAAATGGTATACTGAAAGCGTTATTTGAGATAATCCAACCAAATTTCACTTAAACAGTAAATGCAAGCTCTGACAAAAAACCAGGCGAATTCGGACAAGAGGGCGTAGCACTCCCCATACAAGCAAAAGTTTCAAAATGCTATTCTGAAAGCGTTTTTTGTGATAATCCAACAAATTTTTACACAAATACTAAGGATAGTTAATGCAACCTCTAATCAGGAACTTGGATGATTCGGACAACAAGGCGTGGTACCGTCCGCACACTCAAAATTTTCAAAATGCTAGAATGCAAGCGTTATTTGACGTAATGTGACTAAATTTCGCTCAGATACTAGAAATAATTAGTGGAAGCACTGAGCAAAAACTAAGCGAACTCAGACAAGAGGGCATGGCACTTCCCATACAGGCAATATTTTCAAAATGCTGTGCAAGCGTTATGTGTAATAATGCAACCAAATTACGATATAAACTTGTAATGTTCAACGCAAGCTCTGAGCAAAAACTGAACTCATCCGAACATGAAGATACCGCAATACAAGCAAAATTTTCAAAATACTTCAGTGTAGGGTATTTAATTTTTGGCCAGGCCAAACGTTACACCCTTACTAGTTTTGATTAAATATTTGTGTTTTGAGCAGGAAAAGAACAGAGAGTTGTTAGTACAGTAAAGTTGTCAAAAAATGTATGAAAACCTAGAAAAAATTGCGCCCTGCAATTTTTTTTGCTTAATGTTTTTAGGACCACTAAAAAAGCTTAACGTCAAAAAGGTGACCTCGCTACCCGTGCACATTAGCCGATATCTTGATATATGTTTGATTCAATTTATCTCGTTTCCTGTTGGTCAAACAGAAAAATTTTTGAACAAAAGTTACAGGCAATAAAATTCTACTTTTTTTTTTTATCAGGGACGCGATACCCATAAGCTGATATTTTGAGCGGTAGAGGCCGCCAAAGTTACTAAAAATCGGTTTTTAACCATTTTGACCTACTGGGTGTTAATTTTTCAAAATGTTGGGACCACAAAATTTTTAGATATTGTAAAACAATTTTTTTTAAATTTATTGCTTATGTTTTTTATCTGAACATTGATCACATAATACTTAATTACTCGAAAACCAATTGAGATAATCACTTCATTTAAACACTATTTTGCTTTTTTTTGTAAGCGTTACAAATTATGTTATCAGCACTTTTTGAAAAATCGACACCCAGTGGGTGCACATGGAAAAAAACTGATTTATTGTAACCTTGGCGCGGCCTCTACCGCTCAAAATATCAACTTATGGGTATCGCGTCCCAGGTAAAAAAAACGTTGCCCGTAACTTTTGTTCAAACATTTTTCTGTCCGACCAACAGGAAACGAGATAAATTTAATCAAACATATTTCAAGATATCGGCTAATGCGCACGGGTAGGGAGGTCACCTTTTTGACGTTAAGCTTTTTTAGTGGTCCTAAAAACATTAAGCAAAAAAAATTGCAGGGCGCAATTTTTTCTAGGTCATCGTACAATTTGACTGTACTATGTCAAAATTGTTTAAAATATTTCCTTAAAAAAAGTGTATATATTTCGGCAACATTTTAGATTCTGGAAACTTCTATGCTTTTATATTTTATGGCTATAGAAATCTCCAAATTTTCTTTCCACGAACTTAAGTAAAATTGCAACATTTACTACAAAATTTAAAAATTAAACGCTGATAGCGATAGATAAGCCTGGCGTTTTTTCATTTTGGTTTTTCAATGAGCAATTGAAAAAATTTCGTAAAAGTATATAAACGTGATGTAAAATCATTATCTGTTGGAAAACTACAGCAGTGGCACTAAAGTTGACGGCAAAGCGCACTACACAGACGAGCGTTGCACGTTTAGTTTTCCGCTCCAATTCGCAAAATAATTCACATCCCGTTTTAACGTATCTTGTACTAGCAGAGCCAATGTTGCAAAAATTCATAGTAAGTAAAATGCTATTACACAAAATTAATTTTGCTCTGCATTAAAAGAACCCGAACGAATTTTTAATAGCTTTTAGGTTAGCTTGCTGGGGGCACAGCATAACCTTTGTGCTGACTTCAAATCTTTTTATGTGGGATCAGATTACTTTAACTTTGCTGTTTTGAAATCTACATATATATCTGTGGCAACAAGCGTTAACAGATTAAGTCGACTTGAGAAAAATGGGTTTGAGCTAAATTTTTTATAAGTTCTGGCTAAAATTAAACTTTTATTTGTATGCGTTTATTTAGGTTTTAATATTGCCTAAAAAATTAAAGATGAATTTTTCCCAGAACTAATGGAAAATTGAGCTCAAACCCATTTTTCTTAAATCGACTTAAGCTCTCAACACTTGTTGCCACAGATATATAAAAATTGAATGGTGTTCGTATGTAGCTTATGGACGCCGAAACTACACGGCCGATTTACATAATTTTTTTAAAAATTGTTTGTTATGGTTTCTAGAATGATCTTAAGGAGGTGAAATGCCGCTGAAGGGACGGGGGTTACACCCCATCATCTACGTATATTGTATCTACCATCCACCTTGTAAAATATGGAGGAGTTTTAATAAACGAACGTTTTACCCCTCTTATGAAAAAACTCGCAAAATGCCACATCTCTTAGTTAATGGTTGTTTGTTGCGTCTACCAGTCACCATTCAAAGCTTAAGACGGATTGAACGAATGGGCTTAGCACCCCCCATTGGAGGAGAGTTAAGTATTAACGGAGCAATCAACTTTTTAATTTAATTTTTCAAATGAAAAAAAGGAAAAATATGTAACCAAATAGATTTTTTCAAATTTGGACATGATTTTTTTGCTTTTTATACCCTACACCCAGGGTATATTCACTTTGTCCTTCTGTTTGTAACGCAGAGAAGGAGGCGTGGCAGATATAGAAAAGTGTATATATTCTTGATCAGCGTCACCTCCTGAGTTGATATAGCCATGTCCGTCTGTCTGGCTGGCTGGCTGGCTGGCTGGCTGGCTGGCTGGCTGGCTGGCTGGCTGGCTGGCTGGCTGGCTGGCTGGCTGGCTGGCTGGCTGGCTGTGTTTGTGTGGAAATACATTTTTTGGGAAAACTGAGCAACATAATTCAATGAAATTTGGCGCACAGCCTCCGTCGTAAAAGTTAGCTCGGGGGATTGAAATGAGCGAAATCGGTCAACGGACACGCCTACCGCCCATACAAAAAATATATTCAAAATGCAATAATAACAGCATTATTCGCAATAACAGAAGCAAGATACACATAAATACTAGGGAAAGTAAGTTTAAGCTCTGAGCAAAAACTAGGCAAATTCGGACTAGAGGGCGTGGCACCTCCCATTTAACCCATTCTCCGCCAGCACTTTTTTGAATTTGATGGTGATTTTTTGTTTGGGGGGTAAAAGAAGGTTCCTGAGTTCAAATCCGGTTACCTTTTTCAGCTACCACGCCCCATTTTTCCATGCCATATGGCATCACTGACGGGAACCTCTTAGCAAAAAATTTACTTTGAGTTTTATTTAAAACTCTATTTTTTACACGTATGCATACATATTTTTTGACTAAAAATGGTAAGTTAGCATACTAATCCGCGGTAGTGTGATATATGATGAAACATTTAACGCATAAATCTACATCGCATCTTATGCACCTATTTCAGATTTGGTTTTTGCACGGTTTATATTTACATCTAAGTCGATCACATCCTTCAACGTAATGCGCGATTCCATCAAAACGTGAATTTTGATCCATTCGATTAGTTCCTTCCATACATTAATTATATTGTTCGACTGTCTTTAGACTTTCGACCATTATACGCTTCCATTCTGTTCTACAAAAGGGCGTAGCTATCGATTGTAGATCTCTTCCATGTGAAGTAGAAGCAACTTAAACGCAATTATTATCATTCCACTTTACAATGGCGATGTCAAATTCCTTGTTTTCTGCAAATTTGATATGCCCTCTTTGTTTTATTTTTTTCATGATGTCTTTCCAGGAAGTGGGCATTTGTGTGGAATGCAATTTTCTCTTTGGTTCCTGTTACATTGTAGCCTAGGCTTTGCAAATAATTTAAAACTGGGATTCCAGTTAATAAATTATCGAAGTAAAAGTGGAATAGGAGGGCACAAATGTCGACAGGAAGGGCGTTGATCATTTGTAATAGAGCTGCCACAAAGTGAATACAACAATACTTTCTCGGTAAATACCAAAGTACACCAAATACCCTCCAAGAGTGTTCAGACACCATGCAATGAATCTAAATCGAAGAAGTTTGGCTCGAATAAACTGTTTGCATGAGAGCAGTCTTAAAAATACGGCGTCATGGACTCATCAAATGAAGCTCAGGGTGAAAGGGATCAATGTGTTTTTTCATTGTAAAGTGAATAAAATGGCTTATTTGATTGAAACTATTTCGAGACATGCCAGCAAAAATCGTGGCTTTAAAGATCCAACAATCTTTACGATTAACTACAAGCATTGTAACCAAAGATAAGCATAATCTCAATAGTTAGATGCATCCACAATCATTTACAGCACGTCTTCATGAAAAAAGGCTCGACAAATTCATATGACACCCAGGCCCATTCACACGGGGTGGGTTTTTTGGTGTTCAAACCCTCCCAGGTAGATATTTTCCCCATATAAATTATTTATGAATTGAATTATTAAAATAAATGGAAATTAATCTACCTCTAAACTTTACATAAGCGGTTCCCGCCAGTGATGCCATATGGCACACTTAAAATATATTCAGGCCTATCACTTAGTAAGGAACAACTTATGGAAAAATATAAATCGTTAGCTTAATATGGAAAAGGCGCAACTCACATTTTCAATACTTTACAGGAGAAGGAAAAAACTGAATAAAATTTGGTACCCCAAACATTTAAAAAAACTTTAAATGCAATTTACAACAAAAATTATCAACAATTTTCTTTGTTTTTTTGGGTAGTTTTGTGTGTTAGGTCTTTTCATTTTAAAAATTTAAAAAAAAAAAAATTATGAATAAAATTAAAGTTATTCAATGTAAAATGAAAAGGAAAACCTTTACAAAGGAAGTTAATTGGATTGGACAAAAATTTTAACGAAAATGTTTATGTTTTGTATGGAAGATTATCATAAAAGTGGTGACATTCAGCAGCTAACAACAATTTTAGCCATTAAAGTGTACATCAAGTAAAGTTTATGATAATAAAGTACCCACAGCAACTAAGCTCGTAGATGCTATCAATGTTTTCCTATCAGTATATCTTGATATTCTTCGTATTGACTATGAAGACTTCGGGTGACTTTCGGGAAACTTCGGATGCCTTAGAAAACTATTAATTAAGGCTTTTTGATAGTCCGCCATGGATGCTTTCCTTCTAGTATACCTAGGAATTCTTTGTTTTGATTTGGAAGCCTTCGGGTGAACTACTGGAACCTTCGGATGTCTAACTACCAGTTAGACCTTTTTGATAGTCCGCCAATAATATTTTCCCTCTAGTATACCGAAATACTCTTCGTTTTGACTATCAAGCCTTCGGGTGGCCTTCGAGAACCTTCGGGTATCTTAGAAAACTATCAAATAAGGTTCGTTGATAGTCTACCATAGATGTTTTTCCTCTAGTATACCTAGATGTTCTTCGTTCTGACCAGAAAACCTTCGGATGGCCTTCGGGAACCTTCGTGTATAGCACAAAAAGCTTCTCATATTTGAGATACACTCACTACCAAGTTTTCAGCTTAATTAACAGAATAGTTTCTGAGTGATTTTAACACTATTTTAACGCTACGTATTGTGAGTTAGGGCTTTTTTCTTTCAAGAAATTTTTGTTATGTGTTAGGGCTTTTTTAAAATTGACTATAACTTGGCTATTTTTGAGATTATCATGCCTAATTTTTGTAGGGAGGTGTATTAGAGAGTTGCCAACCAGAATATGCAAAAAAGTCAATTTCGAAAAAATTTGAGATACGCCTTTTCCATATTAAGCTAACGAAAACCACTTTAGAAACTACTGTATTACTCTTCAATTTGGCATAATTACTTTTTTCAAAATCGAAATACAAATAAATAATTTTTTGAAACTCGCCGACGTCTCGATGCCATAATCGATTTTTTTCGAATAATTTTTCAATGATCACTTCTTCTCCGCTCGCGATTGAAAAGTTGATGGAATATTTACGCGTGGAATGCATCAAATGATAGATCAAACATTTCTACGCACATAAAAAACAACAAGCCAGCGCGAAAAAGTTACAAAATGATTTTGGTGAACATTCGGGTAGTGCGTTTTAACTGTGCCGTATGGCATCACTGGCGGGGATTGGGTTAAACAAAAGTTTCAAAATGTTATACGGAAAGCGTTTTTTGAGATAACCCAACCAAATTACACTCAAACACTCGGATCTATAAATGCATGCTATACGCAATTTCTGGGTAAACTCGGACAAGAGGGCATGGCACCTCCCATATAAGCAAATGTTTCAAAATTATATAATGAAAGTGTTTTTTGAGATAACCCAACCAAATTGCACTCAAACACTCGGATCTATAGATAAACTCGGATAAGAGGGAGTGGCACCTCCGATATAAGCAAATGTTTCAAAATTATATAATGAAAGTGTTTTTTGAGATAATCCAACCAAATTTCACTCAAACACGAAGGACATTAATTGTAAACTCTGAGCTTGAAGTAGGCGAAGTAGGATTAGAGGGCGTGGCACCTCCCATATAAGCGAATGTTTCAAAATGCTGTACTGAAAGATTTTTTAAAGAAAACCTAACCGAATTTTACTCAAACACTCAGAACAGTAAATGCAAGCTCTACGCAAAATAAGGAAAGCTCGAAGGTGAGGGCGTGGCACTTCCCATATAAGCAATTTGTTCTTATACTATCCTAATAATACACTTGAAATGCAGTGTAGGGTATTTAGTTTTTGGCCAAGCCAAAGATACCCCCTTACTAGTTTTTTATTGAAATAAATTTTTCCTTTTTTTTCATTTGAAAAATTAAATAAAAAAGTTTATTGCTCCGTTAATACTTAACTTCCCATTCTCAAATTTGGACAGTATTTAAAAAAATGATTTTGTAACTTATTTCAATAAAAGAAAGGCAAAAAAGTCATGTCAAAATTTGAAAAAACCTCATATGAAAAATTGGAAATTGGTTTATAGCTATGGTAAAGGGGGACTGGATGAGAGGGAGTTGTGGCCCCCATACCAAAAAAAATAAAAAAAACACTTAAAATGCTGTATCTCTGCAGGTATAGCAGATTTTTCTATAAAGCTTGGTACGCGGATAGATGTTTTTACTACCAATCAACGTGCAAAAAGTGGAGTGGATTTCGCAAGAGGATATTGCATCCGTCATAGGAAAAATTAACTTTAAAAGCTATATCTCTGTTGGAATAGCAGATTTTGGTATAAAACTTGGAACATATTGGGTGTTGGAATTAGTTTTAAAGGTTTTCTAAGAGATGGCGTAACTATCAATAGATCGCATCGGGCACACCTGTGACTATATTCATTTCAAAGCACATTGTCTAAGCTTCATTTTTCAGTATGTGTCACTGAAGTGTAAACAACATATATTTTTTTCTCTGTGAACATGTCGACTTTCGTTCCAACAAAACGCAATTTGCGGGAAGGTTTACTTTTGTGCTTCCATTTGAAGAAAAAAGCGGTTGAAGCACAACGCACGCACGCTGGCGATGAAAAGTGGATCCATTACGATAATCCTAAGCGAAAAAAATCGTGGGGACCACCCGGCCATGCATCAACATCGACGGCCAAGCCGAATATTCATGGCGCCAAGCTTATGCTGTGTATTTGGTGGGATCAGAAGGGTGTCGTGTACTATGAGCTGCTAAAACCTAACGAAACCATCACTGGGAAACGCTACCAATAACAATTGATGCAATTGAGCCGAGCATTAAAGGTTAAACGGCCGGAATATGCCAAAAGACACGACAAAGTGGTTTTTCAACATGACAACGCACGGCCACATGTTGCAAGAACCGTCAAGGAAACGTTGGAGGCGTTGAATTGGGATGTGCTACCCCACCCGCCTTATAGCCCAGACATAGCCCCTTCCGACTACCACCTATTCAGATTGATGACGCATGGCTTGGCTGAGCAGCGCTTCACTTCTTACGAGGATACCAAAAAATGGGTCGATTCGTGGATTGCCTCAAAAGACGAGTCGTTCTTCCGGCGCGGAATCCATATGCTGCCAGAAAGATGGGAAAATGTTGTAGCTAACGATGGACAATACTTTGAATAATATACATTGTACCGTTGTTTCTAAATAAATGCTCAAAAACCGAAAAAAAAACCTTAAAAATTAATTCCAACACTCAATATTTATAAATAGTGTCAACCATTAAACTTGCAGGGATCGGATATGAGGTTGCTGCGCACGTTTTACAAAAAAATTAGTTTAAATGATAAATCTCTGGACCTATAGCTGCTTTCGTTCAAATTGAAATGATCGCGCCACCTACACAAAACGGGCAGGACAACGTTTGCCTGGACAGCAAGTAGTAAATGCATCTTTTCCTATCAACACAAAAGTTAGATGGAAATGTAACATTTTAAACGCGAGTATCCCTTAGGTGTGTGCCTTTCTTGAAATAGAGAATGGTTTCCTTAGGTTTGTTTAAGGTCGTAAGTGGAATTAAGCCCTTTTGAAAAATCACTCCTCAAGTCTGCATTAGAGAAAATAAAACCGCTATTTATCTACTGCAAGATACACAGGTTCGGCTGAGACAGTGTGCCAAGGGCGTACGCAAGGGAGGGCAGGGGGCAGCTGCTCCCCCTAGCTCTAGCTTTAGAGTTACAAATATATCATATTCATTCATTTTTACAGTTTTTACAACTTTTCATATTAAAGCCAAATAAAACACGATTTTTTGGACAATAGTTTATACAAAAACACTTTTTTTATCTTTACTATACTATTTATTTATTTAATTGCAAACAATTTGATAGTAAAATCGGATAATCAGGCATGTCGTGAAATCCGATTGATTTCAATCGGATTTAATTTGGGAGGCTTTTTGATGAAAACGGTGAGTCGAACGATAAAAAGTATGAGAATCTCTTTTGTGGAGAATAACAGGATCTACAAACAAAATTGATTTGCATTAACGAAAAAATAATCGTTTGGAAAATATTCGATAAAATCAAATTTTTCGACTGAATACTTTAAAAAGTTATTAAGGTTTCATTGAAGTAGGATTATTCGTTTTTTTGTCGAAAAATAAACAGGTACAAAAAATGTTTTTTGCTCATAACTTTTTTTTCTTCGCAGAAGGGATACCCAAAGCTGCTTAAAACTAAAGACTATGTTTTTGCAAAAAATACTGCAAAGGTATAGATAATATCCGGTCCCAAAAGTCGATTTTTTTATGTTTTTCAATTACGTGGTCGGAAAAGCATTCGTTTATTCAAAGGGAAGGCTCTTACGAATAAAATGTATAAGGCTTAAAATGCTTAAAATCGTTCAAAGTATCAAAGTATTTTATAAATTTTTTCAGACCTTTTTTAACTTTTCAAAAATTGGTCAAAGAAACAGAAAAAAAAATTTCCAAAAACTTTAAAAAATCTCACACGTGTACTTTGTACGATTCTAAGCATTTTAAACATTATACAATTTTTTTGCTTCATAAAAATCGACCCAGTTTATTGTACCTGTTTATTTTTCCGATAAAAAATCAAAATGGTCTTACTTCACTGGAACCTTAATAACTTTTTAAAATATGATCTGATTTTAGTAAATTTGGGCTTAAAATATTTAATATTAAATACACTTATAAATAAAAATATAAAAAATATTGCAAAATTGTAAAAAATTACTATGAAAATTAACTTTTCGCTCAGCTTTAACTTTTAACTTTAACTCAGCCAATTTGAATAGGATTTTAGTTATTGATACATTTAAAAGAAGCGTTAGAAACTTTTTCTTTTAAATAGTGTATGAAAAAATTCGATCAAAATTGGGTTTCTCGAAATATTTTTTTATAAAATTAGAGCTATAACCTCAAAAATCGAAAGTGTCAATTATATCTAGAACGGCTAGCCGCAGCTGCTTGGAAAAAAAAAATTAATGCGTTTTTTGGAGTCAGCGACCTCAAATTAGTTTAGAAAATATGGTTGGCAAAATGTTACACACACAAATTAATTATTTTTGATGTAGTGTGATATGTATTTAAAAGATAACATACTTACCCAAGCAAATTTTTATTTAAGAAGTTATCTAAGTACATTCATAAGTTACTATGAACTTTTATTTAATATTTTAGTGCACAAAAATATACAGCTCTTACATTGAAATTTCTCAAAAAAAAAAAAAAAAAACTAGTAATGGTGTAAAATTTGGCCTGGCCAAACATTAAATACCCTACACTGCAGTATTTTTAAAATTTTGCTTATATAGGAGGTGCCACGCCCTCTTGTCCGAGTTCGTCTAGTTTTAGCTTAGAGCGTGCATTTATAGTCTTTAGTATTGTATTTGAGTGAAGTTTGGTTGGATTATCTCAAAAACCTCTTTCAGTATAGCATTTTGAAACTTCTGCTTATACGGGAGGTGCCACGCCCCCTTGTCCGATTGCACCCAATTTTTGTCGAGAGCTTTCATTTATGATACTTAGTGTCTGAGTCGAATTTGGTTCGAATATCTCAAAAACGCTTTTAGTATAGCGTTTTGAAGCTTTTGCTTATATGGGAGGTGCCACGCCCTCTTGTCCAAATTCTCAGAGCTTGCGCTCACAATTCTTAGTATTTATGCGTATTTTGGTAGCATTGTTGTGAAAAATACTTCTAAAATTGCATTTTGAATATATTTTTTGCATGAGCGGTAGGCGTGTCCGTTGATCGATTTCGCTCATTTTCAATCCCCCGAGCTATCTTTGACGACGGAGGCAGTATATCAAATTTCATTGTATTATCTTACTCAGTTTTCCCAAAAAGTGTATTTCAACACACAGCCAGCCAGCCAGCCAGCCAGCCACCCAGCCAGCCAGACAGACGGACATGGCTATATCGACTCAGGTGGTGACGCTGATCAAGAATATATATACTTTTCTATATCTGCCACGCCTCCTTCTCTGCGTTACAAACGAAAGGACAAAGTGAATATACCCAGGGTGTAGGGTATAAAAGTTTCGCAAAATTTGTGTTTGGCCCCCCCTAGATGAAATTTGGCAATGTGTGTAGAATTGAAAACTTCTGAAGAAATCATGATAACCACTTTCGCCACAAGCAACAACCGAAAACAACTGGCAGATTTATGTGTATGTTGGTTCCTATAGCGGAGCAAATTGTCGTAGGACATGGCTAAGAATGAATACGTGAAGCAACAAAGTTAAAATGTATCGCATCGTATCTAATGTTCAAAAGCGCATTTACGAAGACCAGACCATGCTTTCTACGGCATTGTGTTCAAAAAACCGCAGATACACGGACACTGGCATGTGACAATAAATTTGGGTCAAACATGAATTTGAATTAAACTGCCGGTGAAGGGGTGCAAAGAGCAAACACATTTGGCGACATTTAACAACAAAACCCGGTTTTAGTGAAACCCCTTCGTCTTTTATGAAGCTTGGATGTTAAATAAAAATAAAAGTATGTACACATTTTTTGTTTTGTTTTTATTTTATTGCGAGCGCTATGGCGGGCCAAACATTAAACTTAAACTGGTCGACAGCTGGTATTTTAATGCCTGCAAAGCGCAATTTTTTTTTTCGACGTTGCGAAGCTACATTTATAACTCATACATAGGCAACTACATACATGTATGTCTGTGAGATACTTGACGTTTTTGCAATCACTTTCATTCCAGTATTCAGGTGTAGCCAACAAAAGATTTCAGTACTGAACGAGCACAATTATTTAATACTAGTGCTGATAAGCAATATTTTGTAGTTAACATTAAAGCTTCAGTTATTGTGCCCAAAAAAGTCATGCAAAGCCGCAAGGAGAAAATACTGACTTTGTAAGTATATCCTCTCTTTTAATAAGCAAAGCCTCCAATATAATGAACAGCCAAAAACATTTCAAACCTTCCAAAACAACAATGACTTGCAATTTATTTATTGGCTTAAATTTAATTTAAAAGAATGTTCTTCAAAATCATATACTCAAATTACATTTGATAGCAAATCCCCGATTTTACATTTTGTTATCAGACGGGAAACAGGCCGTTCTTAACATATTCGGTTACAATGTGAAGTGTTCCAAAGCGATGATAAAAGGTAGATTATATACTTGGACAGTTCTGGATCATTATTTGTTTGGTTATAATTTACTTTAGCGAATTTTGTAAAATGTAAAATAAAAATGTGAAATTTGAATATTTGTAAGCAGGACGAAATTAGCAGAACTGCTACCTACAAAAATGGTTAAACTAAACAACTGGTCATAAAATATCCAGGTCAGGTTTTATTTAGCATTTTTGCGTGTTGGTGCCGTACTGTCGCGAACAGTTTCAATGTTTTTTATGGCCTTCTACAATTGGAAAAAAATCTAATAGTTTCAGCTATTTTTTACCTAAATGGCAGCTTAGATTAGAAAATTTCGTCACCTCAATTTGTACTACAACTAGGTAACTGCAATTTTCTAGTTTTAAGATGCGAGTATACGCAATCCAATTCAAATGTTTTTGGAAATTTGTATTTACACCGATTTTAAACTTTTCTAGTTTCATAATTGAGAATTACATAGGTGACAATATATGATTATTATACCCTACACCCAGGGTATATTCACTTTGTCCTTCCGTTTGTAACGCAGGGAAGGAGGCGTGGCAGGTATAGAAAAGTATATATATTCTTGATCAGCGTCACCTCCTGAGTCGATATAGCCATGTCCGTCTGTCTGGCTGGCTGGCTGGCTGGCTGGCTGGCTGGGTGGCTGGCTGGCTGGCTGGCTGGCTGGCTGGCTGGGTGGCTGGCTGTGTGTTGAAATACACTTTTTGGGAAAACTGAGCAAGATAATTCAATGAAATTTGGTACACTGCCTCCGTCGTCAAAGTTAGCTCGGGGGATTGAAAATGAGCAAAATCGGTCAACGGACACGCCTACCGCCCATACAAAAATTATATTCAAAATGCAATTTTAGGAGTATTTTTCACGACAATGCAACCACAATACATATAAGTACTACGAGTTGTAAGCGCAAGCTCTGATAAAAATTTGAGCGAATTCGGACAAGAGGGCGTGGCACCTCCCATATAAGCAAAAGCTTCAAAACGCTATACTGAAAGCGTTTTTTGAGATATTCGAACCAAATTTGACTCAGACACTAAGAATTATAAATGAAAGCTCTCAGCAAAAATTGGGTGAAATCAGACAAGGGGGCGTGGCACCTCCCATATAAGCAAAAGATTCAAAATGCTATACTGAAAAAGTTTTTTGATAGGCGAGGAGCCGGCAATACTAAAAGTGCCGTCATCGCGGATTCTGAAATTTTTAATGCAAAATGGTAGTTTACACTAAGACGAATAAGAAAAGCTTGGTCAGCATGGTTGTAGCCTGGCAGAAATATTTTTAAATGATTTTTGAATTATTAAATTTTCGAAATGTTTTGTTTTAATCGCGGATTTTGATCAATCTTAATATTAATCGATGGTAAGTTTCATAACCATTCAGAAAAAATCCAGCCGACCAAATTTTTTTTGCCGAAAATGGCCGGCAGACCTATTTTAATGGTGCGACAGTGGGTACTTCCGGCAGTTTCTAAGCTCGCATACCAAGATATTTTTTAAGTTTGACATTAAAACACGTAAATTAAAAAAAAAAAAAAACAAATTTCAGTGATAACAGAGAAATTGTACCCACCATTAAAATAGGTCATTTTCGGCAAAAAAAATTGGTCGGCCGGATTTTTTCTGAATGGTTATGAAATTTACCATCGATTAATATTAAGATTGATCAAAATCCGCGATGACGGCAAAACATTCCGAAAATTTCATAATTCAAAAATCATTTAAAAATATTTCTGCCAGGCTACAACCATGCTGACCAAGCTTTTCTTATTCATCTTAGTGTGAACTACCATTTTGCATTAAAAATTTCAGAATCCGCGATGACGGCACTTTTAGTATTGCCGGCTCCCGGACTATGAGATAATCCAACTAAATTTTACTCTGACACTAAAAACTATAAGCTCTGAACAAAAACTGGGTGTACTCGGACAAGAGGGCGTGGCACCTCCCATATAAGCAAACTTTTCAAAATACTGCAGTGTAGGGTATTTATTTTTTGGCCAGGCCAAAATTTACACCCTTACTAGTTTTATAATAAACTAGCTGTTTTACCCGGCGTTGCACAGTGCGAAATTTTCAGAGTCTAGCGGAACTTTATTCATATCTCAGCACATATAGCAGTTATAGTTATGAAACTTAATACTTGGATATATATTTAATTGGCAAAACACCATGCAAAAATTAAGGGGGATCAAACAAGGGGTTATTATACCCCCCATATAAGAAAATGCTTAAAACGTTGTATTTCTGCTCCCATACCAGATATCGCTATGAAACTTGATAGATATAACCATTTTCTTAACAAAACACCATAAAAAATGAAGGGGGTAACCAAAGGGGCATTTGCTGTTTCTTGCATTTTTATTCAGAAATGCTTCTAAATTTCGAGAGGATTCCCTCTATCTATTTTGTATATTATAAACTAGCGTACGAATAGTTACCTTAAAACTATAGAGAGTGTCAGATGTTAGTGTTGGTGAGAGTATTTTTTCCAAAACAAAACCAACGATGGCGTCCGATGTCGGTTTTTCATGAAATTTCGGTGTTATATGAAATTTCCAAAGGCATTCTGGAAAAGGTTTAGTTTAAAAGAGGATCGCAAAATATCGCAGTAGATGTTTTGTGTTTCCAGTAGAGGATAAACCTACCTTTTAAATTTTGTAAGTTTCAAAATGGCAATTTGTGGTAACAAATGTAAATCTTATGAACTTCTTAAAAAGCACAATTTTCATAAAGAAATCACACACGAGTAAGAAAAGTTTCTGCAATTATTTGAATGCCAGTAAGTGACAATTTTATTAAAAAATAAATGTAAAAATTTTCGCGTCCTACCGACTTACCGTTTTTATGTACCAATCTATAAACTAAAACAAATCGAAAAGCTTTCTTTAGTCAAAAAGTATGAATGAATAAGTAATGCAAGTTTCAGGTGCATTTTGCAGTTGTTTCGCAGGGTTATTCACCAAACTGAGTATGAGGTTTTTGAGGTCTGATATTAAGCTACCGAAATTACTTATAATCTGATGCTTTTTATGTATTTCAAAAATTGAATAAAGTTCCGCTAAACCTCCCAAATTTCGCACTGTGCGTTGCTCAGGTATTGATAAAAAGCAAGAAAGCATTAAAAAGCTAATAACGATAACTATTTTTAAAAATAATGTGCCACAAACACTCATGTGAAGTTGGCTCCGTGATTTTCGAAAATTCGAAATAGTTCTGCAAAATTGGACCGAAAATCGGAGGTGTACCGTTTTTGCTCAGCGCCATGTTTTTCACGTGGAGGAGTTCTGATAACATTTTTGAGCTCACAGGAAAGAATTTTGGAGTTCTTTATACTTTTTTTTTTTTTTTTGGTGACTAAATTTTTTTTCTGAAAAATAAAGTTTTTAACAAAAAAAAGTTTTAATTGCAGATCTGGATAGTGCTCGAAGAGTTGTAAATAAAATCCTAGTAGTATTTTTCCGAAATATTTGTACTTTTCATTTTAATCGAAGAATCAAAAAAATTTCGGTTTTTTTCTAAGTATCCGAAAATGAAAATTTTGTTGTAGAGGAGTTCTAGGTAGAGTTCTAAAGAAAATATTAAGTAAAATTTTTGCAAAATATTTGTACATTTCATTTTAATCGAAAAATTAGAAAAAATTTTCGGTCTTTAATTAAGTATCTGAAAAGGACTATTCGTAGAGTAGTTCTGATTGGAGTTCCGAATAGGGCTCAAGGAGTTCTAAAGAAAATCCTAGTAACATTTTTCCGAAATATTTGAATGTGTTTTTTTGAAAGTGGAAAAAGAGCACATTTTTTGATAAACTGAGATATTGAAGGGTTTACGTACGACTCAATTTAAAAATATTGGCAAGCGTTATTAAACTGGTGTTAAGTGTTTACCTCTATAAATTTATCAAATTTTGTTCATCTGTAAAAATTTTTGGAAGTGTAATAGAAAATAGTTGAATTTTTTGGTCTGAATGGACTTCTTATTCCACTTTCATTTATAATAAATTAAAAAATTTGTTATAATTTTGTATGATATTACTTTTTCAATCACAAAATGTTTTGGAAATAAAAGCAAAGGAAAATTAAAACTTAGAAAAATTTTACTTTACTTTACGCTTGACGCTTTACGCTTTATACTCTACGCTTTGTGCTTTGCGCTTTAGGTTTTACGCTTTGCGCTTAACGATTTACGCTTTGCGCTTTACGCTTTGCGCTTTACGCTTTGCTCTTTACGCTTTACGCTTTGCGCTTTACGCTATACGCTTTTCGCTTTACGCATTGTGCTTTGCGCTTTGCGCTTTACGCTTTGCGCTTTACACTTTGCGCTTTACGTTTTACGCTTTGCTCTTTACGCTTTGCGCTATTCAAAAGGTCTGAAATACATACATATGATTTTTTAAGTAGAGCAATCTTTATTATGTTGGAGAAATATTGACAAATACAGATAAAAATACAAAGAAGTCGGAGAATTTTGATATATTTGAGAAATGTCTAAAAAAATTTACTCTTACTTACCTTACTCTTCACCAGGGGCGTGGAGAGAAAATCCGGGCCCGGGGGTAATTATATGCCGGGCCCCACTACTAGCTTTTTTTTTATTCGATACTAACCCACAGGATGCCCAAGAGATATGTGAAATGTGCAAATTTGTGATTTTGTTTGCTTCCCGCCCATATTCATAAAATAAAAGTCAAAAATAAGATTTCGGCCGGTCTTCGATCAATGCTTGAAAAATATACTAAAAAAAGCCAAATCATTTTAACTGCCCGAACTTCGAGACTATTGGTTTCTTTCGGAGATTTCATTAAATCAACTTTTGTAGAGTATAACTATGCTAAAATTATATCCTTAGGAGATTTCGGTCCAAATATTAAACTTGATGCTGTTTTGGAACAAAAATACAAATTTTTTAAGAAAATTTTCATGACTAGAAATTGATTTTTTGTAAATTTCAAGTGGCGAGATATTTGTTCTGGAAATCCTATGTTGCAATTAAAAAGAAAAACGTAATTAAAATTACATACTAGTTTTTGGGGTATGGATCTGTTCTCAAGTACTGATTTTGTCTTCAAAATGAGCTATAAAATGATCTTGTATAATTTTCCTTTCAACAAATAATATTTTCCTGAAGGCAGGATTCTGTACCTTAAAATTTTTAAGTTATGTAGCGTGTAAAAGGTTATTAATTTTATAAGTTTTATTTTTTTTAGTTGAGAGCAAAGATGGGCGTTGGTTCTAGTTTTAATCATGACCCGTAGGGCTCTACTTACCAGCGCACTATGGTTTTTTTTTGGACTAAAAAGTGCACACAAAAATAATTCACTACAAGGACCCTTTTTTTAAAAAAAAAATCAAATGCAAAATTAAAGGTTATACATTGAGCTATCTGACAAGATGCCCGCTTTTTCTAGCATTTGATCCACAAATTAGGGACAGAGGTCGAAATCTCATAAATTTTTAAAAAACCGTTTTTCTGTTTAAAAATGTTAGTCGCATTAAACGCAGGGGTGATACATGAATAAATTTATATGCATTCAATGAAATCAAGCAAGAAAAAATTAATTCCTTATAAAAATGGGCGGTGCCACGCCCAAAAAACAAATTCCTGATATCTCCGAAACTATTAGACGCAGATAGATAAGACTCGGTATGTTTGTAAAAGGCACAGAGAGAAATTATATTTATTAGAAAAGTGGGCGGTGCCACGCCCCAAAAATATAAAACACACCATAACTTCGAAACTATTTGACCCATGTGGATGAAATTCGGTTTAAATACAAAAGTCATCAAGACAAATAATGTCTGCTGAAAAAATATGTGGCACCACGCCCACAGGCGATGCTACATGAATGAACTTGTTTCCTGTAGAACAGAGTTTCAATTAATAAGGATATGTTCATTGTTGGGTGTGGTACCGCCCTTTTTTTCAGCAAATATTATTTGACTCACTACTCTTTATATACATATGTGTATACCAAAATCCATTGCTGTAGCTCAAATAGTTTCGGAGATATGATAAGTTTTATATATGTAGGGCGTGGCACCGCCCACTTTTTTAGTGGATATTATTTCTCTCTGTGCCTGTTACAAGTATACCGAATCTTATCTTTCTGCGTCCAATAGTTTCGGAGATATAACGAATTTGTTTTTGGGGCGTGGCACCGCCCATTTTCACTTTGAGTTAATTTCATAAATTTATTCATATTTCACTCCTGCGTTTAATGCGACTAACATTTTTAAACAGAAAAACCGTTTTTTTCAAAATTTATGAGTTTTCGACCTCTGTCCCTAATTTGTGGATCAAATGCTGGAAAAAGCGGGCATCTTTTTACCTTTAATTTTGCATTTGATTTTTTGTAAAAAAATAGGGTCCTTGTAGTGAATTATTTTTGTGTGCACTTTTTAGTCCAAAAAAAAACCATAGTGCAGCGATGGGCTCGAGCTCTGAAATCGATTTTCATGCGAGCCCGTACCTAACCACAAAGCCCTTAATTTAGAGGCCCGTGAGGTTCCGTAAATCACACGAAGGTTTAGAAGCACGAACTTGGAAAGAATTCTGTTATTAAATAAAAATATGGAAAATTATGTCTATGTGAAGTGTTTAGAATGAAAATGGAGTAAGTTAAGTCAAACAAAAGAACTTATTAGATTTGTCCAAAAAGTTAGCAGGCAATGGTATCACCTTTGTTTTTTCTCGTTTGAAAAAAAAAAAAAAAATTTGCGGGCCCGGGCTTTTTTTCAAGTGCTTGTTTCGTGTTCATTGGTTGGGCCCGTTTCCTCTAGTTGAGCGTAAATATCATTTCGCAAGCTTGCAAAATACTACTATAAATTTTATTTATGAAGATTTTGGTTCTGCTTAAATCCGGGCCCTCCAAGAAACTCCGGGCCTGGGGGAATCCCCCCCTTACCCCCCCCCCCCCTCTCGTCAGGCCTGCTCTTCACTATACAGAAGGTTTTGCTTTTACATCAATTGTATTGCTGTTATTATTTTTGTTGTTGTTGTTGTTGTTGTTGTTGGTATTATTGTTGTTTTTGTAATGTTTCGCTAAATTTCATGAAAATTTCTTTGGTTTACTTTTTTGTTTTACTATAAAAAAAATGTTAATGCAAGAAATCAGGTACAAATTACATGTCAAATGAAAGGAAATAAATTGGGCTTTTATAATATGTTACTAAAACTATGCATAAATGAGGTGCCGCGACATAGTCCCAACGGACATAATCCCCATTCACGATTTATAAAATGGGGATTATGTCCGCAAGTGTTTCGGACATAATCCCCAGCAAAAACGGACATAGTCCCCATAACGATATTTTGCTATTGACAACAGCCGCAGCTCAGGATCTACAACTCCCAAAAATTCCTGATCAGTCTATAATATATCCAACACCTAGTTTGCTAGCCACAGTAATTTTACATAAGGGTTGGGGTAAGTGGATGGCCTGTGGCCGCAGCTCAGGATTTAGGACTCCCAAAAATCTAACACCGGCTTCGCGGCGGCCCTCGGCCGCGGATCAGTCTATAACATCCAACACTATATAAATTTTTTAAATGGATTATTGCGAAAATTTTGTTCAATCTTAATTAAATTTTTTTCGGACATAACCCCCATGACCAAAATGGGGATTATGACCGAAAAATGTTCGGACATAATCCCCATTTACGAAGTAGGGAGTATATCCGTTGGGACTATGTCCGGCAGCCCATTAATGATATAGTTTTTGGAAAAATAGTGCTTTAAAAAAAAAATGGTCAAAATATCTGAAAATTTGCAATATCTCTAAAACCACTCGGATTAAAATTTTTTGTAGGTAGATTTTGTAGCAAGTTAACATATCTTTCGTATGACACTAATATTATCAAAATCTTTCCAGGGGTTCCCAATTTATAATAATTTTTATAAAAGATATATCTCGATCTTCTGGTGGCTTTATCTCTGAAAGTAGGTCCGACAAGAACTTTCTGTTGTTATTATTGTTGTAATTTATTTCCAGAGCCCTACTTGGGCAAAAAGAAAAGAAAAGAAACAACAACAGTTTTAAAAGTAAAATTTTTCTAAGTTTTAATTTTCCATTGCTTTTATTTACAAAAAATTTTGTTAGTGAAAATGGAATAAATCATACAAAAGTATAACAAATTTTTAAATTTATTATAAATAAAATTGGAATAAGTCCATTCAGACCAAAAAACGCAATTGAGGCGTTGCGTGCAATAACGCCCCAAGTCGAAAAATGGCATTTCGAGATAATTCAATTTAAAGTTTTCAAATGCTGATAAAAAGAACAAACCATCATTTAAACCTTGAAAAACAAATTTATTCAATTAAACCTAATAAAATGAGTAAATAATTACTGCTAACACATAATACTAACGCATGTTGACAGAATTATCGAAGAAGGAAAAACTTAAATTGTAGGGCGTTTTTGCATAAATCCATTTGACTATCACTGGAGTAACGTTAGCATTTTGCTTGGGAAACCGGCAAAACGGTTCCGAATTTAATGATTTTTTTTTTTAAAATGAAGGGAATGAAATATACTTTCACCTTAATTATTTATAAATGTGCGTTTTTGTTTATTTCTTTAAAATTTTAATATTATAAAATGCACGCATACATTTGCATCTAAGTTTAGCACCTGGTAACGTTAGCATTTTGCTTGGGAAACCGGCAAAACTGTTCCGATTTTAATGATTTTTTTTTTTTAAATGAGGCGAATGAAATATACTTTCACCGTAATTATTTATAAATGTGCATTTTTGTTTATTTCTTTAAAATTTTAATTTTATAAAATGCATGCATACATTTGCATCTAAGTTTTGCACTTGGTATATATTTTTTTTGCAAACGGTTATAGAGATTTTAACGAAATTTGGTACAATGTTCTATATTAGTATACCATTAAGACTGGGATCAATTCTAACCCTGTAGATAATCATAGAAAGGCGTTGCAAATGCTTTAAAATTAGAATTTATTTGGCAATATTTCGCAAACGGTGGTTAAGTTTGGTAAACAAATGCTGATTATAAATAGCGTAAATGGGATGGGATGGCAAGAGTGTCACACCTACTTTTAAAGAATTGAATATTTTGATTCAATATTACACAAAAGCGGCGCAATGAATTTTAATGAATATTGAAATCAAAAAAAAAAATTTCGAATTCTTGTCTTTTTTTTATTCTTTCGACGATAACTTTTTTTAGATCAGAGATAGGAAAAGACAAAATTTGATAAAAAATAAGGAGATAAAGTTTGCTTTAAACTGCTTTATTGAAAATTTTCTTAAGCTAAAAATTTATCAAACATAGGAATTTTTTTACCCGGCCGGAAAAATGGATTTAATTCAAAAGAAAGGTGCCTTACGAAAAAAGTGTACAAGGCAGAAAATGCTTAGAATCGTCCAAAAAATATGTGTGAATTTTTTCAGAATTTTTTCGAACACTTTATAATTTTTCAAAATTTGGCTAAAAAAAAAAAAAAAATCACACGTACTCTTTAGACAATTCTAAGCATTTTTGCCATATAAAATTTTTTCGTTCAGCACCTTGGTTTTATGTAAAAACCGTTTTTCCTACCGCGAATTGATTTATGCAAAAACGCCCCAAGTCGCACTACGCCCTTCTTGCACGCAACTCTTTAAACAGTATATATATATTGCTCTACCATATTCTGTGATCGAAATTGGAAGTTGAAATTAAGTACACATATATTTGAGGACCCAAGCTTTTCAAAAAAGCGATGGGCGCAAAAACGCCCTAAGTCGACTTAGGGCGTTAATGCACGCAACGCCTCAATTATTTTCTATTACACTTGTAAAAATTTTTACAGCACAACAAAATTTGATTAATTTACAGTGGTAGACACTTAACACCAGTTTAATAACGCTTGCCAATATTTTTAAATTGAGTCGTACGCAAACACTTTAATATCTCAGTTTATGAAAAAGTTGACTTATTCCACTTTCAAAAAAACCTCTTCATATTGTAGTTATTTTAATATATGAATGGGTTTATTTGAAAGTGGAATAAGTCCAATTCCGGAAAAATTGAGTTTATGGTAGTTATAGCTAGCTATATATGTCCTCTTTTTATATTGAAAATTACATACTCGTTAAATCACGATTTCATCAAAAATTACTCAAAAGAACTTTTCATGAAAAGCATTTTTACAAAAATGATTTTTTTGAAAGTGGAATAAGTCCATTTTTTCATCTACTGCTATGCAGAAGATTTTGCTTTTAAATCAATTTAAAAATATTGGCAAGCGTTATTAAACCGGTGTTAAGTGTTTACCACTGTAAATTAATCAAATTTTGTTATGCTGTCAAAATTTTTACAAGTGTAATAGAAAATAGTTGAGTTTTTTTGGTCTGAATGGACTTATTCCACTTTCATTTATAATAAATTTTAAAATTTGTTATACTTTTGTATGACTTATTCCATTTTTACTCACAAAATATTTTGTAAATTAAAGCAAAGGAAAATTAAAACTTAGAAAAATTTTACATTAAAAACTGTTGTTGTTTCTTTTCTTTTCTTTTTGCTCAAGTAGGGCTCTGAAAATTAGTTACAACAATAACAAAAACAAAAAGTTCTTGTCGGACCTACTTTCGGAGATATAGCTATCGGAAGATTGAGATATATCTTTTATAAAAATTATTATAAGTTGGGAACCCCTGAAAGGATTTTAATAATATTAGTGTCATACGAAAGACATGTTAATTTGCTACAAAATTGACCTGCAAAAAATTTTAATCCGAGTCGTGGTTTTAGAGATATTGCAAATTTACAGAAATTTTTACCATTTTTTTTTTTTTTAATCCACTATTTTTCCAAAAACTGTATCATTAATGCATAATTTTTGTAACATATTATAAAAGCTCAATTTATGTATTACCTTCCATTTGACATGTAATTTGTACTTGATTTCTTGCACTACGTATTTTTTTATAGGAAAACACTTAACACCGGTTTAATAACGCTTGCCAATATTTTTAAATTGAGTCGTACGCAAACCCTTTAATATCTCAGTTTATGAAAAAGTGGACTTATTCCACTTTCAAAAAAACCCATTCATATGATATTTCCAAATGAAAAATTTCAGATATTGCCGTTTTTTTTTTTAATCATCTAGTACTAAGTATTCTATATAGCCAGGAACTGCAAATAACTTTTCCTACTTCGTCCTATTTGCAAATATTTTTTTTTTTTTAAGAAATGCTTAAAATGAAAAATTTGCATGAAATAAGAAAATCGTCCTAAATACCCGGTTTTTAGCAAAACAAATTTGAGATAATTTTTGAGCTCACCGACCCCAAATTACTTAAAGTACCAAATTTCATCGATATCCAACCACTCCTTCTATTTTTGACCATTGCTTGCATGGGCTCAACGCATTGTGGGGCGTGGTACCTCCCATATAAGCAAAATCATCAAAATGCTATACTGAAAACGTTTTTCGAGATAATCAAAGCAAATATCACTCAAACACTAAGAGCAGTAAAAACAAGCTCTGAGCAAAAACTAGGTTGATTCGGACAAGAGAGCGTGGCACTTCCCATATAAGTAAAGAGTTCAAAGTGCTGTACTGAAATTTTTTTTGCGATAATTCACTCAGTTTCACTCAGATAAACTCAGAAAAATTAGGCAAACTCGTACCGGACAAGAGGGCGTGGCTTCTCCCATATAAGCAAAATTATTAAATACTGCAGTGTATGGTACAAGTGTTTAATGTTTGGCCAGGCCACAGGTTACACCCTTACTAGTTTTTTCTTTGCCTAATAGACTCACTCGATCAATTATCCGGGGTTCTTTTAATTGATCAGTCGAATCAATAAAGCGGGCCACGTTTAATTGATTCCCCGCCTAATTAAACCGAAAATTTTGCATTTATCATCAAGTCAATTAAGCGGGGTCTACTGTATTAAATCGTTTTTTGGTCGAGCTCCTTTCACTAAGAGCGTCCCATACTTGATTACTTGCTGTTGGAACGCATCTGATTCTGTTGAAAGCACATACATATGGTTCAGAGATTTCAAAGTTAAAATATTTTTGCAGTAAAAAGTGTTAATTTTTTATTATTGCTTTTGCCGTTATTAGAAATAGGTTGAACGACACTAAAGTAACAACAACATAACTTGACAAGTCGTGAGAGTCAATTCATTCACAATCAGTCAACAAGTGCCAAAATTTCCATATATCACTTAATGACGGCGATAAGTGCTCATAAGCAACATTAATCCCAATATGTACATATGTATGTATGTACGGCGTACCCAAGGGCAAAAGAAGTGCTTCAAAAACCCTTCTGCAGTGCATCCTTTTCACCAATAAGCGCTTCCGCTCCGTAAGAACAATACTTTCTTTTTAACATTGCTTGTCATAGGATGTAAGTGAGCAAAAGCTTACCGCAGCCTTACCAAAAGAGTTTTTAAAGCGCTTATTTGTAATTCTGCGAAAAGAAAAAAAGGAAAAAGGATTTGAATCCACGACCGCCCGCGTGCTAGATATTTTTTCTTACATTTACCAACCCTTTAGACCGCTACACCAATGCCCGATGATATGTAGAGGTATTAATTTTGTATATTAAGCAAATGTTGTCCAAACAGAATTTGACATACAAATGCTCCTGCAGCATTACATAGAATCATTGTGCAACCAGTTTCAATTCAAGTAAGCAAAAGTAAATAAAAAAGAGAAAGAAAAATAGAAAAGTGAAATAAAAAAGGTTGAATAAAAAATATTTTAATAAAAAAAAAAATAAAGCAAAAAAGAAGTAAAAAAAAATCTCCCGGGTTATGTTCGAACTCACGTTCTTCTTACTGCAGCCTTACACAGAGCCAAAACAACCACATAAAATAGAACAAAAATAAAAAGATATCTCTATGCTTTTCATCCAAGAAGAAAGTCACATCAAAACCATAGAGAAAATCTTTTTAAAATTTCTGTAAACTCGTAATATTAAGAAGAAATCTTATCATTTTGAATACGATTTCTTCTTGAAACGATGTTTTCATACTATTAAAAATTATGTGAAATTCAACTAAAATTTATGAGGAATCTTCTTGAAAAAGGATGAGATTTCTTCTTAATATTATAAGGTTTTCATAGAAAAGGTTTACAGATATTTTAAGAAGATTTCTCTATGGTTTTGATGTGACTTTCTTCTTGGATGAAAAGCATAGAGATATCTTTTTATTTTTGTTCTATTTTATGTGGTTGTTTTGGCTCTTTATATATTGTAAAGAAAACTCAATCTAAAATGGTTTTACAGTTAATTTTATTGAAAAGAAGAAGAAACATTAAACAAATGTTAAGCAGTACAATAATTTTGAACAATTGGTAAAATCGCACCGTACCTAATTCCAGTATCTTTTTCGACGAGTCCATTGTTTAACGTGTAGAAATGATTAGGAGGTCCATCTAATGAAATGAAGTTAATAATTGCACATTTTTAACTAGCATTACAAAACTAGTTGTCCTTTTACAGTGAACTTAAGCATAGTCGACAAATCGCTGCCACAAGGCTTAAGCGAGAACTCCGTAGAGGGACGGGAAATACCTTTAACTGAGGATCTGGAGCAATTGACATTGCTTATATTATTTGAAATGTTTTCTAGTATTTCTAACACTTCACGGGTTGATGGTGGCGATATTGTCCCTTGGTCACATATTAAGGGCTTGTTCTGCAAGAACAAATTGACGGTTAAGACGATTCACCTAAATATAACAAAATAACTTACCCTGTCCTTTCGCCACTGCCGCAATCCGGCTTTGAACTTTATTTCTTCACCAAAAAACCCAGAGCCATATATATAACCAAAAAATTTTTCCACATCTTCCATTTCTATTTTTTCTAGGACATCGATGGAGTTCACTCCGTAAACTTTAAACACTAAACAAGCTGAGCCACTTAAGCCCCAGGAATGAAAAATTTCTTGAGTTTCCAGAAGCTCACTTTCATTCCATTCTATAGACGGTACAGTTAGTATATCATCAACATTTTCATTGTTGGTGCTTCCACTTGGAAAATTTTTAAAATTATCCATTTCGCAAACAATCACAATCACTTTTGCAAAAAAAAAAAATTATTTATATTTTTAACACAGTACAAACGAAAAGACACACAATTTGTTTAGCTGAAAAATTCAATTTATGAGAAACCTCATAATTTTAAAAACAATGTCTCTTAGATTTTATTAGAGTATCTTTTTAATTTTAAGTGACAAACTTTTTTGTGCAGAAATCTATTTATACGCTTTCCTTCTTAAAACTAGAAATCAATAAGTTGCTCACATAACTTACATCATTTTATGTTGTATTCTATACAAAAATAATGTGAAAATCTTTTTGAATTTATAAGAAGATTTTCTTAGTGAAGTCATAGCGATTTCTCTATGGAATATTCATATTGATTACTACTTTTAATGTGAATTCATAGTAAAATAGCTCAATACGACAATCTTCTTGTTTTTAGGGGTCACTTTTTGCTCTGTGTATAAAAAATCATTGTGATAGTGCTTCTAAATTTCTATGGGAACAAGCACTTTTGAAGTGCTTGGATCAGAAGCGCTAGAAATTTTTACTCTTGGGTACGTACTCGCATATATGTACAAATATACACGTCAAACGAGCAACAGTTTCCACACACCTATAACTAAGTGAAGGCGTCATACAACAACATAAATGTCAGGCGCCAGGTTGAGTTCGGTTCCAAACTTGGTTTCTTTGTTTTATTTTTTAAAGCTTTTTCGCCTATACAAGTAGTGCTCGTAATGAAAGCGAAAGTTTTTCTTCTCTGACATTTATTGCGATTGTCCGAAGGGAGGTTGAATGGAGGTTTCGCATTTTAAATGTTTATTAATGAACAATTGTTTTTAAGACGTTTACTATTTATTAACTTATTGCTAATGTATAAGATAATTTTTGTTGTTATATTTTTGAGGCTTTTAATTTATTATGATTTGAGTTGAGCAACCAATCGCAAATTATTTCATTGCGGTTGGAGGCTATTTCCTATCCGTAAGGTGAATTTTTTGCTATTTGTTGACTTTTATGGTTGATCATTTCGTCTCAAACACTTTCGAGTTGTTTTTGTTTTGAAGTGTTTATCACTTGATTTTAAAACTTCTGGTTTGTATTTGCAGATCTTGCGGAAAGTGGGCGTTATCATTTATACGGCATTGGATTATAACCTGCAAGAAGATGAGCAATGCCAAATGTCTCAGGAGTTGGAGGAACTGATTACTTATATGACGGCCGATGGTAAGTACTCATTTCATTTCATTGTAATACTATGACAAGCTTGACACGGTAAAATTGTGTAAATCAAGTCATTTTTGTCATATTTGCTAAAAAGTTTTACATAAATGATTAATGGTAAATAATATTTTATATTATCGGCTATGTTGTTTTGCTACAACGCCAATTTTACATTTTTGGAAAATCGCATTTTTAAGTTTATGAATTCCCATCTCATTTTGGCGTTTACTAGAGTAGAACGGGGTAATGTCGTGCAGGGGGTAATGTCGTGCACTGGCTGTTTTAGTCCAAAGAATTAAATGATTTAGCAACTGTTTGTAAGGTAGGGACCTGCTGACCTACTGAGCTTATTCATATAATACTAGCAATTTTCACCAGTTTGTCTCTACAGAGTAACCTTTTTTTCAAAACGCACGCTTTCGGGACGATAAAAGTGTTTTTTCATAGGGTCAGAAAAATAATTTTCCTTGCGGGAAAATATACCAGGTAAGTGTTTTCTGAAACGAAATATCCTGCCAAAGAAAATAAGTATTTGGTTTTCGAAAAAAATTTGGGCTTCACCGAGTTATCGAAGTTGACCTTTAAAGCGACCATTGGGGTAATGTCGTGCACATTCACTTACACAAACACAATTTCTCGCTACACAATTTTTGTAACACATGGATGTAACCAATGAAATTATCTTTCGATCGGATGCTTACTCGTTGCATTCGCTTGAGATGTACGTCTTTATGAGCATGTCAAAGTTGAGTGCACGACATTGCCCCGTTCTACTCTACACAACATATTATGTACTTCACACTTGTATACTAATGAATAAATACATGATAATGCCAAATCTCCTCTAATAGAACCACTACCTATCATTTCTCACACATTTTGGTACCTTTACTATACTCGGAAAAACAATGCACGACATTACCCCACAAATTTTGAGGGGGGTAATGTCGTGCACATTTGTTTTTCTTCACTTACACAAACACAATTTCTCACTACACAAATGTTGTTACACATGGATGTAACCAACGAAATTATCTTTCGATCGGATGCTTACTCGTCGCATTCGCTTGAGATGCACGGCTTTACGAGCATGTCAAAGTTGAGTGCACGACATTGCCCCGTTCTACTCTACAAAATAATACTTAGCTGACGATATACCCGTATGAAATTAACTTTAGCTCAAGCTGAATTTTTGTGCCTGTAATAGGAAATGAGATAATTCAAAAAGTGAACAAATATCACTATCAATAAACTTTAGTAATATTTACATATGTTTATTTACAAACTTTTTAAATTTTTAATTTTGAATGCAAAATATTGTCAAAGTTTGTTATTATTTAAGCAGTTTTTACAAGTAAACGAGATTTTCGAGGAGTTACAACTTTTTGTAATGAAGAATTTTTCAGAAATTAGAAAAAAAAAAATTTAAAAAACAAACAGGAGACGAGCTCGCAAGGGAATAAATGTGTACACTGTACATCTTCTAATTCGAATCCCAGAAGAATCTTCTTAAATGTTCGAAAGTAATAGATGGAAAACTCCTATACTCCTTTGATAACAATTGAATCGATGATTGTTAAAACCCTACATGTTATAGAATGGTTTATATTCAGGAGACACAAAAAACCGCGTATTTACATAAAAAAAAAAATTTAAAAGTTGAAACTATTGATTATAATAGTAGAGTAAGGGAGGGAAATATGGACCACACGGGTATTTCCCACTGCATACATAGGATTTACCGTTATTCATGTTCAAACTTAGCGCTAATACCTTAAGCTTATAATAGGGCGATTTTAGCGTTCGGTGAAGTCGGATGTTTCTGTAAAGTTGATTTTTCTAAAAAAAAAGATCAGTGATAATTTTTTTCTAGTGAGTATATTTCATTATTTCACTTTAAAGACATCGCGTTTTTAAATAAATGGTTAATTATATAAAGTCAGTGAATACCATTTATAATTTATTATCACAAATAAGTTCATTAACCAAAAGAGTTTTTGATAAAAAACCATTTATTTCACCAACACGTGCTGTGGGTAATATGGACCACCAGAGAAAAAAGCCTCAAAACCAAATGTATTTATCATCTTTTTCAGATAGGGAATCTAGTTGCAGTTTTCATGACGAGTCTGATGGTCATTATATGTAATTCGTTAACTACAAAGGAAAAAAATGATAAAAAATGCATATAATGTAATACCCTTTAGTCAGAAGATCGACGTGGCGAATTTTGGGTTGAATGTGTAATCTGACGTTCATGGAGTCATGAAAAATGTGCCGAATGTGGAAGTGACATTTTTTGTGCAACTTCTGTACCAAATGAACTATATGGTCCATATTACACTACACTTTTTTTTATCTTCATTTTGAGTATTTTCAGTTTTTTCATTTTTTTTTCTTTATCCTGATGAGGTATTTATCTAAAAGTGAAACGGAATAAAGGTAAATTGTTTCCTTTACTGAATGACATACATTTAATTGTTTTGTTTTATGCATTTTTGGTTTTATTTAAAAAAGAAAGATGGGTGGTCCATATTTCCCTCCCTTACCCTAATAATAGAGAACGATTTTTTTATTATGAAAATTAATGTGGGGACGAAAAATATGCAAAACCCCAAATTCCAAAAAAAAATAAACATGTGGAGTTTAAACAATCATCGATTCAATTATTCTATATGCCTCAACGTCGTAAATAGGAATTTAAATATGTATTAGTTACGCTGCTGAGTGTAACGCTTTGTAACGAATTGGTTCCTTCAAGTTTTTCACATTTTCTTTTCACGCCTTTTTCAACAGCTATAGTTCTTCCAACTTAAATTAAACTTGTACTCTCAATTCAAACGAAATGTTCCATGGTGGAGTTCTCCAAATTTCAACATTTACGTTTCATCTTTTATTAGCGAAGTTGATTCGCGTTTTTTCAGAAATCAACAATAATGGTGAAAATTAGAGATTTTTTCTGGTTTCTGAAAAAACGCGAACCAACTTTGCTAATTTGACACTATATTCGGGTTCAGCGACCCCGAAAACATAAAGTTCAGGTGGTCTGATCTTTCGCGCAGGGTACTTTTTTTTTTTTGTTGGCCTGTGTTATTTATCGGAAAAATAAACAGGTACAATAAACTGGGTCGATTTTTTATGAAGCAAAAAAATTGTATGATGTTTAAAATGCTTAGAAACGTACAAAGAACACGTGTGAATTTTTTTAGAGTTTATGGAAATTTTTTTTTTTTTTCTTTGACCAATTTTTGAGAAGTTAAAAAAGGTCTGAAAAAATTTATAAAATACTTTGATACTTTGAACGATTTTAAGCCTTATACATTTTATTCGTAAAAGCCTTCCTTTTGAGTAAACGAATGCTTTTCCGACTACGTAATTGAAAAACATAAAAAAATGGACTTTTGGAACCGGATATTATCTATACTACCTGCACAAAAAATGTTGAATTTTTTAACGCAGCATTTTTTGCAAAAACAAAGGGGGTTATCGTGAATCAAGATTCCCGGGGAATTTTCTTAAACTGCAATAGAGAATGCACAGCAGTCTGCGAAAATTCCCAGGGAATCTCGATTCACGATAACCCCCATAGTCTTTAGTTTTAAGCAGCTTTGGGTATCCCTTCTGAGAAGAAAAAAAAGTTATGAGCAAAAACATTTTTTTGTACCTGTTTATTTTTTCGATAAAAAACGAATAGTCCTACTTCAGTGAAACCTTAATAACTTTCTAAAATATTATCCGATTTTACTTTCAAATTGTTTACAATTAAATAAATAAATAGTATAGTAAAGATAGTATAAACTATTGTCCAAAAAATCGTGTTTTATTTGGCTTTAATATGAAAAGTTGTAAAAACTACTGTAAAAATGAATGAATATGATATATTTGTAACTCTAAAGCTAGAGCTAGATTATAAATATGTTAAAATTAAAATCCTAGCTGCTCGTATTTGCAAGTTATGCACATTTTTGTGTTTATGGTATGCACCATATAAAATTAAAAAAATGAAGAAAAAAAAACAGAACAAACAAATATAAAAATAGTTACATTTAATGTATTTTGCAATGCTGGATCTGAATCCGGCCTTAAAATTGCTGTATCTCGTACGGTTTTTGAGATATCTTAGCTTAAACATGGCAAAAAGACCGTTTTTGCTATATTTTGACGCTATATAGCTTGAACACGGAACACTTATATGTACAATCCGATACAAGAACTCAAATCTCAAAACTCTTTCTTTAAAACCTAATTTAAATTACGTTGATATCTTCATTTTTCTCGGAGATATCCTAACCTAAAATGTTGGAAAAGTGCAAAAAACATGTTTTTTCATTATTTCAGTCTACGATATTTCGGAGAAACATAAAGCTATTGACATAATTTAAATGAAGTTTTAAAGAATAAAGATTAGAGTATTGGGTAATTGTATCGGATTCTACGTGTAAATGTTCTATGTTCTAGTAATATAGCTTCAAAATATAGCAAAAACGTTTAACCTAAGATATCTCAAAAACCGTATGAGATACAGCAATTTTAAGGCCGGATTCGGATTCAGCACTGCAAAATACATTAAACGTAACTATTTTTATATTTGTTTGTTCTGTTTTTTTTTTCTTCATTTTTTTAATTTTATATGGTTTTCATGCAAGTGCATACCATGAACACAAAAATGTGCATAACTTGCCAAGACGAGCAGCTAGGATTTTAATTTTAACATATTTATAATTTAAAAACAATATAGAAACTTTCTGCATTAGCCTATTTTGGATCAATTTTAGCTCCACTTTCCCCCTTTTCAAGCTCACCGTGTGCACGCTCTTAAAAATAACTGAGTGGGGAAGGGTGTGGCACCTTCCATATACGCAAATACTTAAAGACGTTTACAAGGAGTGCTTCCTTCGATAATGTAACTAAATACATATTACAAATATACTTGGACATATGTACTTTAAAACGCAAACCTGTGGTGTAAAATATTTTATTTTCGGTCACGCCAAAAATATCAATCTTACTTACTCTTAAATTTAGTTTTAAGCTAAAATTTAAAGCTCTTTGAATACAATAGACAACAATTTTTTTTTTAAATTTTTTAGACTGCTCGGATGATGATTGTATAGACGAAGGCATTGACGAGGGCTATAAACGTTGGGATGATGAAAATGATGATGACAAATGTAATGAAACCAAAGATTTGGACTATGTTCTGAAAGTAAGTACTCAAATGGCAGGTAGTTAATCCGTCGAATAAATTGGCTTAAGCTGCGTTTTTAGCATTTTTACTTTAATTCATGAATACATGTCTATCGCAAATTTGTCCGAGAAAATGTAAGTAAAGGTATGCTACTATCGAATAGAGCTGGGTACGGGCCTCAAAAATTAGACACGAACACGAAACAAGCACTTGAAAAGAAGTCTGGGCACTCACGAATAAATCAATAAGGCGATTCCTGAAAACGTGTAAAAGCCTCGAAAATCTCGTAAACTCGTAAAACTGTCAAATTTCGTATTGATTTTGACAACTTTTACGAGTTTTCGAGGCTTTTACGCGTTTTCAGGAATCCCCTCAATGATTTTCATTTGTTGGAAAAACAAACATTCTTATATAATAAGATGATTTGTTTGACTTGACTTACTCCAGCCTCATATTTATACAAAATTTTACATACATATTTTTATGTAAGGAAAAAATTGTTTGCAACTTTATCCTTCCAATCTTCCCGTAACTTACTGGCTTTTACGGGCTTGTAGGGACCCGCACGAAGCCCGCTTTTCAAGGCCCGATCCCGTAGCTAAAGAGTGAAGGCCCGCGAGCCACGAAAGAAAACACGGCCCGTGCCCAGCTCTACTATCGAAACAATATTAGAAAATCTCTCAAACTAAAATCTTGTATATTGATGTACTTTAACTTGAACTTTTTGAATGCATGATTTGTTTTGATTCAGTTTTGTAATTCCACAAAGCAAGAAAATTTAATATCAGATTTGCGACTATGTACTACAGTACGATGTAGTACAGTACGATGACCTAGAAAAAATTGCGCACAATTGCAATTTTTTTTGTTTAATATTTTTAGGACCACTATAGAGGCCTAAAAACAAAATGGTGACCTCGTCCCCCCTGAACTTCAGCCGCCATCTTGAAATATATTTGATACGATTTATGTTGTTTCCTATTAGTCGCACAGAAAAAAAAATATATGTATGAAGCACTCCACGCCAAGTGTACCAAAAAAAAAATTTTTTTCTCCGATTTCGCTCAAATTTGGCAATATGGTAGATCCGGTGTGCAATAACAACAATCCGGGAGGATTTGGTCCTAATATATACACGAATATTAAAATATTTTGCATAGTTGTTTTTTGGTCTTAAATCGAAATTGTGAACTTAATAAAATTGAAAATAAAACTAAGACGTTTTGACTAATGATTTTGAATGGAAAAGTTAATTTTTTTAGGGTTGCCACCTGTTTTTTTAATAAAATCAAAATTTTCCATCAATAAATTGCAAAAATCATCATTTTCTCTCTATAAATTGACATCTTGGGTCCAAAAACGACGAAACAAAAATATAGGGTTGCCATAACAGGGTTGCCAGACGTTTTTTTGCAAAATTGCATTTCTTTGTCAACTTTCTTTATTGAAAGTTATAGAATCGACCCAAAAACCCATAGTAAATTTTTTGGGGTTGCCACCTGGTTTTTTTTATGAAATCAAAATTTTCTTGCAATAAATTGTTAATATCATAATTGTTTTTTCTATAAATTGACATCTTGGGTCCGAAAAAAATAAAAAAAGTTAACAGCGAAATGCGATTTTGCAAAAAAAGTCAGGCAACCCTAGTATGGCAATCCTAAATTTTTCTTTCGTTGTTTTTGGACCGAAGTTGTCAATTTATAGAGAGAAAATTATGATTTTAGCAATTTATTGAAAGAAAATTTTGATTTTATTAAAAAATCCAGGTGGCAACCCCAAAAAATTTACTATAACTTTCAATAAAGAAAGTTGAAAAAGAAATGCAATTTTCCAAAAAAACATCTGGCAACCCTAATATGACAACCCTAAATTTTTGTTTCGTCGTTTTTGGACCCAAGATGTCAATTTATAGGAAAATGATGATTTTAGCAATTTATTGATGGAAAATTTTGATTTTATTAAAAAAAAAAAACAGGTGGCAACCCTAAAAAAATTTGTTGGATTTTTTAAAAGTTTATCTAAGCGGTTAAAGGAAACTTAATTTTTTTTTTTAAATGTATGGTTTTAGCAAATAAAACATGTGGCAATCCTGAAAGTTGTCGAAGTTCAAACAGCCGAGTTAAACAAAATCATTTTACAAAGCTTCCTAGTTTTTATTTAAAACTTTTTTAAACTTTGCTTGTTTTTGTTAGCGCTACAAATTATGTTATCAGCACTTTTTGAAAAATCGACACCCAGTGGGTGCAAATGGAAAAAACTGATTTATTGTAACTTTGGCGGCCTCTACCACTCAAAATATCAACTTATGGGTATCGCGTACCAGGTAAAAAAAAAAACCTAGAATTTTATTGCCCGTAACTTTTGTTCAAAAATTTTTCTGTTTGACCAACAGGAAACGAGATAAATTGAATCAAACATATATCAAGATATCGGCTAATGCGCACGGGTAGGGAGGTCACCTTTTTGACGTTAAGCTTTTTTAGTGGTCTTAAAAACATTAAGCAAAAAAAATTGCAGGGCGCAATTTTTTCTAGGTCATCGTACAATTTGACTACTAGTAATAAAAATCCAAAAACATTGACGCCTTGATAATTGAAGTTAATAAAATAAAGCAGTATAGGAGATAGAAGACCATAAAAACCTACTACATTAATCATGTTATTAGAACCAAAATCGGCTCAGTACTTTAAGGGCTCTGCTGGAGTAAAAGAATACGGAAGGCTTCTTTAAAGTGTGTAGACTTAGTAATCTGTAAAGAGAAAAATAATAATTTCCTTGACTTTTGAATTAGTAATTTTCTTTAAACTTTGTGTTTAACCAGCGAAAGGTTTTGTCATTTCGAAATGTTGATCATGCATATTCTTTGTTTATTTTTGTTTTATTTCATAGATTGTTTTAACTAAGTAACTTTCTGGATAATATAGAAACATGAGTTTATCTAATGAGCAACATAAAAAATTGTATTGAAATTGTAACCGCAACTATTTTACGGCACAGGCCCCATACCAGCAAATACAACAAGCGTGTATGCAAATGATCTTAAATAACTATAAACAAGGTTACATAATAGGTAGCATCAATGTGAAGTGAAAACTATTTCATGAGCGTTAAGAATTCTAACAGTTCGTTTTTCATCTTGAACTCAAGTGTAAGACATGGGGTAAAAAACGATTATTTAACACCAACATGCAAACTGATCTCAACTGATCATTGTGATCGCATCGTCTGTATCTGATAACAACATTTTCATATTTGTGGCAGTTGTTGTTGGAGCGTATTGCCAATGTTACTCGTATATGTACCACATCGAAGAGAAACGCGCTTGAGCGAAACTCTTACAAGTTTTATCAATATGTGCGCAGTTAAAAACAGCACCGTGATATAAATGAATTACGAGTGTTATTTGTCGTAAATATAAAAATGGCATTTTCTTAACGCTTTGGTGTGCATTTTCACGCTTGCGGGAACGAGCTGCATTCTGGGTACAGAATAATATGTCATTAAATTTTAGATTTTTTGTATTTCTTAACGCGGGAGTAATTTATTTATTTAATTTTTTTTTTAATTTTTTTAGGCTTGCAGTAACCATGTGAAACCAACTGTACCTGATGATCACTATAAGGCGGTATGCCGCGCTTTGGTGACTGAAACAATTGAATTACGAATATTTTTGCAACAAGTCTTAAATGATGGTAAGTAGAACGGCGCTTAGGCTTTGAACTTACCCAGAATTTAATACTGAATTACTGTGACTAGCGCACCATAAGATTGTAAGTCTTGAGCCACACCTAAAGGTCTTGTTACTTCCTTAGACTTTGATGATGAACTTTAAATAATTATTCCAATTGGGTGACTACTAAATTGAAACCATTTGTTTTTTTTCGATTCAGATACTGAAAATCTACGCCTAAAAGCCGATTCCCAAACGTCAAAGCAGGAACTTGCGAAGCTGGGATTTAATGATTGGGTAAGGAGCTAATTAATATTATATTGAACATTTGATACATTATCGTTAAAGTATTTGTATGAATAAGAATGAATAAGTAGTCTTAAGTTATTTACTAACATCGATTCGTTCACTGGAGTGGAACCATTATATATATTAGAAAAAGTAACGTGTCAAACATGAAGGCTTTCAGTATAATTTATTTGTCGATCAATAAAGTTTGTTCCAGGAAAAAAAAAATTATTTTTTAAGTGATGGAGAGGAAAACGGAAATTTTCTGGACTAAATTAGTAAGCAATCTGTTTATTAATTTAATATTATTTATTTTAAAATTATTGACATTTTGAAAATTAAAATTAAAAAAATGGTGAATTTTGTTTGAGGATAGGACCCTATTGACGACCATCCATCATGACCTTGCATTAAACGGCCACCCCAATCAATATGTAGATGTTTCTCAAAACAATAAACAATGATTATTTTCTCTCCACAAATATTGTTCTCATTTACCTTTGATCAGCTGTCAATCAAGAGAACAAACACTAATATTCATTAATGCAATAACACCTGTGGAAATGCATCTGTATTTGTGTTTGAATTTTTTTAAACAAAAGACCAAGCAAATTATAAAATTGAAAATTAATTTTTATACGTTCCACTTCCATAGTAAAAAAAACAAAGAATATGTAAATCCTGTAATAAAAATCAGAGGTTTTTTTAGAGTGACATTTTTTAATCTTTTGTCTATTGTCTTTGTTATTGCGCAACATGTCACGTGGTAATCTTGCAACTTATTTGTTCTTATTTTTTTTTTTTTTTTTTTTTGCAGTAAACTCGAATCTTTGCTGAGCCATACTCTTTGTATGTGAAACATTTTACTTATCTTAACTTCAGTACTAATTTTCAGTTTTTTGCATAAGAGACGACAGACAATACTTTTTTTGCGAACTTTCATAGAAATAACTACGATTCCACACCCAATAAAACATTTCTCCTATGATTTAACTTCTAATCAGTATTTGCGATAACGCGACTATTTTTTTTAAATTGCAGTTGTGAACTCTTATCGGTGAATTTTACTATAAACATGTGTACATTAGACTAGACCCTATTTCCCAAAATGATTGAAATGATAAAGTATTTACTTGGTGAAATATTTTTTCCTGACTTACAAATTCTAACTTTATACTTAAAATACCGTTCCTCAGAACCTGGTCCATAAAAGCAATATTTTAAGGGTTTCAGTTATGTACATTAGACTGATACAAAAAAAAAAAAAAAAAAAAAAAAAAACATTTTTGGAGATTCCACGATTACCCAGAAAAATCTGAAAGAGCTTAGAATTTATTAATTTTTATTTATTTTTTTTTTTTTTTTTTTTTTTTTGATGCGGTTAATTATGAGGATCTCAAAAATGCTCGGAATTAGTCGAGAGATATATCACATTTGAAACTCTATTTCGACACTAATGGTAGCTATAGTATTAGTTCATTCTTTCCATAGAAAATAATTATTTTTTTTTTAATTTAAATTACACAAAAAAAATTTAATTTTGGAATGTTCGAAAATTATGGGGAGTTGTGAGACGTATCAGAATGCGTGTTTACTTTATGAATTCTAGCTTAAAAGTGAGGTTACATTGAGAAACAATTTTGACACTTTTAACCGAAAGTCAAACTCCCCAATGTCCCCTACAAAATACATATCTGATCAAAATACCTAATTGAAATTTTGACTTTCGTCTAAAATCGTCATCAACTTTTGTAAATTTGTATATGATTTCTGTTTCGTAACAACAGAAAAACATCTTAAAAAGATTATTATTTTGAAATTGTAGACAAAGGGATTTTCTACGCCTACATCAAGCGATGCCTCACTTTCTAGCGCTTTTATACGCGTAAATGTTACATAGCGCATACATTATGCAAATTCACACATACTTGTACATACATATAACAACCATCACAACAAAACAACAGTAACAAAAAGACCAAATAATGACACTCATATTTAATCGAGGCAAACAACCACACATAAACTAAAGATCCAATTTTTATGACAAATACTTTTTAAGATACAATTTGATTTGACGCGATTTTCCACTGCTGTAACTGATGCTGCTGAACAATGGAATGCATCCGAATGCATTTGTTTTGTCAAAATTCGATAACTACGCTGGTGCAGCGTTTCACAAAACAAAATGCTACATCTTAAGCAAAGAAAAAATATCTGAAATTGAAGCAAGAAAACCTTTTTCGCGTTGACAAAATTGAAATGCCACTGCAGTGACATTAAGACTGGCTTTCTTGAAATGGACCTACTAAATTCAATGATGCAATGTACTTTTCGGAGATTGAATGTAAACATTATGTACCTATATATGTACTTATATAATAAAAAATACTCGCTGCTCTTCTGTTACGACTATACAATGAATGTGTACATTTTAAAAAGTTTGATTTTTAGCAGTTTGTAGACTAGTTTCCTTACGAAAATATCGAAATCGCTTTATTGTACTTAAGTACTAGTAACTAGAGCTCTAAAGGTACTGGATAGCAATCCGCTACACTTGCGTATTGTTCACAACTCGAACGCACTTAAAAAAGCACAATTTAGCTAAAAAATCCATCACTAACTTTAACTAACACGCAAGAGCATAGCTGCCGTCGAAAACCACAATTGATGACAGCAGTTGTAACTCTAACAATCTATGCTCCACTCATAATGACAACAGCGACAAATGAAACTGTGATGATCGGATTGAAGTTAGACAAAAGTTAACTTAAACTTTGACAATCCGTATATGACGTAGTTACAGCAAAAAAGCAACAACTGCAATCCGCTGAGTCGCAAACAATTTAATTTGATTAACGAATTGAGATTTAATCCTTTGTTAGCTTTGGCACAAAAAAACATAACCTCACGCATTTATGTTTTGTTGCGCCAGATTTTTTGTTTTTGGACTTGCCGCGTTAGTACTCATACCAGTGCTTAAAACAAGGATAAGTCAAGCTCAAAATCGTGAATCAAAATTTAATTTTTTGAATCAAGAAATCCACCGTGAATCGAAAATTTTCAATAAAAAAAAAAATTTGGTGCAAATAGCTAAATGATGTAGGGGAGACTGGGGCACATTTGACACTAAATTTTCAAGGACCTGTATCTTTGAAAATAATTGCACGATCTTAATACTCTTTACTGCTTCTGAAACATTGATTATTTAGGATTAAAACAAAGAAAAAAAAATTTTTTTAGAAACTGCATTAAGAGTCTTTTTTTAAACTTTTTCAAAAAAGTTATTTTGTCAAATGTGCCCCTGGTACGGGGCACATTTGACACACACAAAAATAGCACAAAAACATTAAACAAAACATTAATACATATATTTTTTTCATACAAATACAAATAATAAGTATGTATGTATTAACGAAGACTTATTATTATTATTATTTATATAAAGGTGTGAGAAGTCGATGTCAAATACGTATTTAGTGCATGAACGTGAAGTTGAGGCTGGATTTGTTGAAGTTGGTAGCTTAAACTCAATTGACCTCCTCAAAGTCCACTTCCGGTTTAATAAAAACCCAATTTAATTTAAAATACACAAACACATATGTATGGCTGAATGTCAAATGTGCCCCATCGGCAAAAGTCAAATGTGCCCCAAAATCTCTTGAAGAATTAAAAATATTTTAAAATTTAAACTAAAGGGTGTTTTTTTTTAGATGTTTGTTTTTCGAATAGAGATAAAACTGGCATTTTGTGGTCAAATCTGGCAACTCTAATGTCATTTATGTTCAGTTTGGTTTGCCATTTCATCATGAACAGGTTGACAAAAGAACAACGCTTGCAAATCGTGCAAATTTATTTCGAAAATAATGGTTCAGTTCGCGAAGTTTACCGCAAGCTCCGTCCATTTTATGGTCGACATAATCGTCCATCAGAGCAATTAATTCGGTTAACCATGGATCGCTTTCGCACTACGTTTACTCTATGTGATAATACGCATCCGCAGGGACGTCGAACAGTGCGCACCGAGGAAACAATTGCCGCTGTAGAGCAAAATGTTGAAGAGGACCCGAATGAATCGATTCGCCACCGTGCACAGCAATTGGAGCTTTGTCCATCAACTTTATGGAAGATTTTACGCAAAGATCTTGGCTTGCGACCTTACAAGATCCAGCTTGTGCAAGAATTAAAGCCGCGAGACCATGCAATGCGTCGTGATTTTGGTGTATGAGCCGAAAATGAGATTGATCTCGATGCTGATTTTCATCGCAAAATTTTGTTCAGTGATGAGGCTCATTTTTGGTTGAATGGCTACGTCAACAAGCAAAATTGCCGCATTTGGAGTGAAGAGAATCCACATGAGACCCTTGAGACGCCATTATATCCACAAAAACTGACTGTTTGGTGTGCTCTATGGGCTGGTGGAGTCATTGGGCCATACTTCTTCCGAAATAATGCTGGAGAGTCAGTTACCGTTAATGGAGACCGGTATAGAGCCATGATAACCGACTATTTTGTTCCCGAATTGGATGGCATGAATGTGGATGAGTTGTGGTTCCAACAAGACGGCGCTACATGCCACACAGCGCACGTCACAATCGATTTATTGAAGGAAACATTCGATGAGCGCATAATTTCGCGGAATGGACCTGTCAATTGGCCACCAAGATCGTGTGATTTGACACCATTGGATTATTTTCTTTGGGGATATGTGAAGTCGCTCGTCTACGCCAACAAACCAGAAACGTTAGGGGACTTGGAAGCCAACATTCGTGGCGTTATTGCCGACATACGGCCCCATATGCTCGAAAAAGTGGTTGAAAATTGGACCTGTAGAATTGGCTTTATTCGAGCCAGCCGCGGCGGCCACATGCCCGAAATCATATTAAAACATTAATGGCATAAAATTATCCTTCCAATAAAGCCAAATTGATGGACATTAAAACGATTTTCTTGTGTTTTATTTCAATTCGAAGTTCTATACCTCTAAAAAAAACACCCTTTATTTGACCTTGATAAAAACCACTTTTATTCTATTAATTATAAAGGTTAGTGCTACCAAATTTGCATACTTACTTTTAAAAAACAATACAACTTTATTTGCAAAACCATTGGAACAAGATGGCGAAAATTACAAAAAAAAAAACACAAAAAGTTAAAAAAGCGTATTAGAGCGGGAGGAGTTGAAAGAGAACTGCCAAAGTTCATTACGTTGCTTTCACTCTAATAAGTTATGATTCTGCATTTCAGGTTTTTGGTTCGAAAGGCGTTTTCACACCGAAAATGGCAAAGTCAAATGTGCCCCGGTGTCAAATATACCCCAGCTTACCCTAAGTTTAGTTTACTAAAATTGTTAAAATTTAAATCATTGTAATTATGTTCTTTCCAGTGTTATGTAAATAAAGCCTCCCCTGATGAAGCGAGGAACTTCTCGCGAAACGTTGGGATAAATTTAAATATACTTTCCTTTGACTTGAGCCCATTTTCAAAACACAACAAAAAATTTATTCCTTCATCTTCATTTTACCGACAATTGAGGAGTGGCCGTACCAAAGGGCCTAAGTACCATTTCAAAAGTAATGCCATAATTTGTATGTGCTTTATAGTCGGTTATTTGACTGTTATAATTTTTTCAACATAATGACATGAATTCCGAACTATCAAGTAAATTTTTAGTGAAAAAAGAAAACAATTTCTAACAAAATGCCACCCGTTTACCATAATGACACCACTTTTGCTTCGAAATGGTACTTAGGCCCTTTGCTACGGCCACTCCTCAATTATTCTTTAATTACTGCACCAAGGGATTCCTGGAGGGTCTCTTTGTAGTTCTATTTGTAAATAATTCTGTTCGAATTCGAACAATTGTTGTATTGCTGCTTTTCAAAAATATTTACGAAAGCCAATCCGAACAAACTAGGGAGTATGAATTGAATTTGGTATTAGAATAGAAATTATTTCCGAATCGGACTGCAGAGTTTCCCCCTGTACTTCAGATAATTATACTACATAGTTTATTGAAACAAATGCATTTTTTTATAAGTACATAAGGCCGGGTCAAATTTTTTTGCGGTGAAGAGTATAGCAACAAAACAATCTACGAAAAATTCTAAAAAACTTTGCCCAAGTAACCATGGGAAAAAAATCCGTCGAAAATTGCTTTGAAGTTTTGTATGTAGTAGGGTAAGGGAGGGATATATGGACCACCCATCTTTCTTTTTTAAATAAAACCCAAAATACATAAAACAAAACAATTAAATGTATGTCATTCAGTAAAGGAAACAATTTACCTTTATTCTGATTCACTTTTAGATAAATATCTCATCAGGGTAAAGAAAAAAAATTAAAATTCTGAAAATACTCAAAATGAAGATAAAAAAAGGTGTAGTGTAATATGGACCATATAGTTCATTTGGTACAGAAGTTGCATAAAAAATGTCACTTCCACATTCGGCACATTTTTCATGACTCCAAGAACGTCAGATTACACATTCAACCCATTACATTATATATATGTTATATGTTACATTATATGCATTTTTTATCATTCTTTTCCTTTGTAGTTATCGAATTACATATAATGACCATCAGACTCGTCATGAAAACTGCAACTAGATTCCCTATCTGAAAAAGATGATAAATACATTTAATTTTGAGGCTTTTTTCTTTGGTGGTCCATATTACCCACAGCACGTGTTGGTGAAATAAATGGTTTTTTTTTTATCAAAAACTCTTTGGGTTAATGAACTTATTTGTGCTAATAAATTATAAATGGTATTCACTGACTTTATATAGTTAACCATTTATTCAAAAACGCGATGTCTTTAAAGTGAAATAATGGAATATACTCACTAGAAAAAAATTATCACTGATCTTTTTTTTAGAAAAATCAACTTTATAGAAACATGCGACTTCACCGAACGCTAAAATCGCCCTATTATAAGCTTTAGGTATTAACGTTAAGTTTGAACATGAATAACGGTAAATCCTATGTATGCAGTGGGAAACAACCGTGGTGTCCATATTACCCACGTAGTCCATATTTCCCTCCCTTACCCTACTTTAATATTCAATAAAAAAAACAAAAAATTCAAATACTTTGAATAATTTTATATGAAACAAGTAAAAAAAAATTTAATTTTTTCTTTTTCTTATTGTATTTTAAAGTAGTAAATCAAAACTTTAACGCAATTTACGGCGGCTCGATATTGATTTTAGACCCATGGTTTCTTGGGCAAAGTTTTTTAGAATTTTATTGCTATACTCTTTGCCAGTTTTTTGCCTCCCGAACAAATTGACCCGGCCTAAAGTACATACTCGTACTTACCTACAAATTATAATAATGCTATTCATGAAATTAGTATGAGAAATCTTTGTAATTTAAAAAATCACTTTCTTGAATCGAGAAAAATCCTTATTTTAAACACTGACTCATACCTATAGTGTAGTTTTGTACTTACATAAATGAAGTTTCATATGGTAATGCCGATGTTAATATTAATAATTGTGAAATTGCTTAAACATTTGTCAATATTTGTCGCAAAAAAGGTATCGTTCTTCCTAAATCAATTTGAAACGACTTAAAAATTTTTTATTTTCTAGAGAAACTATTTAATTTTGCATAAATAATAAATATATTTGTCTGGAGTTTAAGGGCCATTTACGAGAGGATCAATATAGCGAAATGCTATTATGCACCGTTTACGCCTCAGTGGGATAAACTGAGCCTTGATGATTTCACAATGCCAACACGAAGCTCTAAAGATCGTTCTAGATATTCTACTTCACATTCGGCAAAAACAGGAGAATGACAAATAAAGCAAAAAAAAAAATTTTCTGAGGTTGTGTACTTATAAATGATCAAAATCAAGTTCTCGAAGTTATTATTGTACGTGACATCGGGATTGAAGAGCTAATCATTAGCACTGAAATTTAATCAGTATTTAATCTCATTTCTATCCCAAAAAAGACTTTTCTATTTATTATGCTATAAATGACACAGAAAGCATTTCGAAATCAGGCATTCAACCCATTTAGAACAATTTTAAAATCGATCATTTGGCGCTTACTCCATGCGTCTGTTTATTTGATGGTTCGTCGCTTTGTCATTTCCTGGCTGGCAATTTGTTGTGCCGCTTTGTTACGCTTGACTTACGTTGTTTGCGTTGCTAATGCCATTGTTTTTGTTTATCTTTAGTGGAGCTTCACTTGTTGTTTCTGCTTTCTGGTTGCTACCGGCTTTGAGGAGAGGATGCTGTTGCTGCTGTCATATATTTTATTTTTGTTATTTTGTGGTCGTTCTCGTTGGTTGCCATTGTATTTTGCAATTTTCCGGCTGATGCCCGAGTATCTTGCACCAGCTCTACCTCACCTCTGCTCAAATGGTCTACACGCCGGTTTATGTGGGAGTATGATTGCAACGATATTTACCATAATGCAATGTTGGCGTTCTGCATTGTTGAATTTGATCGCTGTAGCTTTTAAAAGTGATTTCTTAAATCGTTTTTAGCTACTCCGTTTGGCATCAATTTTGGGCAGTTCCTCAGTTTGTGTCGGTTCTGCACCGCCTTCAACTTTTTTTTTGTCATCTGCTGTTGATCGTTCATGCGTGTTGTCTAATGTTGTAGCTTATTTTAGCTGCGTTTTATTTTATATTTTCTGCTTGCTTATACTGCTTCAACATATTCGCTTAATTAAGCGCTTATATGGAAAAAGGAGTGAGAGGTACTAAAGTTTCATCGTTAAGGCGTAGAAAAGATTTTTAATTTTTTTTTTTTTGTTTGTTTACATAAATACGCTCTTCAAGAATATCTTGGGTCGATAGCTCAAAATCAGCTGAAAACACCAGTTATACTGGCTTTTTGCTTAGTATTAACTCTTGTAAATTGAAAAAGATATAGATTACATAAATTTGTTTTGGGCACTTCTAACAAAAATATTTTATTTTTATGTTTTCGCTATACTCATCTGCACTATACACTGTAGAATACAGAATACTGTATTACACAACTGTTCAAACTTAGGTCATGGGGGCTAGAACCAGTGACATACTGCCACCTTTCGGATCCCAGATAAAAACTAAGCAACCAAAGCTCGATTTTATATAGGCTAAATACTCTTCGCCTAGTTATGCGTAATTGTGGGTAGTATTAAATTGGGACAAGCATTTTTGTATAACATGCAAAAAATAATTGTTGCAAAAAAAATGGAATAATATCCAAAAAATGCTAAATAAGCTTTATCAAGAAAATCTAAAGTTTAATATCCCTGGTAATTATGGTTTAATTATATCACATTCATAGTTATTAATAATGAAGAGTTCATCTAAATCTTCTTCGATTTTCAACACAAAAAAAAACCTTAAATATATATCATTGACCAAATGACATGTTTGTTTTAAGTTATTTATGTATACAGATATGTATGTACAAATGTATGTTTTTATTGTAACAGGTCATTCAATAAGTCCGTAGGATAAGTTAGAGAAAAACAAAATTTTGACCAAACTCGATTTAATTATTCAACATAGTTGTCTTCGAGGGCGATACAACGAGTATAGCGATTTTCCAACATTTCGATTCCACTTTTATAGTACGATTTCTCTTTTTCGTCAAAATAGGCCTCAGCTGACTGTCTTTTGGATTCTGGTGTGTAATAGTGAAGCCATGTTTCATCCATTGTCACATATCGACAATAGAATTCGATTTTATTGCGGTTTAACAATGGTTTAACACTCCTCTGTAGCCTCAATTAGTTTTTGTTTTGGTCGACTGTGAGCTCACGCGGCACCCACTTTGCACAGATCTTTTGCATACCCAAATGTTCGTGTAAAATGGTAAAAATACTACCATCTGAAATTAAATTAAATTGAAATTAAATCTGATATCTTTACAATGTCAGCTAGCTCGTGCACCTTCAATTTGCAATCGTTCATAACCAATTTGTGGATTTTTTTATGTTTTCTGGAGTAACAGCCTCATTTGTGCGATCCACTGCGCTCTGCATCATTTGTGTTGGTACGACCACATTTAAATTCAGCAATTCATTTGTATCGATGGAGGAGAGTTCGGATATTGTTTATCAATCCATTGTTTGGTTTCCACTGTATTTTTTTTTTTTTCATCAAAAAGCAATGCTTTATCAAAAGTCGAAATTCACTTTTTTCCATTTTTTTTTTTTTTACTAACAAAAGTTACTTCACACAAAATGCTATAACTCACGAATCAATAGTCCGATTGCTGTCAAATTTATACACGTATCGTTTGAAGGTTAGTAGGGTAAGGGAGGGAAATAAGGACTACGTGGGTAATATGGACCACACGGTTATTTCCAACTGCATACATAGGACTTACCGTTATTCATGTTCAAACTTAACGCTAATACCTAAAGCTTATAATAGGGCGATTTTGCTTTCTGTGAAGTCGCATGTTTCTGTAAAGTTGATTTTTCTAAAAAAAATATCAGTGATAATTTTTTTCTAGTGAGTATATTTCATTATTTCACTTTAAAGACATCGCGTTTTTAAATAAATGGTTAATTATATAAAGTCAGTGAATACCATTTATAATTTATTAGCACAAATAAGTTCATTAACCAAATGAGTTTTTGATAAAAAAAACCATTTATTCCACCAACACGTGCTGTGGGTAATATGGACCACCAAAGAAAAAAGCCTCAAAAACAAATGTATTTATCATCTTTTTCAGATAGGGAATCTAGTTGCAGTTTTCATGACGAGTCTGATGGTCATTATATGTAATTCGTTAACTAGTTAACTACAAAGGAAAAGAATGATAAAAAATGCATATAATGTAACACCCTTTACTCAGAAGATCGACGTGGCGAATTTTGGGTTGAATGTGTAATCTGACGTTCTTGGAGTCATGAAAAATGTGCCGAATGTGAAATTGACATTTTTATATACAACTTCTGTACCAAATGGACTATGTAGTCCATATTACTCTACACTTTTTTTTATCTTCATTTTGAGTATTTCCAGTTTTTCAATTTTTTTTCTTTAACCTGATGAGATATTTATCTAAAAATGAATCAAAATAAAGGTAAATTGTTTCCTTTACTGGATGACATAAAATTAATTGTTTTGTTTTATGTATTTTGGGTTTTATTTAAAAAAGAAAGATGGGTGGTCCATATTTCCCTCCCTTACCCTACTAAATAAAAATCATATGGAAAAAATTCTAGTAATGCCATCTATATGTCATCCTACGGACTTATTGAATGAACTGTTATAATTACACTGTGCTAAACGAAAAAAAGTTCTGGGTTCTCACATTGCACATCGTGTTTGGCATCGAAAAAACAGATTTCGGCGTACTCGGTTGCTTCATCACCCAAGGATTTTTTTTGGACCTACCGAAAGGCCGTTTTATACCTAGAGGCGAAAAAAAATTCGTTGCTCAGCCTTTTTTTACGAATTTTCATGTGTTTGATTTTAATAGAAAGTTAAGAGTTGTGGCACTATAGAAAAATAAATATTTAAAAATCGGATAAGAAATTACTGATCTGCAGTCGATATTATTCACGATATCACTTTTTTCGCACATGTCACATAGTTTTTTAGGTCAAAATCCGAATTTTTGGGACTTAATATTTTTTTTATTTTATTTTTTACCAAAAAACCATAAAAATGCCTTACCAGACGAAAAAATTTTTTTTATGAAAAAAGAAATTGCTTTTGAGTTCACATGGTTTGTGCCATAAAAACTTCAAATGACTATTTAATTTATTTATCTATTTTTTTTTTTTTTCGTCTGGAAAGTTATTTTTATGTACTTTTGGTAAAAAATAAAAAAAAAAATTATTAAATCTCAAAAATTCGGAATCAGTGATTTTTTACCCGATTATTGAACTTTTTTTTCTATAGAGTAACAACTTTTAACTTTCCATCAAAATCAAACGCATTAAAAATTTGTTAAAAAATGGCTGAGCTGCGATTTTTTTTTTGCCTTTAGGTATGAAACGACTTTTCGGTGGACTCAAAAAAAAATCCATGGGTGATGAAGAAAAACGGAGTATGCCAAAAATTTTTTTTTTTTCGAGTACCAAACACGATGTGCTCTTTGGGAACCCAGAACTTTAAAATCTTTTTGTAATTTGTAGCACAGTGTTATTTATATTTATTTTTAAAATAAAAATACATTAAATTAATCAAGAAATCATTTTTACAAAAAGCATGAACTGGAAATATGGAGAACACTGCAAGTAGGTCGTTTTCGTGTTTCCAAATGCTGTACAAATTAGTTTTTTCATAAATTAAAATGCGACAAAATTTTGCATGCTGCATGCCAAAAATTAATGCAAATAAAAAGCCTTTATCATGATCTAATTGCTTAATATTTCTTTAATAGGCGCGATTCTGGGTTCAAGTGATCGATGAGCTTCGACGAGGAGTACGCTTAAAAAAAAATAACTATTCCAGAGCACCCATTGAGTATGAGTTAACGCCTTATGAAATACTTATGGAGGATATTCGTTCCAAGTAATTGTATTTTGTATTTTTAATTTTGAATTTTTTGTTTAATTTGATTTAAAATTTATTACCAAATCAATATAGAAAGTACCAATTGCGCAAAGTGATGGTCAATGGAGATATACCACCACGAGTAAAAAAGGATGCCCACGCTTTAATATTGGAATTCATTCGATCTCGACCGCCTCTAAAAAAAGTAAGTAAATTATATATAAATATGTATTATATGTAAATTAGATATATCTACATTCTTAATAAAAGTACGGTCAGTTGGTAGTTTAACCTGTGGTGCGTTAATGTAACACAGTTGAGAAATTCTCTACCAGTCGTGATGTCGTGCTCAACCACTCTGCTAAACTATACCGGTAGTAAACAAGTATTTATGTATGTCATAAAACATACCAATCGCGGTCAAATAAACTTACACGTATTCACGTTCCTATAAGACTCAATAAAGAATTCAATTCAATTCAAAATTTAATTCAATTTAAATTCTCATCCGTAAAAACTCAAACTCAACGACTATAATGCTGGCGAGAACTCCTCTACTAAGTAGTAGAAAATACTCTACTCAACTCACCACACTTCTATGAACACTTTATTTGTCGTCATTGTGACGTCAAAATCTCAAACAGTTGAGAAAAAAGTAGTAGAGAAAGGTTACATAAACGCACCACTTCTGCGATTTTCGAAAATGAGTTAAGTACTTTATAGATTTCGATGTGCTCTTTAAGTGGAGTCAATAAAGCTTTTTAGATGGAAGTCCTCAAGAACAGCTCCGATTTTGATATTTTTTTTTTTTAAATTTTATTTTTTTTTTATTTCAAATCAGAAACATTTTGGAGCGCGGTCGGAATTATATGATTTTTTAAACAATATTTTAAAAACTTATGTTCTCATGAAAAAAAATTGGAAAAAAAAATACAACTAACAAAAATCAAAATAGTTATTTTATATGTATTTGGCAATTCTAAATCCGCATCTGGCATTAAAATCTCTGTATATAATATAGTTTCTGAGATATTTTCTTTTTTTATAAGGTCTAAAATTGTGTATATAAAAACTGTTGTCATGTTTTTCTCAAGAACGGCTTAAGCGATTTTAATAAAACTTTGGAAAATGATGCGTATTAACATATACTAAAGAATGAGACTTTGATTTAGTATATACTTATGAAGAGGCATGGCACCGCCCTAACCTTTTAATTTGATTTGGTCATATCTTTTGAACCGTATTAAATTTTTTGATGAAAATTGGTACACAGCTACTGACTAAAATGGGTGAAAATTGGGTGGAATCAGAAAAGTGCCACGCCCACTTTTTAACCATTGAAAATTTTGATTTTCATCGAATTCCGTATTCGAGTAATATTAAAATCAAAACTTTCAAAAACTTTCAAAAACTTTTAAAACCAGATATAAAAAATGACTTGATTTTTGTTTGTTGTATTTTTTTCCAAATTTTTTTTATGAAAACATAAGTTTTTAAATATTGTTTAAAAAATTATATAATTCCGACCGCGCTCCAAAATGTTTCTGATTTTAAATAAAAAAAAAAAAAAAATTTTTTAAGAAAAAAAAAAATCATCAAAATTGGAGCTGTTCTTGAGGTCTTCCTCATTTTGCCTGTTTTTTTGGCTTTATTGACACCAGTATTTCTGAATTTCAACTTTACCACCTCGTATCTTTGCCGCTCTCGCCACCATATGGGAAATCAGTTTTTTGCAAACATCTCACTAACGGTTATTTCTAGAGAAAAATTATGTAATAAAGTTGATTTTGTGACCTTTTTAAATGTAAAATTTGTGGATATTCGGGCTTTATGAAATATCCACCAATTTTAAAAGTTATGTAGCTTATAAAATTCTCTATAAAAATTACCTTCGAATTTTTTTCGTACGACTTATATTTGAGGAGATATTGTAACTAACATTTGGCAAAAATTAGTCAATTGTGCATTTGGTGTATGAGTGTTCATAATCATGTGTTGATATTCAAATTGTGATAACTCCATTCGTAGATAAAACAAAACAATATCCATTTATAGAGAATTGCTTGCTTTATAGTCTACGTATGGTTTTTTTTTTTTTTTTTGATCCTACTAACAAATATATATATTTTTTAAACCAAACGGACATATTGCTTTATATCTGAATTACATAAAGTTACTGTGAAGCGCTTATGTCCGCCTTGTAAAATTCTATGCGAACAGGAGTTTTTTCATAAAGCTCCTGAAGTTTTTCCCCTTGGGTAGTAATAACGTCATTGATATTGTAACATACATACATAAGTATTAACGAGACTGCACAAAACATTTTTGATTATAATCGACTTAAATATATCTTCCTAAAAATTTTAAGTTTTGCACAATATCATGTATGAAAAAACTTGGACAAATTTCAGTCACTACACAACAGAATTCAACTTTCTATTATAATTTTATTCTTCATTATTTAGGCCTCTGAACGCAAACTTCCTCCACCACTCAAACGTACACCATCTCCTCGCGAGCAACTGATGGACTCAATACGCAAGGGTCAAACATTGAAACACATTCAGCCACCGCCGCAGCCCAGACTACGGTTTCGACGTAAGTACAATTTTTTCATTATCTATAAATATTTTACAAATAGTTTATTGAAATGCAGTACGCAGACGTTGCAAAATATCTATACAAATCGCAATCTCTTATTTAAGAATTTATCTTCAATCAACTTAACGCGAGAATTCTTGTTTTGAGTTTTAATTTAAATTTTTCATTTATTAAATTTCAATAGTTGTTGCTATTTGAAATTGGTATTGTTTCGAAATTGTTTTCAATTTTGGTCTTATTTCTGTTGTTGTGCCCAATTTTGCAAAATGTTTAACGTTTCTTCTTTTTTTCTTGATTCGCTCGCTCCCTTGTCCTGTTTGCCTGAAATTTCCAACGCTCGGTTGCAAATGAAAAAAAATTACCTTTTCCAACAAGTGTCCAAAAAGAGGTCAAAATCAAGAAAATGGTGCCACACTATGTAAAGTTGTTTGTATTTTGGTCATATTTAAATTTTTAATGATGCGAAAATTCTATGTAAGCAATATGTAAAAAATTTTAAAATCAAATAAAACAAATAAAAAAAATTTTAAAAATTAATGAAAAAATTCTAAAGAATTTGTAACTGAAGTTAATTACATATACGAGTACATAGTATGACCGTTCAATACTTCACTATCATAAACAAAGGAATACAACATCAATTGAAAATAGGTAAACGACCAATGATTTATGTAAGCAATGCATGAACTTAGATTATATAACAGTGCCTTGCTTTAAGTCAAAGATCGACGTAATATACACACATATCACTTCATTTTGTCCAGTGTATGGCGACCTTAGGAAAATAAGATTCTATCTACATTAGAGCGCCTATATGTGCAAAATTGTGAATTTGTTTGCTCCCCGTCGATTTCCTAAAATAAGAGGTCAAAAAAATAAGATCTCAAAAAAAAATTAGGAATCGGTAGTGGAAAAAACCCAGCCGGTTTTCGATCAAAGGTCGAAAAATTGACTAAAAAAATGCAAGTCGCTTTGACTGCCCGTTACTTGAAAACTATTATTTTTTCGTGATGCTTTGAGGACAACTTTTATAAAGAATGACTAGGTCAAAATTATCTTCCTACAATGTTTTGGTCCAAAAACTTAATTTGTGGCTGTTTCGATACAAAAATTTAAGTTTTTTAAGAAAATTTTCATGACTTTTTTTCTATAAATTGATTTTTTGTAATTTTTAAATAACAGCATATTTGTTATGGAACTCTTATGATGTAGGGAATTAAATAATGATTAATTAAAAAAAAAAAAAATTATTAAAAAATATTAGTTTTTAAGAAATAGGTTAATAGGAAATAGTTAAGAAAAAGTTTATTTTTATTTTTTTCTTCTTAATTTTCAATTTGATAAGAAACCATTTTGGTAGTCATATTTTCAAAACTAATTTGGGGCCGCTGAACACAAAAATAGCATTTTTTTCCGTTTTAGTGCGTTTTTGGGCTGTTCCAGCAGAGAAAATCGAAAATTTCGAATTTCGTGCACGCTGCCCAGGAAAATATTTAAATCAAGTTGTCGTTAACTGCACAAAAATGTTAAATTACACGTGAGCATTTACCACAATAGTCATTTTAGATCTATTTATTGATGCTTAATCTGGAACTGGGAGCAAAATTGCTGTACCTCTTATGGTTTGTGAGATATCTTACCCCTTATGTTTAAAAAACACGATTTTTAAGGTCGTATAGAACACGCACGAAATCGTTTTGGTCTTTTCCATTAAATGCATGATTTAGTACTGTTATTCTTCTTTAAAATGAGCTATGAAGTGGTCTTGTATAGTTTTTCTTTAAAGAGCTATGACTTTTTTAAAATAACATCATAAAAGATGTACCAATATGGCAATTGCTATAGAGAATCCACACATGATTTTTAACTTTCATGATTTCAATTTAAAATAGTCAAAACTTTTTAAAGAAAAATCGCACAAATCCATTTCATAGCTCAATTTGAAGGCAAAAAGCAGTCCTAAATGATGCATTTAATAACAACTAGCAATACGTTTTCTTGCACACGGTGGTTTTTAAAAAGTTTTAACTTTTTGAAATACCACCCGCGATTTTTTTCAGGGATAATGTTGGGGGACCCTTCTAGTACCTAAATCCGCAAACCGCGAAATCGAACGTCCAGCCGTTTTTTTTTCGACCTTTTAGTTTTTTTAACGATTTTTGAGTATGTCTCGGTGTGTATATACATATTATGTACACATATATATGTATATACGTACATATATATACTTGTATATATATATTTGTGTAATATATATATATATGGATATATATATACATACATACATACATACATATAAAAGGTATCGTTTCCGCACCATTTATTTTTTAAAAAAATCGGTTTTTTCGTATTTAAGAAAAACACAAACAAAAACTGGAAACGAAAGTAGTCACTCCAGATGTGATTTTTGATGCTTAATCCGATTCCGGCATTAGAATTGCTTTATTACGTCTGGACTTTGAGATATCCTTACATATATGTTTAAAGGACACCATTTTTTTATGCCGTAAAATCTTGTATGACAGCTAATAGCTCTAGTTTTTCCCTTGAAAACTCAATCAAACCGATAACGATATATTTTTTTTTGTCGGAGATATCTTTGCCTAAAAAGTTAAAAAAGTGCAAAAACACGATTTTTGGCTATATTGGATGCTATATGCAAGACACACAAAATTTTTTTGGGAATTTCTATTACCAGAAACATTTGGTACTTTCTTTTGGCTTTAAATTGAGCTATCAAATGTTTATCTGCAATATTTCTCTGCAAAGTTATGTTAACTTCAAAATCACACCATGAAACTTAAAGCGAAAAATCTCGGTTTTCGGCTATATTTGAGGTTGTATACAGTACGGACAAAATTCGTCTGCTCTTTTTTACCAATCCAAGCATTTAAAACCATTCTTTATCTTCAAAATGAGCTAACAAGTGGTCTCTTGTAATTGTTTTCTAAAAAGTTATGACTATTTTAAGACGACATGAAGTAATTTTTAAATGGTCATAACTTTGTGGAAAACAATCACAAGAGACCTCTTGATAGCTAATTTTGAAGAAAAAGAATGGTTTTAAATGCTTGGATTGGTAAGAAGGAGCAGACGAACTTCGTCCGTACTGTATACAACCTCAAATATAGCCGAAAACCGAGATTTTTCGCTTTGAGTTTCATGGTGTGATTTTAAAGTTAACATAACTTTGCAGAGAAATATTGCAGATAAACATTTGATAGCTCAATTTAAAGCCAAAAGAAAGTACCAAATTTTTCTGGCAATAGAAATTCCCAAAAAAATCTTGTGTGTCTTGCATATAGCATCCAATATAGCCAAAAATCGTGTTTTTGCACTTTTTTAACTTTTTAGGCAAAGATATCTCCGACAAAAAAAAAGATATCTTTATTGGTTTGATTGAGTTTTCAAGGGAAAAACTAGGGCTATTAGCTGTCATACCAGATTTTACGGCATAATATTACCTTATCTTGTTATATAACTTCAAAAATAGGAAAAAAATGGTGTCCTTTAAACATATATGTAAGGATATCTCAAAGTCCAGACGTAATAGTGCAATTCTAATACCGGAATCGGATTAAGCATCAAAAATCACATCTGGAGTGACTACCATCGTTTCCAGTTTTTGTTTGTGTTTTTCTTAAATACGAAAAAACCGATTTTTTTTAAAAATAAATGGTGCGGAAACGATACCTTTTATATGTATGTATGTATGTATGTATATATATATCCATATATATATATTACACAAATATATATATACAAGTATATATATGTACGTATATACATATATATGTGTACATAATATGTATATACACACCGAGACATACTCAAAAATCGTTAAAAAAACTAAAAGGTCGAAAAAAGAACGGCTGGACGTTCGATTTCGCGGTTTGCGGATTTAGATACTAGAAGGGTCCCCCAACATTATCCCTGAAAAAAATCGCGGGTGGTATTTCAAAAAGTTAAAATTTTTTAAAAACCACCGTGTGCATGCAATAAAAAAGCAATTAAAAGAAAAAATTAAAATACTTAATTTTTTTCCAAACTTTGAGACCGGCTCCATACCTAAAAAAATTAATATTTTAAAATAATTTTTTTTTAAATTAATCAACATTTAATTCCCTACAACATAAGAATTCCATAACAAATATTCCGTCCTTTAAAAATTACAAAAAACCAATTTATAGCAAAAAAGCCATGAACATTTTCCTAAAAAATTTAAATTTTTGTACCGAAACAGCAACAAATTTAATTTCTGGACCAAAACTTTTTAAGAAGTTAATGTAGACCTAGTCATTCCCTACAAAAGTTGTCTTGAAAATATTACGAAAAAACTGATAGTTTCGAAGTAATGGGCAGTCAAAGTGACTTGCCTTTTTTTATTAAATTTTTCGACCTTTGATCAAAAACCGGCTGGGTTTTTTCCACTACCGTTTCCTAATTTTTTTTTTTGAGATCTTATTTTTTTGACCTCTAGTTTCAGGAAATGGACGGGGAGCAAACAAATTTACAACTTTGCTCATTTCATATATCTTGTGGGCGCTCAAATCTACATGCATACAAAATGTAGTGCAAATAGAACGATATAATTTGGCAAGAGATCAAAGTCATCGCAAGGGATCGTGACAAATGGAGAGATTTCATATTGGCCCTATGCTCCTCCTAGGAGTTAAAGGAGAATACATACATACATACAATTTGTCCATTACAGTTTAATTAAATACATATGCATGTACATTAGGGTGACAGTTAAAATATCCAATTAAAATTAAAATTCAGCTCTCTATCTCAACTCTAATACGCGCCCCAAGAGCCTTCTTTTTCCCTATATGAATAGCTATGGAATTTTGATAAAAAATTTTAATCAACTTTTTTCGTCCGTGTCATTTTAAATTTATCATTAAGGGGGAAGTAGCGTTTTTGCGAAACAATTTTTTTTTCATATAAATTTTAATTCAACATTTTTGATGTTTTTATATGTTATTGTACATATTTTTAAGTAGCAAAAAAAAAAAATTTTCAATTTTCGTTGACTTCCGGTGAAGATATGGGTGACCGGAAGTAGGCCGGTTTTGATGTGGTACCCACGATTTCTCGATTTCAGATCATCTGAAACACAAAAAACAAATTGCATTTTAAAGTACATGTGAATGGCTATCTTTGGTACTAGAACTGGAAAAAAATATTAATAAATAAACAAGTACTGCAATTTTCAATTTTTTGGTCTTTTTCAACCTCGTTTTTTGTTAATAATATTGTTAAATATTTATTGACAGTATTGATTCTAGTACCCAAGATAGCCAAATATACTACGAACATTTCAAAAAAAAAATTAAGTAAATCGGTACAGTAGATCAGCCGGAATCGTGGGTACCAGTTCAAAAAACACTGTTCTGAGAAAAACGCGTTTAAAGATTTCGCAACAAATTATCAATATTATCGACACAATAATGCACGAGTCGGGAAGTAATAGGACTTTTGCAAAACGCGTGTTTTTACGACAGAAGAGCACGATTCGACAACAAATGTACACTTAGACAAGGTTAGAGTGGGAACGAAAGCGACAACAAAATAATCAACTGAACGCGTCAGGTGTGTAATTCAAGCACTCGACGCCGTGCGGCGAAACTAGTTTTTAATTACTTTCCGATAACATCTGAGGGAAAAGAAGGTTTCTACATTATTCTTGAGGGTTTAAAGTATCCGAAACGGGAAAAAAAAAAATTTTTTTTTTGAAAAAATTCTACCTGTGTTACTCCCTTAATTACTAAGAAAATGATCTACTATTCAAATGCATGCTTTCTTTTATTCACATTATGCAATTGTGCAGTTATATCAAATACAGTCAAATCGTACATAAGAGATAAATAATAAATTTAAAATTTTATAGAAAGACTATCATACCCCGATGTGCGTTGCTTCACCTTGCCTTGTGTGGGTCAATTTTCCCAAAGGATTTTGTTGGTCCCGATGCATTTCACATTTAAAATTTTTTAATGAAAATTACCTTGTAATTCTAATGGAGCAAAAAAGAAAGCCCTTAGGAAGCGTTTTAGAATTTTTTATTTATTTATTTAATTTTTTTATGTATGATTTTATTGTATCTGCTATAACTGCACTATTGCACGACGTGAATAAAAATCTAGTAAGGGTGCCACCTTTGGCCTGGCCAAACATTAAATACCCTACTCTGCAGTTCTTCGAAATTTTGCTTATATGAAAGGTGCCACGCCCTCTTCTCCGAGTTCACCCAGTTTTTGCTCAGAGCGTGCATTTATTGTCTTAAGTGTTTGGGTGAAATATAGTTGGATTATCTCAAAAAACTCTTTCAGTATAGCATTTTAAAATTTGTTCTTATATGGGAGATGCCACGCCCTCTTGTCTGAATTCGCCTTGTTTTTGCTCAAAGCTTGCGCTAACTATTTCTTGTATTTATATGTACTTTGGTTGCATTGTCGTGAGAAATACTCCTAAAGTTGCATTTTGGGGTATATTTTTTGTATGGACGGTAGGTGTGTCCGTTGACTGATTTCGCTCATTTTCAATCCCTCAATCCCTGCCAGTCAGACAGATGGACATGGTTATATCAACTCAGGAGGTGATGTCGATCTAGAATATATATACTTTTCCATACCTGTCACGCTTCCTTCTCTGCGTTACAAACGGAAGGACAAAGTGAATTTACCCTGGGTGTATGCATTTGAGTAGTAGACCATTTTCTTAGTAATTAATTATAAATTTAAAGTTTTAAGTGGCATGATAGGGAGGAAAAAAGTTGATTGAAATTTTTTCGGAAAAAAGAAGGCTCGTCTTAAAGCTGAAATTTTCAGGGGATTTTTTAAAATCAATTCCGAGTCTTTTGAGGAGGCGGCACGTCAAAATTTCCAGAAAGTGTATTTTTAACTGTCACCCTAGTGTACATAAGTAATGCGGCGGCAGTTATGCACAATAGCTAAAGTCGTGTAAAGTTTAAGTTGATTTAAGCAAATTTTATATTATTTCTGTGCCAAATTTTTCCATTTGTTTTGAATGATTTTGTAAATATTACATCAAGCTAAGTACATATAACAAGCGTTTAAGCCACTGAATAGTTTTTTTTTTTTATTCAAAGTAAAAATTCATTTGTTTACCTAACAGTTTGAAAATCAGATAAAACATAAACATCCTTATCAATGAACATAGAATAACTCAAATTCTTATAAATAAAAATGAATAGATCTGGAACAACTTATTCACCGTATAATATGAGTAAAAAATTTAACTCGAATTAATGTCATAGGTATACATTAGTGTGGTCCAAATTTTGTATGGAAGAACCAAAAGTGTTAAAAAGTCAAAGCGCGCGCGACTTTTCTGAATCCTTGGATCCTGCTGATTATACAAAGTGCTTTGGAACCAAAAAAAATTGCGTTTAGATATTCCGCAACGAGCTTGAAGGTATTTTTTTCAGAGTTTTTGAGTAGTTTTTTTAATTTAAACGCTATATCTTTTTAATCAGATAAGGTATTTGCAAAAATTAAATTGCATTTTTTTGAGAATATTTTGAGCCAAATTCTGCATCAATAATAGTTAACCTACTTTTTCCCAATTTTTTTTAGCAGAACTTTAAACTTCAAAATTTGCTAATTTTTTGAGGTGTTTGCACATTTAAGAACCGATTCTTTTCTTATGTTGCTCTAGCAAATTTTTTTAAAACTTTTTATTTTTTTAGGAATTAATTTATCTATCAACCGACTCCAACACTTTACTTACTAAAAAGCCTAAAGTGTAATCAAATTTGGCCAAAAAAAAAATTTGAGTTTGAAATTTTCATGGTGAAACAGAAACAACAATAGTCATTTGCGATGTATGTGTTCATGAAAATTCTAAATCCGGTCTCGGAATTGATCTATCTCATATGGTTTAAGAGAAATCCTAACCTAAAAATGCAAAAACACCGTTTTTGCTATTTTTGAAGCTGTTATATCACGATATGGTAACTTTCAGCCCGGTATTGAAGTTAAAAGTGACAGCTCTTTTCTTCAAAACCCAATTTAAATTGTATCGATATCGCTTTGTTCCTCCGAAATATCGTAAGCAGAAATAACAAAAAAACGTGTTTTTTTGCACTTTTTCAACTTTTTAGGTTAAGATAACTCCGAGAATAAAAAAGATATCGGTATAATTTAAATTGAATTTTAAAGAAACAAACTGGCACTTTTAACCACTATACCACTTTTTGTGGCTGAAAGTAACCTTGGCTTGTAATATCTCTTTAAAAAGGGCAAAAACGGTGTTTTTTCTACTTTTATGTTAAAATATCTCCTTAACCGTACAAGATGCAGCAATTTTGAGACCGAATTCATTATCAGCATCAACAAATACATCGAAAATGGTTATTTCAGTTTCTTTTTGATTTATTTATTGTTTTAATTTCCTCAGAAGATCTATGAAAACTATCTGTTAACCTAATTTGCCAAAAATAACATGAAGTGTCAAGGTTTCGATATTGCGAAGAATGTTGTTTTACAAGAAAAAAGTGGTATCTTACGTCATCCCATTAAGATATCTTATTTCAATGCCTTGAAAACATTAAAATGAGCTATCTTTTAAGTCGTATTTAATTATACTTAATTGTTTTAAGTAAGCAAAAGTGTTATTAATAGCTTGGTTGTTGAAATTTTCTAAAGATAAATTAATGCATAAAAATATAAAAATTAAAAGAAAAAATTCGCTAGAGCAAAATAAGAAAAAAATCGGTTCTTGAAAGTGCAAGCACCTCAAAAAATTAAAAAATTTTGAAGTTTAAAGTGCCGCTAAAAAAAATTGGGAAAGAGTAGATTAACTATTATTGATGCAGAATATGGCTCAAAATATTTTTAAAAAAATTCAATTTAATTTTTGCAAATACCTTATCTGGTTAAAAAGATATAGCGTTTAATTTAAAAAAACTACTCAAAAATTCTTAAAAAAATACTTTCAAGCTCGTTGCGGAATATCTAAACGCAATTTTTTTTTGGTTCCAAAGCACTTTTTGTAATCAGCAGGATCCAAGGATTCAGAAAAGTCGCGCGCACCATGATTTTTTAACACTTTCGGATTTTGGACCACTCTAGTATACATATATAATTAAATGAATTTAACAGAATTCCAATATTATGTTGCCACATGCGAGTATTAGAGACAACTTTAATTGCTTGCTCATTTAAAAGAAAAAAAACATAACTTAATCGTCCCTACATCCTATACCTTTCTGATCAGGATCTGAACAGAAAATCTGATACACAGTAGATCTGACCGGAAAGTCCTGACTGAACTAATTCAACAGATATTGAATTTTAAGGTTTTTATTAAAAAATTTATTTTTTGGCGAATTAAAAAAACAAACAGATGTAAAACTAATCATTCCCAATATTTTTTAACGCTGAATCTGAATCCAACCGTAGAATTGCTCTATCGCTCCTGAATTTTGAGATATCCTTAATGTTGAAAAAATACTTTTTTTTGCAAGTCTTAAATTTAGGAAAATAAATCAAATTTCATTACAATACTTTGTAGAATAACTCTTTAATAAAGCTCAAAACTTACAGTGACGTCAATAAAAAGCTCACTTAGTACAGCTTGAATCTCATAAAAGATAAAAAAGAATAAAAGGAAACAAGATTGTAGCACTCTTAAAAGCATGCGCTTGCGCAATTTTTATGGTTCTCACGATATATAGTAAATGCAAATGATAGAGAAAATGAAACATGAAGCCCAACATGACGCGTTTAGTGTTAAACTGGGTGGGAAAGTAAACCAACTATTAGTTGCGTTTGAAAACTCGGTGCTTCCAGGTGATGTGCGATAAAGAATTCGGTATAAAAAAATACCTCGTGAGTGTGACATTTTAACAGATGTTTTTGTTCATAGTTTGTTGCTTTGAAGAAATAAAGGGAGACACTGCACACATTGTAGGAAAAGAAAGATGATGAACAGTGATACTTCGAATTTTTTGAAAATTAGTTTAAAGAAATTGTATATCTTTGCTTATAGAAATTGGCAGGAGGAGAAAGTTTGCATACGACTTTTGATTAGTTCCACGAAACTAACTGAGATAATGTATGTTTACTTAAATCTTGGACTTAGGTTTGTTAGTTAGTACCTAAAAGCTCGTTCGCTTTATTTAGTCTTTAGCCAGAAACCCTTGCAATACCAGAGTAGTCCTCGTAAGGTGTTCACATGCATTTTATATAATTTTTTTGGGATCGATATTAGAGACGAGTGCAAGTGTGCAAGTGCGAGAGTTATAAAAATGTCTACGACAAAAAGTCAGTAGGTGGAGGTGAAACAAACTGAAATCGAAACAAAGAAAAATAAAACAACTACAAAGCATGTGTAACGTTTTAGATGACGAATTGAAAACGAAAGGACACATTAAACAGGATAAAAATTGGGCTGTGTGCAGTTGAAAGGAAATTCCTACCTATTCTAGCAGACTAAGTCTACCCAAGTACAGTATATGAACATATCTAACAAAGGTGTATTAGATACAAATTATTTAAATAAATAACTAAAATGAAAATTTAAAAAAAAAAGTTTTAATGTGTTAACATAAATTCTTGAAAGAATCAAAAGCGTAAAAGACCTTAAGTAAATCCTTAACAAGGCATCTTCCTTATACAAATCCTTATTATAAAACGTTGCCTTTAATGTATACAAAAGTGCCAAAACCGTTACAAAAAACAACCACTGATTCGGTTGCAACAGCAGCAACAAAATCGAAAGCTCCAATATCTTGCTCGTTATTTCCAACAACAAAAACAATAGCAGAATCAACAACTTCACGTGACTCGCACCTTGTTGTCGATGCTGCCAGGGATGCAACATACTGCCCACAAGATCCACAACCACCTCCGCGTCCAGCACCACGTAATCAACCACCAACGCCAAAACCCCGATCAGGTAAATGCTACCAACTAACTTATTGTATCGAAAATATGTACATAAGCATGATACATATGTATACACTATGTAATCGCATGTATGTATGTATTAAAAGAAAGTACTATTGTGACCTGATTTGAACGTCTAAAGTTTTTGTTCCTTCCCGCTCTTAATGGCTTTTACATATCGAGAACAACATATTCGTAATATGAAAGCGTTGTGCCATAGATTGAACCCCACTATCATGGTGTACTGCACTTACGAGTATGCAAATGTGGTATACGATTTACTTTGCGTGATTGCATTTAAGAAGATACGGGTGGCTCTTAAAGGACTTAGCGTGCAATTCCCAATATATATATTACAGTAGATATATCTATGTAGGTCGTATGAAGCCGAAGGTGTGGAGTTTGTCGGAATAGATGATTAAATGCAACGGTGACTCACATTTGATTAATTACACGCTTCAACAAAATTTTTTATTTTTTTTTGCGATGGGGTCTAACCTAGCACTTTCGATTACCATTGATGAGTGAAAAAAACTGTCAAAGGATTTTTCGAAATTCGGTCGTGAAGCGGCGCTATAACGATTCAAAGTTCGAAACATTAAGTACTATGTGAAAACCGTATTTTTAGGTTTAAAAATTAAAATTTTTTATATGAAATCTTTTTTTCTCGTTTATGATGTCTTCTAAACATAACTTAAGCATACTCTAATGATTACTTTCTTACCAGAAACTAAAAGCATATCTTGTACCGTTTTGGAGAAATATACAGAAAACTGAAAAATTAAAAAATACCTTCAATTTCGCATTTTCCCCTCCCACGATCATTGCAAAATTTGGGATTGGTTCTAGTAGAGTATTTTCGATTGTCACTGATGAGAAGAAAAAAACGGTCAAAGGATTTTTGGAAGTTCGGTCGTAAAGCGGCGCTTTAGCGATTCAAAGTTCGAAAAATCAATTATAAAGAAAAACCATACTATTAAAAATTCAAATTTTTTACATGAAATCTTCACAATTGATTTTTCGAACCGCTAAAGAGCCGCTTTGCGACCGAACTACGAAAATTGAAAATTCCTTTGATAGTATTTTTCTTCTCATTATTGTATGTATTCTCCTTTAACTCCTAGGAGGAGCATTAATGGCAATCAAAATTTTGCAATGATCGTGGGAGGGAAAAATGCAAAATTGAGGGCACGTGTATTGTTTTAGTTTTTCATATTTTTCTGTAAATTTCTCCAAAACAATACAAGATATGCTTTTAGTATCTGGTAAGAAAGTAATCATTGGAGTATGCTTAAGTTATATTTTATAGACATCATAAACGAGAAATAAATATTTCAAATAAACATTTGAATTTTGACCTAAAAATACGGTTTTTCCATAGTACTTGATTTTTCGAACTTTGAACCGTTATGGCGCCGCTTAACGACCGAACTTCGAAAAATTCTTTAGCAGTTTTTTTCCACTCATCAATAGCAATCGAAAGTGCTAGAATAGAACCCATCCCAAATTTTGTGTTTAAGCGTGTTATGTTTGTATGAATTTATAAATGGATTTATTTGAAAGTGGAATAAGTCCAATTTCAGCAAATTTGAGTTTATGGTAGTTATAGTTAGCTATGTATATATGTCTTCTTTTTATATTTAAAATAACAGAACCATATCATCAAAAATTACTCGAAAGAATTTTTCATGAAAAACACTTTTTTTTTTGAATGTGAAAAAAAACCATTTTTTCAACTACTGCTATATAGAAGGTTTTGCTTTTAAATCACTTTAAAAATATTGGTAAGCATTGTTTAACTGTAACGTGCCTACCACTACAAATTTATCAATGTTATGCTGTTCAAAATTTTTACAAATTTAATAGAAAACTAGTAAGGGTGTAACCTTTGGCCCGGCCAAACATTAAATACAAGTATTTTGAAAATTTTACTTGTATTGGAGGTGCCACGCCCTCTTGTACGAGTTTGTTTAGTTTTAGCTCAGAGAGTGCATTTAAAGTTCTGCGTATTTGAGTGAAATTTAGTTGGATTATCTCGAAAAACTCTTTTAGTATAGCATTTTGAAACTTTTGCTTATATGGGAGGTGCCACGCCCTCTTGTCCGATTTTACCCAGTCTTTGTTGAGAGCTTGCATTAATAGTTCTTAGTGCCTGAGTAAAATTTAGTTCGATTATCTCAAAAAACTCTTTCAGTATAGCGTTTTGAAGCTTTTGCTAGTATGGGAGGTGCCACGCCCTCTCGTCTGATTATACCTAGTTTTTGTTTAGAGCAGTGATCGGCGTCCTATAGCACAATTGTGCACTCAAAAATTTATCTATCTCTGTCTATCCTTTTCTAGCTTTCATCTTTCTTCTCTCAAACATAAGTTCTCTCTCTTAAAATTGTCGACCACTGGTTTAGCGCTTTCATTCATAGTTCTTAGTGTCTGAGTAAAATTTAGCTCGATTATCTCAAAAAACGCTTTCAGTATGGCGTTTTGAAGCTTTTGCTTATATGGGAGGTGCCACGCCCTCTTGTCCGAATTCGCCCAGTTTTTATTCAGAGCTAGTGCTTACAATTCGTAGTATTCATGTGTATGTTGGTTGTCTTGTCGTGAAAAATACTCCTAAAGTTGCATTTTGAATATATTTTTTGTATGGGCGGTAGGCGCGTCCGTTGATCGATTTCGCTCACTTTCAATCCCACGACGGAGCCAGTGTATCAAATTTCGTTGAATTATCTTGCTAAGGTTTCCCAAAAAATGTATTACCACGCACACCCAGCCAGCCAGACAGACGGACAGACGGACATCGACTCAGGGAGGTGACGCCGATCAAGAATATATGGGCACGGCCACGTAAGACGAAGCTATACAACTTTTATTTTTCTTTAAATCCCCCACTCATTTGCCCATATTTCATAAATTTACATCTAATGCTGTCAAAAAATACCATTTTCAAGTATATAAATAAGTTGATTTAGGGGTGCTTTTTTCATAAAAACTTACTCTTGCTTGTGAAAAGAAAAAAAAAATGACAAAAAAACCAGTCCCGAAGAGAAGGTAAAAATTTGCTTTATTTTTATTGTATCAATGAAATTTTGATTTCCTCAGAGAGAAAATGTTTGAAGTTAAGGATTTACATTGATATTTTGAAGGAAAACCAGTTGCTTGTGCATATTTGTTAGCGATGAATTCTACTGCAAAAAAAAAAACATAACGTTCCCAACGAAATTTATTAAGAAGTTTCTTGTAGCGGAAGTTAGTGGGTAAAATATTAAAATGCAATCACCGTTTTCGAGTATTTTCAGTCTAGTTTCTGAATCCATTTTAAAATTACCTAAATAAAGTATCTACCATGGTGAACATAGCAACTAAATATGTATAACGTTCCCAACATTTTTTAATCAAAAATCATAAGTTATATTTTTCTACCAAAATTTCTTCTGAATCCACGCGATGAGCTGTGTTGAAAGGGATAGAAATTCCTTACAATAATTAAAATCAACCAATAAGAACTGTTGGATTGAAGAGGAAGTTATGGGCATAAATCACGCTAATTGCTATTTTGAGATCTATCCAAGTGCATTGGATATCACAAATATTTCGTTCCTTACAGGCTTTTTGAAGCTTCCGAAACAACCTAGTAATATTTTTGTCACATATATCAAATTTCATGCGTCTAGCCACGGTGCTCTTAAACAGTCGATAGGTTTTTTGGCTATGTGGAGAAAATCTGTGAATGGGGTTTTATTTGTATTAGTTTATTGGTCTGAAAAATGCAAACCCCGAAATCGTAGCTGATCATCCCCGCGAAAAATCCCAAAAATACATATCCCATATAAAAAAAAAAAAAAATCGAAAAAAAACGCAACAAACAAATATAAAAATAGTTATATGTAATGTATTTTGCAATGCTGAATCTGAATCCGGCCTTAAAATTGCTATATCTCATACGGCTTTTGAGATATCTTAGATATCTTTTTTTTTTTTGAACCCAGAAATGCATGAAATTTGGTACAGATAACGACAATATTACTAAGCTGCCTGAGACTAAAATTGGACGTGATCGGTTAATCTTCACGCCTACTTCCCATACAATGTTTTAAATAGCATATATGGGAGGTACGCGTGAACATTAACCGATCACGCTCAATTTTAATCCTGATCAGAAAATGGCTCCTTTTGGGAGAAATCGTAATTTCAAAAAAAATATGTATCGAGGTCTTGGAGCAAAAAATTTGTAATGTAGTGTAAATGGGAACCTTCCAAGGAATGAAATATTCACATATTTTCATCTTTATGGATGTTTGGACTGTTTGGCTGTATTTGCCCTCAATTTATTTATGGAAATTCGTACGCATAACTTTCCCAACGCTTTTGCATAACGTAACCAACGTTGCTTTAACGTCTATAAATCCACCAAAAATAATTTTTTCTGCACAATTTTAAGTTCAATCATAACTTTGATCCTTTACCTTCAAATTATAGAAGATGGTCGGGAAAATACATTACAAGATTCGCAGACTTTTTAGAAAATGTGCACTGACCCCAAAAATCGCTTGCAAAAAAAAAAAAAAAACGTTCCCAACGGCACTTAAACTCTTATAACTCCAAAGCCATAAGCGATAGACAAAAACTTTGCGATAGACAAAAACTTTGCGATAGACAAAAACTTTGCGATAGAGCCTTATTACATGCACTTAAGATATAATGATGTTTGATTATTTTTCAAAGAGATATGGGAAAAAATGTGCGTGCGAACGTAACGTTCCCAACGGTGGCCGTGCCCATATATACTTTTTTTATATCTGCGTTAGAAACGTAAGGACAAAGTGAAGGGTATAATAATCGAGTGAAGGGTATAATAATCGAGTTTTTTTGGTCTGAATGGACTTATTCCACTTTCTTTTATAACAAATTGAAAAATTTGTTATTCTTTTGTATGACTTATTCCATTCCAAAATATTCTGTAAATAAAGGCAAAAGAAAATAAAAACTTTCATATGTTGCTAAATTGTTTTCGATTCCTGAAGACTTTTTCGATGTTTTTCGATAATAAAAGGCCCTTGCCGGTTTTTTCAGCTTTCTCTGATGCCTTTCGATACCTAATTTATGATTCTTGCCAAATTTTCGATATGAACTTTAAAGTTGCTTACCAGATTTAACGAAATTAAAATTTCTTTCACATTTTAAACATGTTCAACGAACCGACCATTTCAAAATTCAGCCGTATGCCATACACGTAACAACACTCGGGGTGTCAAACGGCTGAATTTAGAAGTAGTCGGTTCGTTGAATATTTTTAAAATGTGAAAGAAATTTTAGTTTCGTTAAGTCTGGTAAGCAACTTTAAAGTCCTAATCTTTGCCTTTAAAACCTAATTTAAATTATGTTCATATCTTTTTTTTCCTCAAAGATATCCTAACCTAAAAAGACACAAAAGTGCAAAAAACCCGTTTTGACAATATTTCCGTCTACGATATCTCTTAGAAGCATGAAGATATAAATATAATTTAATTTGACTGTACAAGTTCGTATTAATGGTATGAAATATAATTTAAATTAGGTTTTAAAGGAAAAGATTCGGGCTTTCAAGTATCTAAGCCACATTTGACGAATAAATGATATGTTACATAGCTATATAGCTTCAAAAAATGGCAAAAAACTACTTTTTTTGGCCTCTAGGTTACAATGTCTCATGAACTATACACGATAGAGCAATTCTAAGGTTGGATTCGCGTTTAGCATCGCAAAACACATCGATTGGTATTATTTAAATTTTTGTTTAATGTAGTTAAACAAATTTTTTTTTTCTTTTTGTATGGGAAAATGCCCCAATTGGAAAAGTGATTATCTCAAAATTTAGTCGAGGAGTCACGAGTGAAAATTTTTTTATACATCATTTGAACGATAAGTAAACAGAATCCGGAAAAATTTTGATGTGCTACGACGTCCGATTTAGAACGGAGGCACACCGTGCAAAACTTTAATTTGTTGCATAAAGTTAGATATTTTCAAAGGAATAAAGCGCTATCGATTTGAAACTTTGTAAAAGTAAGAAGAAATCAAAGGGAAACTTTAATTATGTAGTCATAATAAGGCGTGTATGCACACTGGGCCTCAATAAGTAACAGGTGCGAGTTTAATCTCAAGGAAAACTGAATACGTACGTCGATATATTATTGATTCCTGAGGAAAAATTCGTTGGGTTCAAAATCCTATCTGTTCCTTTTGCAAAGTTTTGCTTTTTTTTCATTTACACACACATATTTTCAAATATTTTCAGAGATACGAAAAATTTTGGTTGGAGGGGGCGTGGCACTGCCCATTTTCTTATTGGATACTATTTACTCAAGTATTGTTCATATATGTACTAAATCTTATCCTCCTATGTAAAATATTTCCAAAGATGGGATTGATTGTTTCCTTATTTTCATAAAATAGCGTTTTTCCGACCTTTAACGGCCTTGCGGCACGGTCAAATATTTTCCGATCGGAACCAAAATTTGTATGATTGAAACTTACACCAATAGGAAACTTTTTAGCCCCTGGGAGCAAGGTTTTTTCATTTTCAATTTTAACGATAGGTCTAATACATATGCATTAGGGTGGGCCGATTTGAAAACTGATCTCGGCTAACCCCCTATGTTAAAGTTCATTCAATTCTATGAATATTTGCCCAAGGAACTATACCTCTGCGTTCAACTTTAGTTCGGCGCATTTTGATTGAAAATTTTACCTTTTATGAATATTTTTTTTATTTTCATACTAAATTTTAAAAATTTTTATAAAGACAAAAGTAATGTCATTATATGATTTGGCTAGTAATCTGTCAGTAATCAATTGAATTGGATTTTGTTTACACAGAAAAATCACTTGATGGTGTGGAATTGATGCTTTATATTTAAAAAAGTGATATGGGTCAAATAGCCGATTATTATGATCGACTTTCAAAATAAACGATTCATATTTTTGGATGAATTTTTTCAAACAAAACACCAACCTAGGCTGGAAGTTCATTCAATTCTATGAATATTTGCCCAAGAAACCATACCTCTACGTTCAACTTTAGTTCGGCGCATTTTCAATTGAAAATTTTACTTTGCGTTTAATATTTATTTTTATGCTAAATTTTCAAAATTCTCATAGAGACAAAAGTAATATCATAATATGTTTTGGCTGGTATTCTGTCAGTATTCAATAAAATTGGGTTCAGTTTTTACGAAAAGTTTACTTGATAACGTGGAATTGATTATATTTATTCCAAAAAATTTTATCGGTCAAATAACCGATTTCAAAATAAACGAGTCATATTTTTACATGGATTTTTGGTATATATAATTTTTTGGAATAAATATTATCAATTTCACGCTATCAAGTAATTTTTTCGTGAAACCAGAATTCAATTTTATTGATTACTCACAGAATACCAGCCAAAACATATTATGATATTACTTTTGTCTCTTTAAGAATTTTGAAAATTTAGCATAAAAATAAATATTAAACGCAAGGTAAAATTTTAAATCGAAAATGCGCCGAACTAAAATTGAACGTAGAAGTATGGTTCCTTGGGCAAATATTCATCAAATTGAATGAACTTTCAGCCTATGTTGGTGTTTTGTGTCATAATAATCGGCTTTTTGACCCATATCACTTTTCTAAATATAAAGCATCAATTCCACACCATCAAGTGATTTTTCTGTGTAAACAAAATCCAATTCAATTGATTACTGACAGAATACCAGCCAAATCATATAATGACATTACTTTTGTCTTTATAAAAATTTTTAAAATTTAGTATGAAAATAAAAAAAATATTCATAAAAGGTAAAATTTTCAATCAAAAATGCGCCGAACTAAAGTTGAACGCAGAGATATGGTTCCTTGGGCAAATATTCATAGAATTGAATGAACTTTCACATAGGGGGGTAGCCGAGGTCGATAAAATTTCGTCCATACAATTTGGCCCACCCTAATATGCATATATACATTTCTTCTTTATGCGGAAGTGAAAAATGTGTGTGTAAATGAAAAAAAAGCATAACTTTGCAAAAGGAACAGATGGGATTTTGAATCCAACGAATTTTTCATCAGGAATCAATAATATATCGACGTACGTATTCAGTTTCCGTTGAGATTAAACTCGCACCTGTTGAGGCCCAGTGTGTATGGGCATATCCGAAAATAATCTCCTCTTCACACTGCTCCTGAACAAACGATAGGTTGCATGAAAATGCCACAAAAAACGAACAATGCCCCTTTATTCGTAATCGTTCACTGAGTAAAAATCAACTTTATTTGAAATCTTAGCTGCTCCTTTTTTGAAAATATCTCGATTTTTCCAATTGTGGCATTTTCCCATACAAAAAGAAAAAAAAAATTTTTTTAACTACATTAAACAAAAATTAAAATAATCAAAATCGATGTGTTTTGCAATGCTAAACGCGAATCCAACCTCAGAATTGCTCTATCGTGTATAGTTATAGTTATAGTTTTTGCCATTTTTTAAGCTATATAACTATTTAACATATCATTTATTCGTCAAATGTGGCTTAGATACTTGAAATCCCCAATCTTTTCCTTTAAAACCTAATTTAAATAATATTTATATCTTCATGCTTATAAGAGATATCATAGACCGAAATATGGTCAAAACGGGTTTTTTGCACTTTTGTGTCTTTTTAGCTTAGGATATCTTTGAGGAAAACAACATAATTTAAATTAGGTTTTAAAGGAAAAGATTGGGGCTTTCAAGTATCTAAGCCACATTTGACGAATAAATGATATGTTAAATAGTTATATAGCTTAAAAAAATGGCAAAAAACGACTTTTTTTGGTCTTTAGGTAACAATATCTCATAAACTATACACGATAGAGCAATTCTGAGGTTGGATTCGCGTTTAGCATCGCAAAACACATCGATTTTGATTATTTTAATTTTTGTTTAATGTAGTTAAAAAAATTTTTTTTTTCTTTTTGTATGGGAAAATGCCACAATTGGAAAAATCGAGATATTTTCAAAAAAGGAACAGCTAAGATTTCAAATAAAGTTGATTTTTACTCAGTGAACGATTACGAATAAAGGGGCATTGTTCGTTTTTTGTGGCATTTTCATGCAACCTATCGTTTGTTCAGGAGCAGTGTGAAGAGGAGATTATTTTCGGATATGCCCATACACACTGGGCCTCAACAGGTGCGAGTTTAATCTCAACGGAAACTGAATACGTACGTCGATATATTATTGATTCCTGATGAAAAATTCGTTGGATTCAAAATCCCATCTGTTCCTTTTGCAATTCTGAGGTTGAATTCGCGTATAGCAACGCAAAACACATCGATTGTGATTATTTTAATTTTTGTTTAATGTAGTTAAACATTTTTTTTTTTTTTCTTTTTGTATGGGAAATGCCCCAAAGGGAAAAATCGAGATATTTTCAAAAAAGGAGCAGCTAAGATTCCAAATAAAGTTGATTTTTACTCAGTGAACGATTACGAATAAAGGGGCATTGTTCGTTTTTTGTGGCATTTTCATGCAACCTATCGTTTGTTCAGGAGCAGTGTGTCTTATATGACTCAGGTTTTAAGAAAAATTTTTTTTCCATGTTCTATAACCAAATGTGGTGGAATATATTCCTAGACGTATAAAATGAAATTCCCAATAGGTGAACAAAAAAAATTTCGACCCGAGATGTTGTCAGGAGGTCGTGTTATCTTAAAATTTTGGGAAAATCGAGATTTCCGATTTCTTTGGTGAAAAATAAATTGATTTTGTTTACGATATTTTTTAATCTAAGCGCCCCCTGCCGAGTAAAAAATAAAAAACGAAAAATTTGGAGTAAAAAATTTGATTTTTGGTGATATGCGATCGAGCACACCATAGCGACACATAAGGCCAGATGGCATGATATCTAACAAACATTCCGTAATAAATTTCAGAAAAATTGTATCTGGGTCGTGGCGACAGAATGGGTTAAAAAGTCTAAATCGCTCTTTACGCCCGCATAACAGGTCCGAAAATTCTGAAAAAATTCAAGCAAATTCCTTGACGACGCTTAAATTAAAAAAATATCGTAAACAAAATCAATTTATTTTTCATCTAGAGTTTGCTAGAATTTTTTCAGAATTTTAGGACCTGTTATGTGGTCGTAATGAGCGATTTAGACATTTTAACCCATTTTGTCGCCTCGACCAACATACGATTTTTCTGAATTTTACTCCAGAATATTTGGAAATATCGATACCTTAGAGCGCTATAGTCATATCTCCATTTTTTTCAAACGCAAAAATAAATTTTCAAACAGTGTATATTTTAAAACTAACAAACATTTTTACATAAAATGTAAATTTCTACAGTTAGTACAGTCATTTGGTAGTTTTACCTGGAAAGTTTTGCGGGATTTTTGCAAATGAGTTATTTTATAGATTTCGATGTGCTCTTTCAGAATTTCAACTTTGCTACCTCGAGCCGTGTTCGCTCACGCCGCCATATTGGAAAAATGGCGTCCAAAATCAGTTTTTTACAAAGGGCCTGTGCCAATCGAAAACATTTCACTCACCTGCACAAATTCTGAAGTTTTTTACACAAAATTTGAAGCATGGCTGACTTCCTAAACTAAAGTTGCAATGCAACCATGTTTTCACATGCGCAACATTTACACGGCAACACTGTTACAAATGTTGCTTTGTCAAACTTTGACGTTGCATACTTCAGTAATAAAGGAACACAAAAATTGCTCCCACTATGAAACACAAAGTAAAGCATTATTTAAAAACATGCTTAAAATATTATAAAACTAACATAATTGTTAATTAAATTCACTACTTACTTTATTTCATCCATATTGCTTCGCGCCAAATTTTAAGCAACAATATTAAAATTGATGCGCTAGTTGCGCAGCTGTTGTGTAGTAAAAAAAGTTGACGTTCAAAAAGGAACATATGACATTGTTAAAAATGTTGCTACTTTATTTAGGAACCGAATGCATTGCAGTGTTGCATTGCAACCTTAATTTAGGAAGTCAGCCCATATGAGGTGAAATTGTTGCGTCAAAATTTGTACTAGCCCAGAGGCTACTGAAAATTTTGACAGTCGAAATTGAAAACAAATAAATTTATTCAAATTTTTGTAAAAAAAATATTTATTTATTTATTGTAAGCTGCTTGCACGTGCTGCCGCACAGCTGCCATTGAATATTGAACGGAATCTTTAAGAAGAAATACTAGTATTTTTGAATCAAATAATAACGCAAATGTATCGGACTACAAAAAACATGATGATTTTGTAGCCGGTGGAGATTAAATCCGAACCGCACCTCCAGTTGTAGTTGCTGCTGTTGTCGCCTCTACTGCTCTTTCTGCTGATACACTTGGATTTGGAAATAGAGGGTATTACATTAGACGATAATATAGACACAACAGATGTTAACTTAGATGACGATTTCCTAAGTGAAGACTGAAGCATATCATTAAAAATGAGTTCCGCAATTGTGTCATTTGCTGACTCAGCTCTTTTATCATATTTAAAATTAAAAGGAAATGTGCATATCCTAATCAGCGGTTTAATTTTTTTAAATCTTGAATTTTTTAACGTATTTATATTCTGCAATTGCAAAAAAATGTACGAAACAAATGTAAAAGAAAGTTCGATCATCTGAAAAGTCAAAAATTGAATCTGTCTAAAATTACATTTCATTTGGCACACCAAAAACAGAAATTTTAGTCACCAGAGTGAATTTTTTTTTCACCCCTATTTGGTAAAAGTTTCGATTTGGCACACGCCCAAATATCTCTTTAACGGTTACATTTAGAGAAAAATATTGTGGCGCAATATTGTAGCTTATAAAATTTTCTATAAAAATGACCCCCTAATTCATAATTTGAAAAAAACTAGTAAATTGTGCATGCCGCTTATGAGTAGGCATAGTGATGTGTTGAGCTTAAAATTATGACTCATGAACTTCCACTATAAGTTTTATTTTATTTTTATTTACATGACCTATAGTTTAGGAGATATTTTTACAACAAACCTAAAATTTAGAAAAAAACCGTTTTTTCAAAATAGCTCCAAAAAGGTTTGTTCTAGAAAAAAAAAATTTGTCGCAATTTGTAGAACGTTCAATTCCCTTTAAGGGTCTCGCCGAACTGTTTTTTCGTTCGACTTACCGTTCATGAGATATTCGCGTCTTGAAAATTATTCAAAATTGAACATTGCACTATGCTCCATACTATTTTCAATTTTGAATGATTTTCAAGTCGCGATATCTCATGAAGGGTAAGTCTGACGAAAAAACAGTTCGGAGGTACCTTTATAGGGAATTGAACGGTCTACAAAATGCATGAACAATTTTATTCCTAGGACGAACCGTTTCGGAGCTGTTTTAAAAAAACTGTTTTTTTTTCTAAATTTTAGGTTTGATGAAAAAATATCTCGTAAACTATAGGTCATGTGAAAAAAAAATAAAATGAAGCTTATAGTGGAAGTTATTCCCTATAAAAAAGTGTTTTTATTTTGAACATGTGACTCACCCTTCATGAGTTATTGTAATTTTAAGCTCAACACATCACTATGCCTACTCATAAGCGGCATGCACAATTTACTAATTTTTTTCAAATTTTGAATTGGGATATTTCCTGAGTTATAAGTCGTACGAAAACAATTAAGAGGTCATTTTTATAGAAAATTTTATAAGCTACAATATTGCGCCAAAATATTTTTCTCTAAATGTAACCGTTAAAGAGATATTTGTAAGAAACTGATTTTGGATGCCATTTTTCCAATATGGCGGCGCGAGCGAACACGAAAGCAAAGTTGAAATTCTGAAAGAGCACATCGAAATCTATAAAATAACTGATTTGCAAAAATCTCGCAAAACATTCCAGTTAACATCATTTTATTCTCCCAAATGATCGTACTGAGTCTCTTATTAATTTTCTAAAAATCTGTGCACTGTTTTGGTAGCTTGAGAGCTTTAGAAGTCCACCACAAGCCCATAACTAAAAATTTCTCACAGTATCAAACAAGTGGAAATAGGACTATAGCGCTCTAAGGTATCGATATGTGCTCTCCCGTGTATTATCGAAAATCTTGATTTTCCCAAAATGTTTAGATAAAACGACCTCCTGACACGATCTCGGGTCGAAATTTTTAGGTTCACCTATTGGGAATTTCATTTTATATGTCTAGGAATAAATTCCAATACATTTGGCCATTGAACATGGAAAAAATTTTTTTTTTAAAACCTGGGTCATATAAGAGAAGATTATTCTCGGATATGCCCATATGTTAAGAATTAAAATAATCGTTGACTCAAATTGGTTGCACCCGCGATCACTTACCTTGAATGAAACTTTTTTGCTGACTTATGTGGCATGGGTGCAGTTGATGGGTATCGGAGTAAGAGTCAAAAATGATCCCCTGATCTTTGGAGGCACAAAAAAATTTAAAAGTAGCTGAAATGAATGCAATGAGGCATTTTGTTGTCAAAAAGTACTGAAGTTTATTTCTGGACACAAAAAGTGGTTTTATGCGTTCCCGTACATTTAACAATATTTCTCGGAACATTCCTATTGTTATTACGTATATTAGCTAAACAAAAACGAATATCAGCTTTTAAGCTTTTGCTGAAAACAATTTACGTTCACTAGCAGTATAACACATTTTATTAAAGAGTTTAACGGTCTTAAAGGCCACAGAAAAATCACTATTAAAATATGTAATTACTTGTGTGTGTGTTCATACATATGTACCTAGTCGCATTGTAATTTAGTAACGTCTTATTATGACAATTGCTTATGGGTTTCCGCGATTGGCAAATGTACTGATATGTTGCTTCACAGAAACAAAAAACTGTTCAAACGAGATGGTACAAGTTGACTTCTTGGGTTCAACATGTTTATGAGAATAATTAAAACTGTATTTGTAGAGTTTAGTTGCAACTTCAATAGAACGAAATAAAGTTAAAAAAAACAGAAAATGTGAGTTTTAATGTGAAGATGAATCAGTTATCTTAGAACGGGTTATCTGCAAGTTGTTTATAAGACTACTTTTGGGAAACCTAACAGTCCATATTAATGTGGGTGCCCCTGCAACCGTGAGAATGATTGCCACATTTTGAATTAAAAAAATCATTTAAAATATCAACATGAAAACTTTAATAGTTAGCTGTTCTCTTTCTCGTAGCCGAACTTTCATTTAAAGGTCCTAGCGATCGACTTCTTTAAAGAAAGAAGAGGACCGTAGGCCTTTCGTAGAGGAGCTAAAGGCGGTCCCGGCTGAGTGTGATAAGAGCATTCCAAGGTCTGCTTTTATTACTGGCAGTGTAATGAAACTTAAATAACGGATGAGCAAAATACATAGTAACTTGTTGAAAGAACAAGAAACTGCAGATAGATGACCCTCAAACTGGAAAACAAAAAAAAAAAAAACTTGGCTTGGCTCCGTTGTTTTTGCACACTGTACAAAACAAAAATTTTCAATAATCACTCAATAGAATCATAGTGTGTCGAAGAAGCAAAAGCTCTTGCCAGCTTTGCCTTATTATACAGTATACAGATATTTTCAGTGTGAAAGTTATTGTTCAATGATTTTCTAGCTGACTGGTCGACACGTCCTGTGCTACCTTGAAAATTTCACTCAAGAGCTAAATGGCAAACTTCGTGAGGTGGTTTCGTTCATCGGTGTTTCTTATTCACAACGATTTTCATCGCTTGGTCTTATTTGCTATGAGCATCTGTTTGCTTTTTAGGTATATGGTATGGCGGCATGTTAAATACTGTGGGCCATCAGACTTTTAGTATTTGTCTTGACGAAGACCTGCAATTTATTCACTAGCTGGTTGGCACCAAATCACATCTCATAACTACATCTCAACAAAAACCAAAAATTTTTAATACGTTTTGAAGTATATGTTTACATATAACATTCCGCGCCCTCTGGTTCAGATTTGTCATAATTTAATGTTGGGCTTGTACGAGGTATTTCTGGTATTTGTGTGAAATTTGGTTGCATTGCTTTTCACCAATTTTTTACAAAGTGTTTTAAAGTTTTTGTTTGTATTGGACTGCCACGCCTTTTTATCCAAATTCACCTAGTAATTATGCAAAGATTCCATGAACCATCCATGTATTTGTGTGCAATTTGGTTTATTATCTCGAAGAACTCTTCCAGTAAAGCATAATAAAGATTTTGCTTCCATGGGGGGTGTCACGCCCTCTTGTCGGAATGCACGTCTCTTTTTCTACGCTACAAACGGAAGGACTAAGTTAATATTTCCTGTGTGTAGAGTTTAAAAACTAATAAATAAAGATCACTGAATCCATCGTAGATACGAATTTTGTGAGATCTACGAATATGCTACTATTGATTTCAACAAATTACGAACGTAACTTTGAAATTCATGGAGTTAAAAAAATTGAGTTTCGGATTGAGTAAGTGATCCCAATCTAAGAATTTTGAATTCACGTCGTAGCAATTTGAATTCATTAATTACATTTTCGTAGATCTCACGAAATTCGTATCTACGATGGATTCAGTGATAGGCCCAATTATTATTTTTTTTCATGTCAAAATTTGTTGTGTTTGATGTTATGATATTTTTTATTTCAAAATATTTAGTTACAATAAAGTATAGGTATGAAATTTAATAAGCTTTTTAAATGCATTTTTGGATTTTAAATTTATTTTTATTATACTAGGGAGCTCTGCCCTCTGTTCGCTCCACTCGCCAAACCCCGCGTTGCTCTTCCTCTTTTTAATTTTCTCTCTTCCACTCTGCGCAAAAGACTTCGCTTCGCTCGCCAACCCCCGCGTAGCTATTCTTTTTTTTAATTCTCTCTTTGACGACGACTATGATTAGTGATAGTAAATGTAATTTTTCGTCAAAACTACAAAAAATTTTAGTGGAGTTCGAAAACCGACGAAAAACTCGGTTTACTTTGGGAATTGTTATTCCCAAGTATAAAAAGTGTGTTACCTTCTAAAAAATTACAGGATCAACATTATGTAACAATTTTGACCTACACTTAACAATTGGTTTTTGTATAAAAATCATCCTTACATAATTAATATAATTTTATATGTATAAAATCTTGTATTTTCTTGCAGTGCTTCCCCCAACATCAACAGCTCCATTATCATCATCCGACACTCACCGGCATACAATTGGATCCCTAAGGATTCAAAAAGATTCTGAGGCACATACGACACCTCGTTCTAAGCAACGTCTTATTAAAGTGGATTTTTCGTTATTGCAAGTAAGAAAATCACTCAAAATATCATACCTTATCTTAAAAAAATAATTTTGCTTATCCGTGTTTACAAAATTTTTTCAATTTCAAACAGGAAGATGACTATTTCTTTGATGACTCCTTGACCACATTGAGTAGTACGTCATCCAATATTGGCATTTGCTCTCAACCCAAAATGCCGCCCTATCCAATTGGTGGCTATATGATAGCGAATGATACAGCAACAGCAGCACTACCAACAAATACAAACCGACTTACGATGCGGAGAACAAGTGAGTATTGATGGTTTTACGCAGGGCCCATATTCATATTCACTTTTAGACCCGAGTCTTAAGTAAACAATAGCTTTTGGCACTGTCTCTCATATGTGTTAGGTATCCAAAAGCTATTCTTGGACTCAATTTTTCGTCGACATTCATTAGTTATTAATTGCTTAGATATTATTAAATGTGTTGATTTTTTTTTCATTAATTTCGTTTATTCTTATTTTCTTTTTCCTCCCTTTTTGGTTATTTAATAATAAAAGGTATATAATTGGTTTATTTGTATTATTTACAACAAAAACAAAAAAAAAAACAAAAAAAAAGCAAAAACAAAAGCACAAGAACAAAATTTTACAAGATTAGATACAAATGTAATTGGTTTACTGCAATTAAAGACACATGCAGAATTATCCTAATAACACACACAAGAACACATAATATGCAGTGTACAGATACAAATGTATAAGGTGACGGATTTTTTTTAATTAAAAATTGGTCATAGAATTGTCAAAATGCATTAATGAACTTAAGCATTAAATATAAAAAAAGAAAATATTAAAAAATCTCAAATTAACTTTTAAATTAAAAAAAAATTCAAGTATAGTAAGAAACACTAAATTTTAAATTTTTGCATGTTCATATGTTAATTACCAGGGAAATAATTTAATTTTTTTTTTAATTTTTTCATTGGTAAAATGTTTGATTTATAATTAATAAACCTTCCCAAAAAAAGTATTAAACATTGTAATCTTTTTCTACAAAAACTTTAATTCATTCCAATAAAAAAAAATAATAATAAAAAACAACGTAACGGCAATACTCCGACAGAGGAAAATTATACCGAGGATGAATACCATAGATTCTTCGACATCGCTTTGGAATGTAAATATTGAAAATTTAAATAGTTGGTGTTATTCATGTAGTGCAATTAACTCATTTAAGCATAACATTGTATCATTGCTTCTGTTGGTAGTAGGCCTGATACATAAGAACATTGTTTGTACATGCATTCATACCAGGTCATCCATTTTCAGTTTAAGTATTTTTTAAGGAATTTAAGCACACATTTTAATATTTGAGGAACTTAATTGCAATTCGCATTTTAGGCGATAGCTTCGATAATATTCACCGCTGTTATAAATTCCGGGTGTAAATCTTCCCTGCGTAGTAACTCCATTTTGCATAAAGAAAAAAACAAAAAAGTGTAAAAATCCCGGCAAAAATTTGTTTCACAAAAGCGGTGATTGACTTTTAAGTGATACATAGTTTATCATCATTCGTGCATAAAATACTTAACTGCTGAAACAGAATGTGTAGCTGAAGCTTGAAGTACGAAGTAAGCGACGAACTGTCAAAAGTAGACTGACTACACAAATTTTAATACTCGTCAACACAATCAACATAGCTGAAGCTTGCGGCGTAGTACAAAGTTCGAACTTTTCAACTTTGTCGCTTGCTGCATGCTTTTTGACAGAAGAACAATGTTACCGAATAGATGAAAATAAATTTGTAAAAATTATTTTATGATTTAAAGGTTAATTTAGCGCTAAATTCATTATAATTTCATAAAAAAGAGCAGCAAATAAAATTATGAAAATAATTTTAAGTTTTAAAAGTTTAGGTAATTTTAAAATTTATGCAATTTTTATAACGAAATAAGATTGGCAACTCTGTTCCATAAGCAGCAAACTTCTCCACATTTTGTTTTGTTTTTCGACCTTTCTTCTAAAAGTGTTTGATAAACCTATCTCGACTACTTGATTTTAATTTTTTTTTATTAAGTGTTGGGGAAACATTCATATCTGCGGAAATTATTTGATATCTCTTGACTCAATATAGATCCCACTTTTTTGTAAATAGGGATTTAAAGGTTGAAACATAGCGGATACAATAATTTTTTTTGCGATTAAATAACGTTGGGGAACCACCATAAAAATTAATTAGAACAATTTATTTGCAAATTTTTTGCATATATCAACAGTAATTTATTTCTTTTTTTTAAATAGACTAAAAGCTAAACGAGCATGTAATGAAAATGAAATGAAAATGAGAGGTTCGGGTGCATCATCAAATTTTAAAATGCATATATTTTCAAAACTATAATAGAATATAATAACCCAGTAGATGTAAAAAAAAAAAATTATGTCATTCAAAGAAGTCAAAAATTTTTTTCAAGAAATTAGTACGGTTTGTAAAAGAAAGTCTCATATATAAATCGTCGCTCACTTGCACAACAGCCCTAATTGACTTTCATTTTTAAAGGAATCCCTTTAATTAATGCGTTCGTGTGATAGAATTATTTTCTTTTTTATTTCCATTGAGAACAAAAACGGAGATATAGAAATGAATTGTTATATAAATACTTAAACCGATTACGTATAGCATTGCTCCATCCTTTCTGTATTTGTCGTATTTTTTATTTTATTTTTTTTTTTTTTTCATTAAGAATATCTATGTTAATAGACATTGTCTATCTGCATGATATCAAAATTTTCATTTTAATCGTATATCTTAAATGTGCTTCTTACTATTTAGCATGTATTTTAAACAAAATACTTTATATTTGTTAAATATCGTCTCTATTTAAGTGAAAACACTAAGTTATTTTTTTCTAATTTTGAGTTACAGACATACCTAAATTGAAGCATTATTTAAGAGTTATTTAACCATCTCTGTTCCGGTATACTCTATATAAATTATATGGACATAAAATGAAGATTTTTAAATAACGAATAACGCTTCGATTTTGGTATGGCAATAACATATTTAGTATTTCTGGTCAAAAATTTTATAGTCTTTAGACTCATAAGACCCATTGAGCTATATCTCTGTTAAAAAGTGGTTATTTTAATCATGAAAAAAGCATAACAATTCCTATACAAAAAAATATTAGCTTCTCAGTGGTTTTCAATTGAGTAGGGACAATATATGAGGAGTGATTTTTCAAAAGGGCGTAAAACCACTTCCAATCTCGAACAAACCTAAGGATGCCATCGCCATTACCATGCTAAAATGCATCCTCTTGTCCAAAATTCATCACAAAAAATGCATTTTTCAAAGGTAAAATCGTGATCAAAAGTCGCATTTCAGAACAAAAGGGCTTATTTCCATATAATTTCATAGAAATTTTTAGAGTTTGATACAAAAAGACGTATTTTGAATAGTGGCCAAAAAAGCTTTTAATATTTTGTATATACCCCAGGCTATATAGGTGCTTACATACCATGCCTATAGACATCAAAATAAACTTCCAAATGGTGAAATAAGAGTGATTTTGAAACAAAAGGGCTTATTTTCAAACGTTTCAGAACAAAAGGGCTTATTTCCAAATGTTTTTTACTTTTTGCAATTACTGGAAATAGGTTACAACAAAAATGTTAAGGGGATTAGAATCTTTGGTCAACTCACTTTAATACAGGAGACATTAAAAAAAATATGTTATTGTAAACAGCCCATAAAAGTTTTTTCTCATTACTGAAAATTTGTATAACATGGTTTTACGCCCTTTTGAAAAATAACTCCTCATATGAACATATGTATGTACTTACGTATTATGTATGTATTCGCTTTCATCATTCAATTTTTTTTATTTTACTTAGCTTATGATCTTGCCACACAATGTGAATCCAGACGAACATCACTACGTCGTCATACGATCGTTGGATGTCAAAGTAATTTCGACGAAACTCACTCAATGCCACCATCACGTCCTGATTCACGACAATCTGATGAGGCATCTAATGCGGCGATTGTAAACGGTGTTGTAGTAACCTCAGTAAAAATGCCTCAGGTATATTTAATATTATATATTGCAAAAAAAAAAACGCATTGTGCAGGATTTGCTCATGGAGGTTTTCATATTATACTCTAAAAAAGAAAGGAAATAGTGCTTACCAAAAAAAAAATAAGTAGGCATACAGCGCGGTAACGAATTACTGTTAATAAAGTTAAGTCAAAAATAAAGGAATCCGTGATTGGTTTTGATGAAAAAACATATTATATATTATTTTTGTTTACTTTGTATTCATTCATTTATAACCTTTCACCCTGAATTCTTTTTGCCAGCCGTAAACGCTTTGAGAAGAAACCGTAAGCAAGAATATTTCGTTCCATATCTTCTGTAAGCGCCGCTTGAATTGATCTACCTTAAGAGGTAACAATACGTAATAATCTAATGGATTCAGATCCGGGCGGGCATTTATCTGACGATATAAAACACGGAAGCTTGGCTTCATACCAGTTGCAAACACTTTAAGCCTTGTGCGCTGGAGCTGAGTCTTGCTAGAAGCAAAATAGTTCATTGCAAAATGCAACACATGCTTATTCAAAACCTCTTTCAAATAGTAACTCGCGGTTATTTTAAAGCCTTCTTCCATAAAGAGAAGAGAAACTAACTAGACATGGCGTCAAAAATCGTGATATGATAGTTTAAAGTAATTACATTTTCCTTGAAAAGCCGATTTAAATTATGTGGCTACCCTTTTTTTCCCCGAAATATTCTTACCTAAAAAGCTTAAAAAATTTAAAACGAACACATTTTTCCTTTATTTTTCGTAGTCCAATAACCAAACATAATTTATTTTTTTTTTTTCAAAACTCTTTATATGGTAGTTGAAGGTGATTGCCTTTTCCTGTAAACCCAATTTGAGATATAGCGATATCTCGAAGTAACCGTGCAGAAGATATTCAATAGAAACCGGCTTTTTGGCATTTTAAGGGTTTTTTTAGAATATCTTCTAAACGGTTACTTCTTTGTGTACACATATAACTTATTTTTTGTAGATCTTGTAATTCTCTACAAATTTGATCCCATTACTTTTTATCGTAGTACTTACCAATTCGCAGATATCCTTAAAAAACCAGTAATTTCAAAGCCTTAACGGTTATTCAAGAATATTTCTAAGGTCATGAGCGGTTCGAAAAAAAAAATTTGGAAGGTATATAGAAAATTAAATTATCTTTCAAACGGCATTTTAATTTTACATTTACATTTTTCTGTAAAAGTAAGCATTAGCGAGATATTTGCAAAAAACTGGTTTTAGCGACCTTTGAACCTTAATAACTTTTTATGCGCACACGACTTTGCAATGGACTTTTCACAGTTTGTGTATCATGCATAAATAAAGCCAATTCCGGTGAAAAATTTCCACTGGGAATTTTTTCGCAGAAAATGTCTTATTATCTAATCAAAAAAAAAATAAAGTAAAATTATACTTTAAAGAGAAAGTCAGCAATTCCTTAATGAGAATAACATTAAGATCACAGCCGCATTAAAGGTGTGTCAAGCTCAAATGACGCGAAAATCGGTTTTTTGCAAATGTTACGCTAACGGTTACTTCTACAGAAAAATGTTGGTACACAATTTTTTAACTCGTAAAATTTCATATAAATAAATCTTTTAAATTGTTTTCGTATAACTTTTAGCTTAGGATCTATCCTAAGTAAAGATGTATGCCGCATACAAGCGTGTTTTAAATTACTACAGTGGCGACCAAAAATAGCAACTGATTTGTCTATAAAACCATTAAGGCAGTGATCTCAATGTTATTTTTGACATTTGTTTTTATACACCAAAATAAAGCGATTTCTATTAAAAAATTGCTGACTCTAATTTTTTGATCAGAAAGTCTTATTTTACCACAAAATATTGACTTAATTTTTGTGTGCTTATAACACTAATATTAATCAACAATCAACAGCAAATAAATAGATCCCAAAGTCCCAGTGGAGGCAATGTCAGCGTTGATGGAGGGAGCAGCAATAGCAGCCGTTCGACATCCTTAATTGGCCCGTGGAATAAGTCCTTCCTTGATGAAAAAACTTGGAACGAACGCGGTGACGATCGCCTATCACTTACACTGGAGGAGATCGTGCACATACGTTCGGTTATGACGAAAGCCGAGTTGGAAGGTTTACCTGTTGGTGTGCGTGTCAAGGAGGATGTCGAAAAGCGAAAAGTCTGCTTTCTTTGCCTTCGAACGCGGTTTTCCCTATTCGGACCCTGGGGCATACAATGTAAATTGTGTCAACGCACAATATGCTCGAAGTGTTATACCAAGGTAGGTTCAATTAATATAAAAAATAAAACTTTTTATGCATACAATTAATCATTATCAGATGCGTATTCCTGTGGAGCATTTCCGTAATGTACCGCTTGTGCTGATATCACCATCGCTACTTTCGAGTCCAGCAGGCTCAAATACACCATCACCATCCCATCATGCGCAAAACAAGCACTCCTCATCAACTGGCAACATTCTAGATGAGACGTTTCCGAAGTCGCTTATTGAGCGACTTTTACGCTCCGAGTCAGAGAGAAAGGTAAATAAGAATGTCAATGACACCAGCTATAAGTAAATTTTAAAACTTCTATGGAAATGTTAACAATCGTATATTGAATTACGGCACTTTTTCAGACTCGCAACACTGTAGGTAGCGCTCCATCTTCCCCTAAACACCAAAGATCAAATATGAGTACACCTGGTATTGTGGCACACTCCGCTGCTGGACAAGCAGTTGAAGCTATACACGATGCTTCGATGATGACTTCTTCAAATTCAACATTTACTAATGGTGCAGCAGTCGTTGTGGCTGGTTCCTCCAACTCTGTCAACGCTAATAGTGGCTACAACAAAGAAAATGCGCTACTGAATGGCTCATCTGCCAAAGCAACAAATAAGCACATCAGTATCATGTCGCGTAGCATGGAGGGTCCACGTAGTTTGCCCGTGAATAGTCCAGCTAGACCGCATTCAAATAGCAGCACCCTGGATAGAAAGTAAGTTGTGGACTATCTGTAATTACACGGATTCTTATCATCCTTCTTATTTCATGACAAATCACAAGGAATAAAAAAAAATACAAAGTTTTTATTATAGTCTAAGATCACAGGCCCACCAGAGGATATATGGGATAGATCGTTACGTTGTTTGGAACGTGCACATACTTGCTAGCTTCCCCGGTGGTTACTTATACAAGTAGCTGGTACCAAACTCACCAAAAAACTATGCCTTACGTTAAAGTAGCTAAGCTGACTTAAATATATGCACAGAAAAAATAATATCGGTCATTCCAACCGATTTCAACGATAGAAATTGCAATTGTCAATTTTACCGGTTTTCAGTTTAATAGCTTAAACACAATTGGAGCGTACGACGAATTTCGCCCGACGAATATTCGCTGTCAAAATTAAAACACACGAGAGTATATGAAGTTGAACACAACCGCACCGGACGATGAAATTCGTCCGACGAATATTCGTTGCAATAGAACTAGTTTTAACTTTGTCGCAGGCGGCAGCGATTTTTGGAAATGTCAAACCGGAAAAATAAGTTTTTAATGTAAAATTTTTAGATTTCTTAGAAAAAATTCAAAGAATATGAGATTTTATTAAATATTTATTAATTAAAATTGTCATTAGAGAACATAAAAAACTATTTAAAATAAAAACAACTATTGCCGTCGTCATTTTGATTGTGATTAACAGAGCGAACTTCGTCGATGAATTTTTTTTGACAGCGAACATTCGTCGGGCGAAATTCGTCGTACGCTCCAATTGTGTTTAAGCTATAAGATGGAATTTAGTTCTAAGACATGTTCTAAACATTTTACAATTGATTTGAGGTTGATAATCAAATTACAAATACCAATAAAAGATCCTTTGGAGAAAAAAATTTTAACTTCGATATCTAAGAACTTGAGTTTCTCATTTTACGGTATCTAAACGCCATAACTCAGTAAATTTTTAGAAAGTGTAAAAAACCGATTTTTGATTTCATGGACGATCCCGTGGTTCCAAACTACGGTCATTCAAAAGCACGGTTAATACGGCTCCATTAGTTAAGCAATGCTAAAATGACTCACGATAAAATATCAGGGCGGTAGAATGGTTTGTTCGACCTAAACATGCGTGCTCAGTTTAAGTTCTTATAGATAGTTCTTTTTTGGGATTTTCTGAACACTGGAGAAAAAATAAAAAAAACCCGTCGGGCCGTTTTTGAAAATTGTAATTTTAAATGTATTTTTTGATGCTGAATCCGAAATAATTTGAGATATCCTAGCCTGAAAATGCAAAAAACATCGTTTTTAGCTAGTAAACATTCTGACAAGTTAGCGCAATTTTGGTGCCGAATTCGGCATCAAAAAATACTTCTAAAATTACTATTTCAGTTTTTATTTGTTATTTTTATTTTTTACGATTTTTTCGTTTTATTTATATGGAAATTTTAGTACAATTTTTAAAACTATATTTTTTAAAAATAGGCCGACGGACTGTTTACTTTTTTCTCCACAGTGTTCAGAAAACCCCAAAGAAAAACTATCTATAAGAATTTCAACCGTAATGCAAGACTTCAGATCAAGTGTCAATTGTTGCATAAACATTATTTGTATAATTTTTGTATGAAATAACGTTTCAGATGTAAATTAAATTGATAACATGTGATTGGCACTTTTCTGTAATATTTTCTTCATTTCTTTTTTATTTTTCAGAAGTAAATTTTCTCGTGCATTCACGCTTTCTCCATCTGGTTCCCAATTATGCCAAGACCAAAAAGAGAATGTTCGCGGCGAGATTGTACCAGTTTGTCATGACTGTAAAGGACTTGTTATGGAAATTACACGATCGTCAAAGCAAACAAGGTCTTCCGCACGTAATCGAGCGTTGCAGAATCTGACGCTAGATCTTTCACCTGTCTATAAGTGAAATCACAACTTTTCCAAATAATTGTTTTCGACCACAAATTGAGAGAAAACCTAGCACTATTATCAGTTTTTTCTGTTACTCCAAAGGCATCAATTTGAGGAATCTCAGTTTACTTCAAAATATTGTACCTATCAAAATATTTAATCAAAGTTAAATTGAATGAAAAGAAATTTCATTTAGCTATAAGGCTTTTAAATTGATCGTAACATGTAACCCCACCATAAAAGATTTACTTATTAACTTTATTATTGAAAAATTATTTAACTCATAATTAATAATAATTCTATTTCCAACTATGATTCAAAACGTTTTAGTGTTGAGTACAATATTTAATGAAATAATTAGTTCTTAAAAAATAACACAAATAATTTTCGCACTTATTTTAACAAAAATATTGAGTAAATAATATTTGCGTGAAAATTTTAAAGACTTTCGCGTTATTTTAACAAATCGTTCGTGCATTCGACAAACATTCGCAAGATTTAAATGGTTCGAAGGAATACTTATGATTTTGTTTAAATTTATTGTTGTTGATTCATAAGCTGACTACATATAATGTGATTGTTGGTTGTTATCTGTAAGCTAAGAATTTCTATGTATTTATCGATATTTTATTGAGACTTATTTGTTATGTTATTTTTTCTTTTTTGCTTACTTACCAAACTAACGAAATCAATTATTTATTAAACTCATAGCAGTTCGTTAATAATTGTAAAAATTTATTATATAAACAAACGATTTCTTAATTTCAAGTTTTAGTTGATAATTTTAGAAACTCTTAATTAATATGTATGTAATTTCTAAAAATATATTTTTTATATAAAAAATAAAACATACGTTAAATAGCAAATTAAAAAAGTTACTGTAAAAATAAACACATTACTGTAAAAATAAACACAATCTAAATTTTAGTTTTAAATTCAATACAAACGTAACAATTATTTAAAAAAAAATTAAGCTCCAAGATCTATTTTTTTATTTCTAACTACACAGTTTAATTTAAAAGTATTAAATAATTTGTATAATTTTTGTACCTCACAACCTTAAAGAAAAAGAAAAACCAGATTTAACTGAATGGTTATAAAAAAATTTCATTTGAATAAAACTAAAATACAATAAAAAATACAAAAAATAAAATTTTTTACAAATGTTGATTGGTACGTAACATAAGGGGACGTTCATAAATTGCGTTAGCCGTTTTTCCAAAATTTTAGACCACTCCCTCTTTTTTTTAGTTTGATAATTTGCTCCTACCTTATCATGGTATATCGAGGGCTTATATTCAATACACTCTATCTACAAAAACACAATTTTTCAGGAGAGCAAAAAAACTGTTTTATTCGCTATTTTTTATAGTATTAATCAAACAAAGTACTACGATATTAATTAAAAAGGGCCACTAGATCCTACAAATAAAAAGATTTTAAAAATTTTAGTTATTCGCGCCAGTATAGTAGATAGAGGATATTGCAATTCAAATATAATATAAAGTGCGTATTCAAACAAGCAGATAGAGCTTATTGCACAATAATAAAAACCAATTTTTTTATGCATTAGTTATTGATGGTTTATTAAAATTTATTAAAAACAGATGGTTTTTTTAGCAAAAGAAAATTAAATATAGGTTAGGCCTCAAAAAAGTGATTTTTGCACTTCTAAGTAAGTAAAGATAACTCAGGATCCTTACATGATAGAAAAATACCTAGTTCGGATACGTATGTATGTAATAAGGAGATCCTAGTCCACCATAAACTGCTATACAAAAATAGTGGACCACCCTTGCTTCTGGGTACATCTACTTTCTAGTAACTTGAGGTTCTTCATATAAAAATCTGAGATCAGATTTCAGTTCTCGTATTTTGCATATTTTGCGCCTGGATTCCGCTATGATACCCAGTTTCTTTTGATGCGTATATACAATTATGTTAATTTTCAAATTACGATAGTTCATAAACGGTGAACTGCAAAAAAAAAGTGCAAAAAGAATCACATGCTCTAAGCTGTCTGTTTGTGATTGTGCGTGATCGGTTAATGCATGAAGTTTAACCGATCACGTCCATTTTTAATCCCAGGCAGCCAGTGATATTGCTGTTATTTGTACCAAATTTCATGCGTCTAGCCTTATCAGTTTGGCCATAATCGTAACTTCAGCAGACAGACGCTCACATTTCTAAAAGGGCCAATTACGACTCAGCAGTGCCAGCAAGGGTCAACATAAAAGCCTGAAAAAATCAGGAAAATTTATTTTCGGCATTTGGAGCCGATTGATAACCGTCCGTCATGATCTTGTGTATAACGGCCACCCAATAAATATAATAAAATTAAAAATTCTTCACATTTCATATGTAGATAGAGGGTATTGCATTTCACAAAATTGATTGCTGTAGATAGTGAATTTCTTTAAATGCAAGATGACATTTGACTCAATGAAGGGTTTACCATCAAAAACTAATTTTCATGAAAATTGTAGATGGAGGGTATTGAATATAACCCGTCGATATATTCTACTCACAAAGAAAAAAATTACATTATTTTCGGCATAATATTTTTGGCATCTGAGCCTTGAGTTTTTTCTACTCTTCTAAAATGGGCCGCTCACAAATTATTATTATTATTATTGTATCTAAAAAAGAATCTTATTAACCCTTTGGCGTACACAAGATTTTTCGAAAAGGTAAGCAAAACGTCACTAATGGTTTCTTGAGTTCTAGAGTAGATATTCAAATTTGATGCTATCTTGAGTTCTACTATAAGCTAGATATTTGAATCCGGATAGAAGTTTTGGAATTGTGGCTTATAACATATTGAATTTTTACTGAAATTATAAAAATTAAACCAATGCAATCAGTAAGCTATGTCCAACTTAAAAAAAAAAAATTTTCTGCATCGGCATATGCATATGCGAATTATTTTACTAGCTATTAAAAAAAAAAGTAGACCATTAAGTTTACATGAGACTGAGAACAGGTTATTGAGATTTTTTCAATCAATAAATCGTCTATTATTATTTCTTTTATATAAAATAGTTTTCAGTCGCCGCGCGCTACATATAAATAGTTCGTTCCCTAAGTCTTTCGCGCAGAGTGGAAGAGAGAATTAAAAAGAGGAAGAGCTACGCGGGGGTTGGTGAGCGAAGCAAACAGGGGGCTGAGCTCCCTAGTACAATAAAAATAAATTTAAAATCCAAAAATGCATTTAAAAAGCTTATTAAATACCTATACTTTATTGGAATTTTTTAAAACTGGGTAATGGGATTCGAACAAAAATTTACTTGATGGTGTAGATGAAAAAATTACATTTTTTTTGCTACCTTTATGGACTTATTCTGCATCTCTACCTTCCAGAAATTATTCTTTTTTGAAAACAAAAAATTTTAAAATTTGGCTCACGGATAAAAAAACCAGTTTTGCTTCTGCAATTATTCAAAATAACTAAAATTATGTACCGAATTCTGGTTCAGTGAAACTTTGAAGTGTAAAAAAATTTATCACTTTCATTTTCACCGAATCATTCCCACTCCCGTGAGGTCATAATGCCAAACTTTTTTTTGGGATTATGACCCCCACAAAAGGGGGACACAAACCCAATTATGTCCACATACACTGGGGACACAATCCCAATTTTTTTTTTTAATAAAACTGTATTCAGATTATTTGACATTTGAAAACTCAGAAAAATTTCAAAACATTTTTGGATGTATTACGATTTGAATTTGAAATATTGATCAGGTATAAGGACATAAAGAGGTTAGGGAAAGCATGACCAGGAAAGGAGCGCTGGGGTATAATTATGATATAATTGAAATACTTTGTACCTGTTTCTCATGGCTTCTCAATAAGTTGAATGAATCCCCAACCTGGACCAACAGAGAATGTTGCATTAATTAAGTAGCAACGAGCTATATTTTGTAAGATAAATGTTTCCAATAGGAGGCAAAAAAAAAATCCGGACGCAAGTTCTAACTGAATTCAGTTTTTTGAAAAAAGAACTCTAAATAAATCTGCCGTAAAACTATAAAAAGACGCAACTCGTTTTTCATAGTTTCGAGAAAATCGAAATTTTATTTTTATTCAGAAAAGGCAACTTCTCTTTCTTAAAAAATCTATGGCCCCTATTGCGGCTATCGATTGGCAGTAGATAAACGCTCTTTTTCGATTATCGATTGTCTTTTCTATTGCGTTCAGCGTTTTGTAGAACGTTTGTCGACTGTGAATAGCAACGCAAACGATGGCTGTTCTATCATTTTGTTTTGATAGATGAATTTATTTTGCCGGAATATTTTGCTCAAATAGAAGAAAAAATGGTTAAAAAGTAAAAATTTATGCAATATAAATGGTTTACAGGAAATATTTGTAATAACTAATACATTAAAAGTTATTTTGCTAATTGCAGAGCAAAAATGTTCAACAACAAAAGGCGACTTGGATGGTTCGTGGGATAAATGGAGCGAAATGTTGCTTTGTAGTTACTAGTGTTGACATACAGTTGAATATGTTTTTCATTTGGCCATCCAATAGCGCGAGCAATTCAGCAAATGCAATTTTTGGAATACGATTTAATGAGTACCTCAGTCAGCATCTTTTCCTGGGAAAATCCACATGGTTTTCATCTTCCTCTATGTCGTTGGACTGCCAAAAGCTCCAAACAACTCCTTTTTTGTTATAAATTTGTCCCGAAATATTTTTAATTTAATTAAATTATAATTAAATCTTTCAGAAAATATTGGAAATCAGCTGCTGTCAAAATAAAATATTCACAAAATTTAAAGTCACAATAGAAATTCTTTCTATTACGTTCGCAATACCAAAATAGCGTTTATCGATCACAATCGATGGCCATCGATTTTATCGCCAATCGATAGCCGCAATAGGGGCTTAATTCATTTTTCATCTTTTTTGTATGGAGTTACAGCTTTTTATGATTTTAATTATGAAAAATATGAAAACAGGGTGTAATGTTTACATTTGTTTATTTGCAATTTGCAGAAGTGGAAAACGTAAAAAATTGGCGATTGGACTAAAATATAGATAAAAAAAATGCAATCATATGAGGAAATAAAGTTTGATAGGCCAGAAATGCTTTCGCGCATTTCCAGTTCTGCCAGAAACTTTTTTTTTTCAAAGATTTATACGAAATATTCTGGAGATTAAGGCGAGTTTATGCGACGCAAATTCCTCTTCATGCGATTATACAACACTGTTTAAATCTGTTGATAAAAGAAAAAAACAGTTTAAGTCAACTTAAGCAAAAAAGGGTTTGAGCTTAATTTTTCATTACCTTTAGACAAAATTACACTTTCATTCTTGAAACTGTTAAAAGTACATATTCGGATCTTTACAATGTCCAAAAATTAAAGAGTAATACCACCCAGAACTTCTTGAAAATTACGTTCAACCTATTTTGCATAATACGACTTAATCTGTTTTCCATTTTGTCAGATAGCTGCAATGCTTCAAACGTCAAAAAACAAAGCTATAAAAACAAAAATCAAAATTTTAGGGGTACGACCACATTAGAAAAGGATTATAATCCCAAATTTGGTGTTATGACCGCATCAAGATGTGTCATCATCCCAAAAATAAAATTGGGATCATGTCCGCTTTTTTTTGGGATTAAGTCTCCCTGTTGTTAGGGTCAGAATTCCAAAAGGTAAATTTGGCATTATGAGCGCCCCAGAGGGGGATTATGACCGTTGGGATTATGTCACGTCGCACAGTGGTCGGAAAATCGAAAAAGCTGGCCAAAATTCTGAAATTCGGTAATAAGGGGTTTTTGATGATGCTGATACAAGTCCAAAATCCATTTTTGAAAAAACAAAATGGCGGATCCACAATGGTGCACAAAAAATGGTTAACCAAATGTATTCCCACGAAAGTTGGTAATTTGAGGTTTGTGATGATGCTGACTACGAACCTGAAATCTATTTTCAAAAAAAAAAAACAAAATGGTGGACTTAATACTACTAAGCTGCATTTATTACTACCAAAAACGGTACATGGGGGTTTCAGATATTGTTTATAACGAATCTGAAATCTACTTAGTTTACGAAATACAAAATGGCGGATCCACAAAGACGAACCGTTTAGTACAAAACTATATTTATCAATAAGAAGTGATTTATTGGGGTTTTTGAGGTCGCTGATTGGAAATATGAAATGAAATTTTTTAAAACAAAATATCACATCCAAAATTTTGGTCAAAATATACTGAACAGTATCTTTGCCTACAAAAATTTTGTTCTGGGATCAATTATTACGAAAATTAAATACTTTACAAAAATCCTAATAATTTTCTCGCGGGCACCTCCGGGCAGCTATTTCTTTTACAGGCTTGTAAAAAAATGTACGCTGAATAAGATGCATGTGGAAACTAGACGGATGGCCGTGGATGCTGTAACATTTATCATATTAAAAACCACTTCAACAATTTTTTTTTTTTGTGTATATATTTCCAAGAAACAGTTGCCTATTTATATAAGCGTGAACGAGATAAAATGCTTTGGATTTGAGAAACATATTAAATAAACCTTCACCACGAGACTCCATTTCGTTACATTGCAAAACGATGAACAGAAGTTATTTTTTCCACTTGTTTACTCAGACGCTTTATATAAAAAAAAAAAAAATTCTTCGCAAGAATGGGTGAACTTCAAACTCAAACGAGAAGAGTATTTTAGGCACAGAGATCTTTCTGACCACTGAAACGAGCAAAGAAACTAGTATTCTACCATTAACAACAATTAAAAGTACAAAAAACAACAACTTTATTTTTGAATTTTGAACAGCTTTTTTGATTTTCCGACCAGGGTGCGTCGCCCAAAAAAAATATAATTTAGTGCTATTTTTTATTTTTTGCAAAATTTTACATCCTTCATCATGTCGTTATTGTTAATCAGGCATTCACCCAATTACAAGATATTGATACCGGCATTCACATCTCGATTCCAACAATGACAATTTGGGCAAAATTCATACCGGTGCGGTGATTTCGATGTGATATTTTTCAAATGGCAATCACCACAAAGTTTTGATGTGCGAAACCCATTCACGAGCACATGTGCTCAATGCAATCTTTATTTATCGATGATTTTTTATGCGGTACTCGTCTATAGCCCGCATTGGTGAATTTGCAGCAATTTCTTTTTGACCAATACAGACGAGTTTAGGTCCCGGTACATTGCCCTAATTTATTTTGCTATCCTATAATTGACTTTTTCCACGCAAATGTATTTTCGTAATTTCAAACGGATAACTTTTAGTTGTAAAAATATATGCTGCTTTTCCGTAAACCATTTCAATTGATCGCTGTATACTGGACGTAGGTGAAGATTGTTGTTCTTCAGTAGAAATCGCTGTTATATTTTGTATATTTTTGAAGTTCTCGCCTACGAGCAGCAAAACCACATTCATTATGATATTGTGAATTTTCAATTTTATTTATATGCCACCTCGCCCATCAAATGAATAGCGAACGCCTGCCAAAATCATTCGCAAACCAGGATCTAATCCAATTTCTGTTGTATAATTGTTCTGCTTGTGGTTATGAGTATGATAATGTCCGACAGTCGTTATTGTTTAGTCTTTTTATTTTAAGCATTGAAAATTTAACGACTAATCAGTTGCCATTGAATAACTGAATTTTTTCATTGCAGTTTCTGGAAATTTAAAATATTTTGTCCATGATGTCTCGATTAAATTGTGACCATTCACTGGCACCAGCAGGTAACAATTTTTGACATTTTAACAAATTGAAAAATGCTACCGAATCATAACGAATATGATGTGCTCCATGTTTGTAAATCGGTTTGAATGCGAAATAATCGAGAAAAAGTGGCTTTGATTGGGTAAAACTACCTTTAGCCCAACTCTTCATTAATGAGAAATGAATGAAAAGTGATGCTTCTACAATTAAATTGGACATTTCAGTTACATCTTGACGTATTTTCTGTAAAATTTGTTGATTATAGACATTTTTTGACAATGTCATCATTTTGAGAAGCAGCAACAACAGTTTCACCATCTACTTACATATATTTTTTTTTTTTTTTCTTTTGCGTAATACGCTCAGTGACATTTTGAATAATAGAATACTAGTAATTCAAATAGTAGAGAAAATGGTTGCTTTTATATTGTTATAGAGAAAATTATTTTTTTTAAAAAAATAGTCTTAATTTTTTTTTTATTTTTAAGAAAATTTTCTAAACTGAAAAACTTATAAAATTGTTTTAACAATAAAAAACTGTTTGAATAAAGAAAATTTGATTTAAATTTACACAGTAGGAATTAATAAAGTGCATATGTGTCGTTAAATATCAAAGCTGCCTAAGTCTTCGGAAGTGTAGGCAAAATAAAATAAATTTCATTAAAATAATTTTTATTTAATTTATTTTGCCTACATAGGACTTAGGCACATTTGAAATTTAACTACAAATATAGTGTGTCACCACTGTTAATAATAAAAGTAAACTTTTCTACTTGTCTAAGTTGTTAATTCCTGTTTTTTCAACCATATCTAAAATAGCTTGCAGCTTATTATCAAACAATTCGCATCGAATTGGCATTTCTAAGGAATAAAATGGGTTCTTTAAAACGTAATCGGAATATAATTCATATATCTTGCGTAGTAGAATGTCTATTCCACTCAGACCGGTTTCTGATATTACAATAAATTTTACACCTGTAAGCGTCTGAAAACAATGTAAGGTAAATGTGTCTGCCTCCATTACTTCTATTCCCGAACTTTTCGGTTCTGGACTCAACTGACTGGCGATAGCAAAAAGTGGATAGAACATAGATGCAAGGAATATTTTTTCATTTGTAGTCATCTTTGGACGGCTGAATTTCAAATTTAGTGGATAGTTTTCTTGTGTTTCCAAAAACTCCTTGATATCTCGACCGTCCTCCAACATGTTACCGTTCGCCAAGACACCATTTACAGCAACCAGTACATGACCGACTAAGGGTGTAATGTCATAATATAGTTTTTACTTATTTAATATTGATCATCATACCGTTGATACCATCTTTTTGATTAAATGCAACTGATACCTTTTTCGGTTCGTAGTCCAGTACAAGGTCCATTGGGTATGAGAACGTTTTTTCATGTTCAATTCTCGGCACATTATAATCCAAGTTAAAGATTAGTCCTCCCGATTTGCTTACAATATAAACGCCATAAATAATCATCTTGTTTTTCAATCACTTATCAAAATAAGACTTATGTTGACAATTCAGCTTGTTTCACAGCGATACAATAACAAAAGGACCGTACAGACCTTCAACTTAATTGGGGTGTACACATTTGGGGTGTACAGACTATCAAATTACAAAAATTTTTTTGATGAGCTCGAATTTGGCATCACCAATTTTGCCGTCAAAAAAATTTTATGGATTTGATGAGTTTTTGATAGTGAGAACGCTTCTTCAAAAAATTTGTCAAAAACTTTGAAGAAAATCAAAAATTTTTGATTTTTCGCTGATTTGACGAGTGATTTGATGAGTTATTTGAAAATATGAACGCAAATACATTATTCTGTATGCGTATTTTCATTTCAAAACAAGATTTCAACGAGTTCACGTCGGTCGGATGATGATAGTAAAGAGGAATATGATTTTTTCTTATAATATAAGGGTTGTTTTCATTATTTTAAGTAAGGTTGTAGTTGAAAGAAAGCTTAAATAATTTAATTTAATTACTAAATAACTTCCTAGCCAGTTTGCATATACATGTGTAATTTTAGATGCAGCTACTGAAGATTTTTATGTACAAAAGTATGTTTTTTTTGTAAAATAGTAACAAAATAATTTTAAGTTGTTTTTTCAATGGATGGAATAATTTATTTCTGCAAATAAGATTTAATTTATGGTATTTCCACTACATTTTAATAATTAGTTTCCTTGTTTTTTATCGACGCTTCAATTTTCATAGCCAGAATTCATCCGCTATTGCGATGTTACCTCATCGGCGTACAAAGCAAAACTGAAGTTTGAAGAGTGATTTGATGTGTGTATAGTGTACACTCACAACTCAAAATTAGTGATGCCAAACAAATTCGAATTCATCAAATTAAATTCGACAAATTTTGATAGTGTGTACACGTGTACACTGCTAATGTCTAAATTTGAAATTGTTTGGCATCACTAATTATGACTATATAATTTCAAAGGAGTCATTTGCACAGGCAAGAAACTCTCATAAGTTGCATCAAACAAACGGAGCTACATACTGCAACCAAATTACACATATATACTTAGGATGGATTAGCTAAGTCTTAAACAAAATCTAGTGGAATTTGAACGAGAGGGTGTGGCACCTCGCATAGAAGCAAAATTTTAAAAACTCGATGCTTATTTGAGAAAATCGGACTAAAATCCGTACAAATACTAGGGATAGTATTGGTCAGCTATGGTAGGAAAATGAGGGAATTCGGACACGAGGGTGTGACACCCCCTATACAAACCACATTTTTAAAGAAAATAACTTATTTTGATATCAAAAAAATTTGTATGATGTGATGAATTTTTGAAAAGTTTGGCAAATAATTTCAAGAAAAACGTAATTGATTTAATAGCTTTTGTTAGACGAACTTAGATCAGAGAAGAGCAGAGTAGAGCAGCTTTTGAAAAATGTCATATTACTTTTAGAGCAGGCTAGAGTAGAGTAGGGCAGAGCAGAAGTTTAAAAAAACACAAAACAAGCAACTTTGAGAAAATCAGCAAAAATTTAAAAATATTTACATTTATTTGCGTTAAAAATAAAATATGAATATCAAACTTGACGATAAATTTTAAAAATATTTATTTTTAAGAATTTTTAAGTGTGTTAGTTAATGACATTTATGTATTGAAAATTGATTTTTAGTCATATATTTGCAAAGATTGATTTACATATAAATCTATCAATGCATTTTCTAAAACATATTTATGACAAATCAAGGAACGGATTAAAAACACGGCTATAGTGACATATGTTTCGTCTTTCGCCACAAAGACTCATCAGACTATTTTTGTTGTAATTATAATTATATTTATTTCACTAAATTAATTATAATTGAAAAATTACAAGTTTGAAAACTTTTTGTGTTTTTGGCCTGGGCGGGAGTTGGACCAAGGACCTCCCGGATAGTAGCAGAAGTCGTTACCACTACACTAGCCTTGCCCGGCTGCGAAGCCGACTTTTGCCAGTTTTGGTTGTGTGTTAATACGTATTGATATATCATAATTGTTGTTTGTGTTATTTATTGGTATATACTAGTTTTATTATATGGGTGCGAAACGTGGCTTGTTACTGAACAACTAACGAACAAGCTGCAAGTATTCGTCAACAAATGCTTAAGGCGAATACTAAAGGTTTGGTGGCCTCGCACTATATCAAATGCCGAGCTACATCAAAAATGCAATCAGAGGGCTATATCAATCGAGGGCAAGCTGCGCAAATGGAGATGGATTGGTCACACTCTCCGGAAGCCACACAGCGAAGTTTTTCCTCAGATCAGTTTTTTTCATTTTACGGTTATGCCTTATTTTGGTCTAATCCATCTCATATGGGGCCAAAAATCATAAGACATAACTGTCACCATTTCATGTCATAAACACCTAACCAGTTTTGTCTCAATGTGCTATATCCGGTTCTATATATAACATAATGAACAAAAGACTTGTTAGTGGATACTTGACTAGAAATGATCACCTGCCCATGTCTCTCCCTACATTTTTTAGACAATTTTTTTATACATTTTTTCAACAATTTTAACTTTTTTTCAGATTACTATTAGTGTATTTAGTTCCCACTCTAGTATTGATAATACAATGGAACGATCAACTCTATACCACAAAACAATATTTTATACACATCCTTCCCACAACACCACATTCACGATAACATTCCGATAAAACCTCTGCGGAGAACATTAATGTCTGATATAAGCTGCAAGTTGTCATAAATACAGGTCCTCAAAATAGTACATAATTTTTATACCAACATTAATACTCTATAATCAAGCAGCAATTGATTATATTCTCATATAAAATGATCTTTCATTGATAGTGTTTTTCTTTTTTTGCCATAAAAATTAAAAATTAAAAATGTGTTTTTTTAAAAAAAATGTGTTCTTTTTTTCATTAAAATTAAAAATGTGTCCTTTTTCATAAATGTGTAAAACACTTGACAATATAGTTTGTTAGATTTTAATGTTTTTTCAATGTTTTTTTCTTTTTTAAAAAATAGTGTTTTTAATAAATAGTGTTTTTAAAAAAAATTACTGCAAGGAACTTTATAAAAAGGGTTACATAGTGTTTATTTTAATTCAAGAAAGTTTCAACACACATATGTAACTAATATATATATTTTTCCAACAAACGGTAAGTTATTTTTATTTTATTCTTTATCTTTATATACCATATTTAGTCTCCATATGCCTTATGATCTCACCATAAATCCTTAAACCACACATTATTAAAACCCCACATCCTTAAAACCCATATTCTTAAAGCCAACTGAAGATTCCTTGAGGCAAGGATGAAAAACGTTTATTGGTAGCCTAAACTTGTCCTACACGGAAGCCTTTTTCACCTAATTCACAATCCAACTTCCTTCACGGAGACCAGTCCACCTCTATCCTTAAACACATAGTCACCCAAACCTTTAAATTTTCATTTTCTTTACAGGTGTTGCAGATGCCAATAAACTTTATACACAAAATATTTATCACATAAAAGTATCTATCACATAAACTTAATCGAGAGCTTAATTGTAAGCCCAATTTGTTTTTACCACACTAACACACAAATAGGACTTACTTAGATCAATGAAATCGGTCATTTCTTCTTCCTAAACTATTCGACTGAATAAGAATTACTTGTTCTTAATTTCAACATGATCTGTAAGACTTAAGTATTATCGAACTCTTATGTTAAGTATATACCTAGTTACTAACCCACCGTCTACATTTTTAGCTGTGCACAGTATATCACCAAATAGGTTTGCGTCTCATTAGGTAGGGATATCAAAACTATGTGTCTTTCAAAACACATATTTTTTACTAAAATCTCTTAGCTGACCCATTTTTTAAGCCCATCTACCTCCCTCTACTCAGAGAACAAACTCTGTATAGAGAATAAAAACTCAAAAAGTTTCACTCAATACAAAGATAAAATACTCATGAGTGGAATCCACAAGGTAGTAGAGCGCGTAGTGGACCCAAAACCAACTGGAAGAGGTCGCTGGAAAAGGAAATCCAAGTATCGGGAATGTCGTGGCAAGACATTAAAGTTATCGCAAGGGATCGTGACAAATGGAGAGATTTCATATTGGCCCTATGCTCCTCCTAGGAGTTAAAGGAGAATACATACATACAGTTGTACTCATTATATCAGTTTCTACCACCCTAAGGTCCTAAAGAGCGAAAGACACCTTAAAGAATTGAAGCCCACAAAAAATTATTATATTCATCTCTACGAAGTTTCCTCAAATTTTTGAAATTGAAGAAGTTATAGCGAATCGAAACGCTCAGTACAAAATATGAAAAACTGGATGTTTCAAAAAGGAATATCGCCCCCTAACGCTATGCAATATTTTTTTTATTTATTTGCATGCTGCTTGAAATGTCGAATGTTAAAAAAAAATATTGCATAGTCTTAGAGGGAGATATTCGTTTTTGAAACATCTTGTTTTTCATATTTTGTACTGAGCTTTTACTGCCATACCTGAATTGGAGCGGCAGGCGTTGTGTTATTTAACGTTACACAAAAGAGTCAAGCGTCATACCGAAATAAAGAGCGTTGCGTTAAAGTCATTTGTTTGTCAAAATCATATTGTTGTTTCTTTTTTTACTTTTCTGCAGCTAACTTCACTCCATAACGCTTTGTCAAAATTGAAAATTCGAATAGCTCAGCGTTGAGCGTTGGCAATTTCGGTATGCGCTATACAAATTGAATGTACATGACGCTCCAATTTAGGTATGGCAGTTAGGGTGGTAAAAACTGATACGTAGGGCCTAACAAAAGTTCGCTTAGTTGGTGTCATGTTATAAATTTTTAGTAAATCAAAAAATTGCGTATTATTTGTTATAGTCTTACGATATATCATTTTAATTTTCAGAAAGATCGGTCAAAATGGAGAGAAGAAAACGTAAAATTCGTGAACCAATGTCAGCAGATTTCCAATGCCAACGCAGCAAGAGATTCGGTTTGCTATTCTTTTTGGATTTCGACGTAAGCTCAAACCTATGGAAATATTTAATGAATGCCAAATAGCATTTGAAGTTAATGCGCCATCCCTCGTGACTATTTCAAAGTGGTTCCGAAGATTCCAGGCACGTAATTTTTCTGTGGAGGACGAACCTCGAGAAGGCCGCCCAAAATCTTCGACTGATTATGAATGTGTAGCGCTGGTTAAGTCTAAAATTGACAAAGATCCAAGATTGACCCAGCAAATCATTGCTGAGGAACTGGGCTTGAATGCCATGGCTGTATCGCAAATATTAAATAATGATCTTGGATACGCGGAGAAATCTGCACGATGGGTTCCTAGAATTTTAAGTGATGCTCAAAAAGAGGCATGTGTGCGTTTTGCTAAGTATTTTCTTGAAAAATTCAAAAACGGAGAGTCTAACACCTTCAAGAAAATCGTAACAGGTGATGAAGCATGGTTTTAGAAGTACAATCCTGAAACCAAACAGTCCATGGTATGGAACCCAGAAAGTGCAAGTCGACCTGTTAAAGTAAAGCAAAAAAAGTCAGCAACAAAAGTAATGATGTCAGTTTACTTCAACAGAGAGAAGGTTGTAGCTGCTATTCCTTTGAAAAAAGGTCAGACGATTACTGCTAAGTGGTATACTGAAACCTGCTTACCAAAAGTTTTCCAAAGTTTATTAGGAAAACGCCAAAAAAGGAGCTACGCTGCTACTTTCTACATCACGATAATGCGCCAGCGCACACTGCTGAAAAAACGACCGATTTTATTTTTCTTTCTGGCGTCGAAGAAATTTGTCTAGCTCTTTATTCCCTAGATCTAGCGGCTTGTGACTTCTGGTTGTTTCCAAAAATAAAAAAAATTTGAGAGGAAGAGTCTTCAACAGCAATGAGGAGATAATAAATGCGGTTAATGATGAAATTGCAAAACTGCAAAAAGCCGATTTTGAAGACTGTTTTTCAAGATGGATTTATCGACTTTAAAAATTTATCAAAATAAATGGCGATTACGTTGAAAAAATACAAATACATGAAGAATAAATTTAAAAACTTAAATTTAAAAGTTTTTTCAATTCAACTTAGCGAACTTTTGTTAGACCCCTCGTATAATGAGTTGAGACATTTACAACAATATACTATACTTGTTGATCGGACGTCAAATGGTGGAGATATAAGAACAAAACAAAACTGCATCGAATTAGAGGCCGAAAAAATTTTTTTTTTTCAATGTTTGTGTGAATTATTTGACATTTCATTACATCTCATGATGTTAATAAAATAGTTCGAAAACAGGATGCCACCTGATGCCACCTGATTTTATTTCTTAAATTGTAATAGAACATCCAATTAACCCAATAAAATGCACAGAGCATGAAAAAAACCTTTCTGTAATTCCCTCAAATCAGAGGAAACCCTATAATTGGGCACCTCGCCTAATACATTATTTGACACAAAATTTCAAGCAGTTATAATTTCACGTACATTGCAGCAGCCATTGTTAACGTGAAACCCAATTACAGTTAATAAATTTAATAAAAAGCATTTTGATTCATAAATTTTGTTTATTTTTGTGTAGTTTTTAACTGACAGCAAAAAAGTTTACGATTCTACTTTGAAAAGTTAAACGTCTTGTACAGCCGTTGAATAAATAGGCTTCACATTCACATTGAAAATCAAAAGTAATCAATAAGTCTTCGAAATCAAAAGTAATTGAAATTACACGGATTACGGAACAGGCCGGAACATATCAATTTTCATAACCATAATTAGTCCGCTACAGCAATGATACTTTTCAGCGTGATGAGTGATTTGATAGTAAAAATAAGTAAAAATTAGTGATGCCAAAAAATTCGAATTCAAACAGTTTATTTAAAAATGTGAATCCGGCCATGCTGCAAAAACGAAAGCAAATATGTCGCACGAAGTAAAACAGGTGAAATGTTAAAAACTTATGGCAATATTAACTTTACATAATTTTCAGATTAAATCGATTGCACCAGAAGAGCGCCGAATATGGGTTGGAAATCTAGACCCTAGGCTTACAGAGTAAGTTGACCTTGATGATTTACCTGAGGAAACGCTATTTTGATCCTTCCTCATACCAAAACAATTGAATCTAATTTTTTATAATTTTCATGCATTCCCTCTGTTGGTTTCAACTATTAAAAATTGTGCAAAAATGCGGTCCAATTGAAAAGTTCGATATGCTCTTCCACAAGGGAGGCCCGCTTGTTGGCCAATCTCGCGGCTATGCTTTCATTACTTTTGCCTCTGTAAGTATTTAACGCCAGTAATATGCCTACTTAAGAGAAACCTATTTTTTTGTAAGCCTAGCTTGTTTTATTTAGCTTTTAAATATAAAATACCATATGTGTTCAAAAAGTGTCGCTCGAATCTAGATATAGTCAACGGAACTTTAAATCATAAACTGTTGATTTCGGTGGATTTTCTCATGTATACTAATTTAAGGAAAATCTTCGTTATATTTTTTTTTTTTTATTTATGTTAAAAAACAAACATTTTTATACTTAGACTGAAGGATCATTGAATGCACTAGACAAATTGAATGGAACCCTTATAGCGAACCGTCCAATTGCAGTGCGCTTGGCTAAAAATGTGAATTATGTGAGTTCTTGCTTTGAATGTCTTGATTTGTAAAATTTTATCTTCGCATTGATATTGCAGGATGAGCTGGAGAGGCCAAAACCACGTATTGAAATTCCTGCTTTAGGTACGGGCAAACGCGAAGGCAAAGTAAGCAAAGAAGAGACCATCCGTGCGATAGAAGCGAAGCTAAAGAGCTTGGAACGACGGTCAGAAGATGATCTTGAATTGAACGCGATTAGAGGAACTGGAAGCAGTGGTTCCTCTCAAATTCCTTTCATACAGCGTTATCAATTTAATAAGGATCGAGATTCTAGCAACAGTAGCATGAGTACAATGAATCAGCGGCATGGCAGCAGGCCTTACACGAAGCCTTCTAGTGGGCCATACAACCGCAACCAGCGGCCAAAACGCAGATAATGAATTAAAGCGTACTTTGAAACCAAAAGTCTAATCATTTACTTCACTTATTTATTTCTCGAATTTAATGTTTATTTGTAAGGAATCAGTTTTATCATGCGTACTTTATGTGTTCATATTTTAGTTTCAAATAAATGTATTTTAATTCTCTACATCGTGTAACACACACAGAGTGTTTGTTTACTAGTCCAGAATTAAGGTTTAAGACCGGTCGCAAAACTGTTAAAAATTAAAGTTCGTCAAGGTACGGAAAAATAAGTTTTATACTACTAAGCGACTTATATCTGTACACTTGTGACACAGCAATCTAACTCGAGATATGACGATTTTCTAAGTTAATTAATTATTATTATAGGCTTAATTGGTCAGTGAAATAATATGTAAAAAAAAGTAAAAACGACTATTTTACATTTACTCCCTACGTTTCGGCGATATGAATGTCACCTTCATCAGGGGTAGTTTATTAAATCTTTAAACAAAAAGAAAACAATATTTGAAACACAAACATTTTTGAAAAATGAAAACAAAAACTTACAGAAGAAATTACATTAAAAAACAGAAGCAAACAATTAAATAGCTGCAACTAATGTTGTCTTTATCTTTTTTTGTGTTCATTGTCGTCTTTATTTTTTGTTGTATTTTTCTAAAGGCCTAACTATAATATGCATAGGCCAGCTTAAAGTACTGTCAAAACTAAACGAAAAGCCTTTCAAATGCTTAATGCATGCATAATCAAATTGGCTACATTGACTCATAAAATTAAGATAATGTGTTACCTAGTTGTCAAACTGTTCGTTATTTGATCGCAATTGTCATTTTTATACCCTACACCCAGGGTATATTCACTTTGTCCTTCCGTTTGTAACGCAGAGAAGGAGGCGTGGCAGATATAGAAAAGTATATATGTATATTCTTGATCAGCGTCACCTCCTGAGTTGATATAGCCATGTCCGTCTGTCTGGCTGTGTGTGGAAATACACTTTTTGGGAAAACTAAGCAAGATAATTCAATGAAATTCGGTGCGCAGCCTTCGGCGTCAAAGTTAGCTCGGGGGATTGAAAATGAGCGAAATCGGTCAACGGACACGCCTACCTCCCATACAAAAAATATATTCAAAATGCAACTTTTTGAGTTTTTTTCACGATAATGCAACCAAAATACACATAAATACTACGAATTGTAAGCGCAAGCTCTAAACAAAAATCAGAAGAATTCGGACAAGAGGGCGTGGCACCTCCCATATAAGCAAAAGCTTCAAAACGCTAAACTGAAAGCGATTTTTGAGATAATCAAACTAAATTTTACCCAAATGCTAAGAATTATAAATTCAAACTCTGAGAAAAAACTGGGTGAATTCGGACAAGAGGGCGTGGCACCTCCCATATAAGCAAAAGGTTCTACTGAAAACATTTTATGAGATAATCCAACCAAATTTCACTCAAATGCTAAGGACTATAAATTCAAACTTTGAGAAAAAACTGGGTAAATTTGGACAAGAGGGCGTGGCACCTTCTATATAAGCAAAACTTTCAAAATACTGCTGTGTAGGGTATTTAATGTTTGGCCAGGCCAAAGGTAACACCCTTACTAGTTATTTTAAATAATGGACCAAAAATTAAATAATAAATAGAGAATAAAAAAATTCATAAAACATCAATCCATTTTTTACCTTTATTTGAAACAAAGTACATTAATTTATTCATTAATTTTCAGTCTGTATACATATGTATAACATAAATAACATTTTATAAAAAAATTTAACTAACAAAAACTTAAAAAGTATTCTTTAATTGGATAAATTATAGAATTAACTTGGAAAAACCCAAACAAAAAAACAATATTTTCATGTCAAGCGCTCTTAGGCACTTCTATGTTCCGCGCGCAAGCATTACGGTTCTTGGGATCCTTCAGATACTATTGTAGTCATAAAAGCCTGGTCTGTTGATACCGCTTCGGTGTTTGCCAACGGCGTCTAACATTGACATAAATACAAATTAATAAAACAAACAAAAAAAAAAATGGAAAAAAATATAATATACCACTTCTGTTGTATGTTCTGCAACTGTTTGCCAAGCACTTTCCTTAACCAATTTGTTATATAGGCACTTTTTTCCTTCTACATTTTGAATTAAATTCAAAATAATTTTCTTCCTCGTCTTCCATTTTATTTACTTTTTGATTTTAATTTTATTTCAAAACAAATTTTATTTTTTAAACAAAACTGTCAGTATGACTTGTTTCTGTACGGAAAGTGCGATTAGTTTCGCATTTTGTTCAAGCAAATGACATTTCACGAAACTTGACGAAACTTTTTGTAAAGTACATTACAGTTTTAACACACAATTTGTGTGTAATCGCACGGTTGCATATGCTGACATATGCCAGTTCATGCATATTATAGTTAGGCCTTAAGATTTCAGTCACAAATTTAAAATTTGAATACGCCTCTTTGGGTGATTCGTCATATCTCTATGACTTGCTTTTTTTTCAAATTCCATTTGATAAAACCACTTATCTCAAATAGGTAAAAATGATCAAACATTTTCAATAAAAAATTTTGCAAAATTTTTCTTTATATAAATGTTATTTTTCCATTTTTTTTATTAAATACTATTGACATTAATGAAAAAAATTATCAGGACTGTTCCGTGATGAAAATGGTGGGTCACACGATAAAAAGTATTAGAATCTTTTTGGTGGAGAATTACAGGTTCTACAAAGATTGATTTATATTTAGGAAAAAGTAACCGTTTCGGAAATATTTGGTAGACTTTTTGCAGTTTTTTAAGAATATTTCCTAAACGGTTACTTCTTCGTTAATGCCTATGAATGTAATCTGTAATTCCCCACAAAAAAGATTCTGATACTTTTTACCGTGTGACTAACCATTTTCATCAAAAAGCCTCGTAAATGAAAAGTAATTCAAAACACACGGATTACGGAACAGGCCTGTATAACGTATTCGTGTATCTATACATAAAAACCATTTTCATCAAAAAACCTCCTAAATGAAAAGTAATTGAAAACACACGGATTAGGGCTAGTTTACATAGACATTCATAATCAAAATAATCATGAATATTTTTGCTTCATGATTAAAACTATATTTTGTTCACATTCATGTGGTTTTAGATTACTAGTACTATTTTACTACTTTTTCAATGCTATTTATTTTAATGCTTTTTGTATTATTTTTTCATGCGATAAATTTGTGTCAAACTGTGAGTGGTACTGATTCGAAGATTGCTATTAACCACTTATTTCGTCCATCTCGTAGATTTCTTCACGAAAACTGTGTTAGTATTTTACTATTAAAAGGAATAAATTGTGAAACATTTTACAACACAACTCTGTTTGATTTCGAGAAGTGGCATCGTTTGCCAAATATGTATATGATTATTTTGACTATGAATGTCCATATACTACCCCTTACGGAACAGGCCTGTATTCGTGTATACATAATAAGCTGTTTCCACCGAAGATTTATGAAGTGATTTAGCTGTAACTTACCTCATTTATCATGTATTTAGGCCCCTATTGCGAATAGAAACGAAATTTCGTTTCCGAACATATTGTAGTGGCACCTTTTAATATTTATAAATGTCATGTTGACAACACTGAATTATAAACATAAACATATAAGTATATTCACCACTGTTAGGTTTAAGTCAGGCATGATATTCACACTTCTCCAATAGTACTTTTTTTTAAAAGCCAATAGTACTTTAGGTACTGTATTAACTTACACTTTTAATCCTATTCATCTAACCAAAAGTACATAAAAGTCACCAATTTATGAATAACGCTTTATTGCTGATAATTATATAAACTTAGCTCACTGAACAATTCAATCTATAAAACTCGCCATTTTCTCTGTGTTGCCGATACCATTCTACTCAAATGGTGTTGCCGTTCTCCACATCCCTCCCGTATTTTTGAGTTTCAGTTTTAACTTAGAACTGGTTTCTGGAACTGCTAGCCCTTGATCGACCTGTACTGGATTATTAAAAGAAACTTCATCTGGATAATGCGAAGAGTTGGAATTCTGGATATTTCTTTCCTCTGTCACGTTGGTAGCGGCTATTACTGGAGCATTTAAAGGAATCTCACCTGGATGATGCAACGTATCTGGAATCTGGTCAATTCTTTCCTCTGCCACGTTGGTAGGTACTTTCTTGACATGACTAACGTTCCTTCTAAAGGTTTTGCCTCCTCCAGAAATCTCCACTTCATTTCCAATTATATTCTTGACTTCATATACTGTTGAGTTAAACGTTGGTGTAAGTTTATGTGGGAAAACCACATTCCGCAACAAAACTTTGTCTCCCACTTCGATATTCGATTCTTTAGCTCTTCTTTTCTTGTCCCCTTTCTCTTTTCCTTTTTGCTTGTTCATTATATCTAAATCACTGGCAGCTGAATCCATCATGTCTTCTGTTATATCTTGGATTCCTGGGATCTTGTCACGGATTACCCGGTTAAACATCAACTCAGTTGGAGGGGTTCCTGTGGTACCGTGAGGTGTTACATTGTACATCAAAATAAATTTTTGGATTTCGTCTTTATAATTTCTTTTATTGGCATGAGCGATTTTAAGACGTTTTACTAATGACCTATTCATGTTTTCAACTTCGCCGTTCGCCTGTGGCCAATAAGGTGGTGTCGTTATCAAAATGATGTTATTTTCTTTGAAGAAGTTTTTAAATTCTGCACTTACATATTGCCTGCCATTATCTGCCCTGAGGGACTTAGGTATCCCCAACCTGCTAAAAATTTCTCGCAATATATTAATAATTGCTTCAGAGGTGATTTTCCTTAAAAATTTTATTTCTTGTTAACGTGAATAATAGTCAATCAAAACAAATATATACTCATTATTTGGCAACGGGCCTAGTAGGTCTGAAGCGACACATTGCCACGGTCCATCAGGAAAAACGTGTCTCTTCATTGGAGCTGGATTGTTCGGTTTCGAAACTAATAAACAATCCCAACAATTTTTAACAAAAGTCTCAACTTCTCGGTCAATAAAAGGCCACCATACTTTAGCTCTTATCCTCCGTTTCATTGCGGATTCCCCCGGGTGACCCTCATGAGCCAATTCCAATAAATTCTTTCTTAAAGATTTTGGTATAACGATACGAGTTCCCCTCAATAAAATGTTACCAACTACAAGCAATTCGTAACGAAATGGATAATAGACATTTGGCGTGTCTGATGGCCAAGAGTCGTTTTTAATATAGCCAATTGAATCCACTATCTCTTTGTCTAGCAAACTACTTTTGGCAATTTCGCAGATACTAATGGATGATGGTGCAGCACTTGCAACTATGAGAAAAATGTTTTGTTCTACGTTATCGTCGAATGGTTGTGCATCATTAATTTGGCATAGCCTTGAAATAGAATCAGCAATATTTTCCTTACCGGCATGATAGATAACTTTGAACTTAAAGGATTGTAACCTCAGTAACCACCTTTCGATTCTGGCGGGTGGTTTTGAAGTTGGTTTAAAAATTGCTTCCAAAGGCTTATGATCAGTAACCAGTTCAAATTCTAGACCGATTACATAATAATAAAATCTTTCGACAGCCCAAACGAGTGCTAAACTTTCCTTCTCTGTTTGGGAGTACCTTTTTTCTACATCTGACAGACTTTTACTGGCGAAAGATATTATTTGCGGATCATTATCACGGTCAAATTGGATAAGCACTGCCCCTAAAGCAACTGGGCTTGCATCTGCTATTATCCGAGTTCGGTTTTGAATGTTGAAATAACTCAAGCTTGGTATCTCAGATAATAGTGACTTAAGTTTTTCGAAAGATTTTTGCTGATTTTGACCCCATATAAATTTGCAGTTTAACTTTAACAAACATCTTAATGGATCCGTTATATCTGCTAGGTCTGGAATAAATTTACCCACATAAGTAACAAGGCCTAGGAAACTCCTAACTTCCTCTTTATTCTGTGGAGCACGGAATTCTTTAATGGTTTTTATTTTATCTGGATCCGGAGAAATTCCCTCAGCAGATAGCAAATGTCCCAAAAATCTAAGTTTTTTGACTCGCCACATACATTTCTTATCATTCAGTAAAACATTGTTGTTCTTAAAAATTTCCAGCACCTGTTTCAGAGCATCATCGTGTTCCTGTTCCGTTTTACCAAAAACGATGATATCGTCGATATAGTTTAAGGTGTTGTTACATGAAGCTAGTAATTCCTCCATAATCCGTTGAAAGATTTCAGGTGCCGAATTAATCCCAAACATCAATCTTTTATACCGAAAAAGTCCCTTATGAGTGATAAATGTGGTTATATCACGACTTGTCTCATGAAGTTCTATTTGATGATATGCCCATTTCAAATCTAACCTGGAAAAGTACGTAGCACCTTTTAATTTAGTCATAAAACTATCAAAAGTTGGAAGTGGATAATTTTCACGTAGCACCGCTTTGTTAGCCTGCCGCATATCCACGCACAGCCTCATTTCCCCATCATCTTTTAAAACGACAACAATTGGAGAGATCCATGAGCTTGGACTCGAAACTGGTTCAATAATGTCCATAGCAAATGCTTCCTTTAATTTGTTCTCAACTTTATTTTCGAGTGCGACGGGTATACGCCGTAAGGGTTGTTGAACAGGCCTCACGCTTAAATCTACCGCTAATTTGATTTTAATATTTGACATTTTAGGGAAAATCGTTTCCGCCTCAATCCAATTCACATTAAGTCCCAATTTCAAAACATTGAGTTGAAGCGCAGTGTCACGTCCCAAAAGCGATTGATTTCCGTTCTCAACCACATAAAATGTGGAAATAACTTCGGAATCTCCTATTGTGATCGGAGCTTCAAAAACGTATATTACCTTTAGTGGTTGATTTGCCGCATACGCTTTAAATTGATTTTCAGAATGCGTACGGATATTCCACAATACTGCTTCACAGTTTCGAAGCATTTCCCAATCGTCTTGGCTTAGTAGATTGAACCGCGTTCCTGAGTCAATGATCATAGATACTTTATATCCCCCTATACAGCACTTAATCACTTCGTCCATAGTCAATGTGTCATTAATTTTAAAACAGTCCTAATCACGCGTTTCATTTTCTGAACCTTCTTTCCTTCCTTCAATGCACCGAACATTGGACATATGCACGCGCCGCTTTTTTGCATTATTATACTTGTAGGAATCTGGTTTACGTTTATAATTTTTGGTTTTGCATTTGCGAGCAAATTGTCCAATGATACCACATTTACTGCACTCAGCCTTGCGTGCTGGACATTTTACGTCATCACTTGAGTGTGCCATATTGCCACATCTTCCACATTCTTCCCCATTATTTTTCGAACGTTGGGAACTTGTAAAGATTCGTTGGACTGTGACATTTTCTGGTTTTAGAAACATGCTTTGCGACTGTTTATTAATTTGTTCATGTATTTGACAAACTTCGATTATTTCGTCCAAGCTTTGTTCTTTCTCTAGTAGTTTTTTCTTCAATTCAACCGACGCCCATGCATCAATAATTTTGTCTTTTAAGCTTATTTCTACAATCTCAGCATGTGTTGAACCAAAAGTGCATTTCGACACTTGATGTCTTAGTCTTAGTAAAAATTTATTGAAGTCTTCACCCTCAAGAGGAACTAAGTTCCTAAATAAATGTCTCTCGAAAGTCGAGTTGCGCTTTGGGGAAAAATAGGAATTTAATTTTTCCACCAGCACCTTAAAAACGTCGTTCTTTTTCTCATCAGAGTATTCTTCAAGAGCACCGGGTATATTGTAGATTACTTCTTGTAATTGTGGTCCTCCCAAGTGGAGCAATTTGTTTTTCTTTTTGACTACATCTTGTATATCTTCTGATAAAAGATATAAAGAGAATGATCTATACCATTTTTCCCACTCGCTTCGCAATATTGACTTATCAATATTGTCGCAAAGGAATGGACGAATTTCGCTCATTATAATTTAATATGTACTTGGAAATGTTTTAGCTTTAACCTAAAATGCAAAAAAAAAACACAACTTTTATTTCATTAACTTTACAACTAGACACAATTAAATGCGCCTCACCATATATATTACGATTTCCGAATAATGACTTTCGTCCGGCACAATTTAATGTGCTGCCACTCTCCAGCTACAATTTAATGTACTGCAACTTTTCAGGCACAATTTAATGCGCTCCAATTCAATGGAATATGTATATGTATATATGTGTATCACAATTTAATGTGCTGCAATCGTAAACAAAAATAAACTTTAGGAAACAATTACATGTATAAACGTCTCAAATCATATTTTTTCCACAAAAGAATAAGAAATTTGATGTTTCTCTTACTCGATATAAATACATATATACATACTGATATAAACACAATCTAATGTGCTTCAATTTGACTTCTTGTTTTGTTTCAATTTCTTCACCTTCAAAGCTTTTATGCACAATTTAATGTGCTTCAGTTTGACGTCCAATTGCTTTTCAATTTTGTTTTTCAATTAGTGCAAACACAATTTAATGTGCTTCAGTTTGACGTCTAATTGTTTTTCAATTTTGTTTTACTTTCAATTCGTGCAAACACAATTTAATGTGCTTCAATTAAATTTTTGTAGAGTTTTTTTTTCAGAACTCTTTCTGTGCAGTCTAGTTGTCTCACTCTAGCAACGGAATTTTTCTAAAAGCAAATTAATTAATAAATTAAAATGGCAACCACAAAAGCGAAATTCTTTTCCTTAGAGCAAAACAATTAATAGCCAATGGATGATCCCATCCTCGTCGCCAATGTATTAACTTACACTTTTAATCCTATTCATCTAACCAAAAGTACATAAAAGTCACCAATTTATGAATAACGCTTTATTGCTGATAATTATATAAACTTAGCTCACTGAACAATTCAATCTATTAAACTCGCCATTTTCTCTGTGTTGCCGATACCATTCTACTCAAATGGTGTTGCCGTTCTCCACAGGTACTTTTTGTTTGTACAGCTTTGTGTACATGAAATATAAGCCGTGTTCACGATCCGGAGCATTTAGACTTGCAAAGTAGCAAAAAAACAAAAATTTCCACTTGATTGTGAGCAATATTAAAAGTATAAACATTGTAAGCTACAAATAAATGTATTCCTCTGAGAAAATCGTATGAGCAAAGAGAACGAGAGCATAACCAAAAACATGGCTATAGAAAAGAAACATTGTGCACAAAATTTATTCGCTTCACCCACGCATTATTCGATGAGTGATTTTTCAAAAGGGCGTAAAACCACTTCCGACCTCGAATAAACCTAAGAATGCCATCGGCATTACCATACTAAAATGCATCCTCTAGTTCAAAATTCATAACAGAAAATGCATTTTTCCAAGATAAAATCGTGATCAAAAGTCGCATTTCGGAACAAAAGGGCTTATTTCCATATAATTTCATAGAAATTTTTAAAGTTTGATACAAAAAGATGTATTTCGAATAGTCGCCGAAGAAACCCTTAATATTTTTTATATGCCCCAGACTATATAGGGGCTCATGGTTGAATTACCCTGGTTGCAGCGATAACAAATGCTGCTTCTTTTTAAACTACAAAAATGTCAAAATTTTCTACTCTTTGCCATAACTTGCCATAACCTTTGTTATTAAATCATGATAGGGGCTTACATACCATGCCTATAGATAGCAACTTAAATTTCCAAATGGTGAAATAAGAGTGATTTATAAAAATTTCCAAACAAAAGGGCTTATTTCCAAATGTTTCAGAACAAAAGAGCTCATTTCCAAATGTTTTTTACATTTTGCAATTACTACAAATATGTTAGAATAAAAATGTTAAAGGGATTAGAATCTTTGGTCAACTCACTATAACAATGGAGGCATTAAAAAAAAAATAAGTTATTGTAAACAGCCCCTAAAAGTTTTTTCTTATTACTGAAAATTTGTTTAACACGGTTTTACGCCTTTTTGAAAAATCACTCCTCAGTTCATTTCCAAAAAAAAAAAAAAAAAAATACTGAAATATTTGGTGTCGAAGTTTGGCGAACTTTGCGAATAAATATAAATAAAATACGCGTAAGGGTTAATGAAGCACAAAATCGTGAATCAAGAAATACAAAAAAATCACTTTCGTGAATAGAAAAAATCCTTATTTTAAACATTAGTGTATCCTGCACCCAAATCAATAAATGTACAAAGTTATGTTTACTATCTGTGGGCTTTTGACAAAACAACCTAACTCGAAACTGACGAATAACCAAAAAAGCATATTCGAATTT